>VWYE01017202.1:0-20400 GCA_013398995.1 Alaudala cheleensis
AGGGGTGTTTCTTCCTTTTCTCTTACTACACAGAACAAGTGCTTAAAATGGCCATAGCATATCATTTTTCAGACTGAATTAAGGTAAAAAGAGTTTAAGTCTATTTTCTAAGCATTTCTTCAATTTCAGTATTGGCTGTGGGTTGGGTTTTCTTCTTTTTTTTTTCTTTGCTTTGTGTTTTGAAGGTTTTAAAAATATTTCCTTTTTTTGCTTTTCTTTCTGAAGATGTGACTTTTTTTTTTTTTAATTTATTAAGATTATTTTTTCAGGATGGTAAAACATCATAACCAATATAATGCCTGAAATCTGGTGTGGTGGTGTTGGCAGCCAGGCAAGGGGAATGCAGAGAGCAGCACCTCATTTTTTAAACTCCCCAGGTTTATTTTGTATTACTGAAGTTCCTATTATGAATAATTTCACTATTTCCTGTGTGTTTCTTATGCCAAAAGTGTTTTTTAATGGGAGAGCAAAAAGTGAGTGGCTTCCATCCTTTATCCAATGGCAAAACCCATTTTGCAGGGATAGGACAAGGAATAATGGGTAGAAATTTTAAGAAATTTAGGGGAATTTAGGTCAGATATTGGGGGGGAAAAAATTGTTTCCTGTGAGGGTGGTGAGGTCCTGGCACAGGTGCCCAGAGAAGCTGTGGCTGCCCCTGGATCCCTGGAAGTGTCCAAGGCCAGGTTGGATGGGGCTTGGAGCAGCCTGGGATAGTGGAACTACAGCGACTTGGATTGGGACAATTTATAAAATTTGAAAATAAATTTATGTTAAAGGAACTTCATTTCATCTTTTCATGTTTACTTGAGTGGAAATGGATCAAAATCACATCCATAGCTTGAATTTTTAATAATCTCAGAGACATCTGCAAAATTAGAACAGAGAGTGAAAGAAAGTCAACAGTTTCAACAAGAATCGTCTTTACTGGAAGTGAAATTCAATATTTTTTTCAATATGTTTTGTTTCATTTTAAGGTTTTCCCAGTCATTATGTTTTGGTTTTTTAATTACCTTATTGGCTCAGAATATTAAAGTGAAAACCAAACACATTTTGAACCTTTTTCCACAGGGACATGACGATGCAAGTTTGCTGTAATATACTGAAAACAAAGATAAAATAAAGATCTGCTTATGCTTTTTTTTGTTCGTTTTAAAGAATGTTGATAATAATTTTTTGGAATAGAGTCACAGGGGACCAAAAAAAAAAAAACAAACCAAAAAACGCCCCCGAAAAGCCACTTAAAATAGTTGAAAATTTGGTATTTGATAAGCACTGCTTCCCAAACTGGACATGTCTCTCTCATCATTAATTTTCTTTTTAGTGTCACGCTGCATTTTTCACCCTTTGTTTGGAAAACAAATCCTGTTTTGAAGGGTTTTTCTCTCATTGTTGACTGGGATTCATCTCACTCATCTACAGAGACCTGAAAGCCTGAGGCTGTTGAAAAGTCTGGCTTTTCCAGAGTGGTGATTCCAAGTGTAATTTCCAATGGAATCAGACAGACTTGCTGAGCCTGGCAGGGATTTCTGGTGCTCATTTAGTCCTGGCCCACTGCTCTGCTTTGATCAGAGCCTCAGCTGGAGCAGGACCATGTCCAACTTGCCTTTGAACCTCTCCAAGGATGGAGACTCCACAACACCCTGGGGAAACCTCTTCCTATTCAGCCACCCTCGCACTGAAGAAGAGTTTTCTCATGCTTAAACTGAATTTCTGGCATTTTAGCCTCTGCCTTGTTGCTGTTTTCCTGTCCCTGAGAAGACATTTGCTCTGTCTTTACTCCCCACTCAGGTGTTCTCACCCACTGGAGATCCCCTGAGCTGTCTCAGTGTGGGTCAATGTTCCCATCCCTTTACCATCCTCATGGCCCTTCCCTGGCCTCACTCCGGGATCTCCCAGTCTCTTGTCCTTGGTGCTCAATTCTGGACCCAGCTCTCCAATTGTCCCACCAGAGCTGGGCTGAGGGGAGATTGCCCTGAAAAACTGGGGATAACTCATCCCTGGAAGTGTCCAAAGCCAGGCTGGACAGGGCTTGGAGCAATGGCAGGGTGGGGAATGAGATGATCTCTCTGGTCCCTTCCAACCCAAACCATTCTGGGGGTCAGTGAAGGATCCTCTCCCTGGAGCTGCTGGCCATGGCTCTCCCAGGGCAGCCCAAGGTGCTGATGTCCTTTTTGTGCCACATGGACACAATCAGGCTCTTGGTCAACTCCTCCTCCCCGAGGGCTCCAAGGGACTTTCCTGCCAAGTTGCTCTCCAACCTGCTGGCCCCTGGCCCATCCTTCTGTGTGGAGTTACTCCTCCTCAAAAACTCAAATGAAATATGAAACTGAGTTGGATCTGACACTGAAATATTAAGATGCTGTGACTTGAATCACTCTGGTGGCAATGTACCTGCATCTAATTCCTCCTGGCTTTCATGCATTCCAACAGGAAGCAAGTGCTTATGCACCTTTCAAGGGCTGGAACTCACCAGTCTGCTAAAAATCACAGAGAATATGCATGAAGGAAAAAAACCCCCATCATTTATCCTTTTTCTGTTTCTCAGAATTACTGGAGTCTGCAGAGCCTCCCGATCTGGTCCATTTTAAATCACCTCAGCCTGACTTTTGATGCTGCTGTTTGCTTCCAGCTCCTTTAATCTTTGAAGAAAACTGTTCCAGTCTGCAAATTGAATGGATCATCAGTGAATCAAAATCTGAGGAGGCACATGAAGCTCTACTGGACTGACTTTCCCTCCCACTGTCTTAATTGTTTAATGCAACACTTGAAAAGTGGCCTAACCTTAAGGGAAATCACAAATCTCCTCAGTGCATTGAGCAGAAGGAACAATTTGATTTCCAGGGCTGTTTTTTGATCAGAACCCTTTGTTCTTTGAACAGGTGTGTGCTCAAGTAATTTTGCTTTTCAGAGGGCAGAAACTGATCCCTTTAATTTGTTCTTCACACCTGAATGAGCCTCACCTCCAGCAGGAACTTTGAGACCTCCTCAGTGAAAATGGGATCATTGTTCCTAACAGCACATCACATCCCAAAGCTGCTTAGAGGGAGAAGGTGTTGCACAAGACTGGGATGGAGAATGACAGGTAAAAATTCTCCCTCTTTTCAGGTGTTTTCTTTGTGGGTTCTGAGCCAAGATTTGATACCTTTGGCAAACTGAGTGAAACTCTGTCCTTGAGCAACCCCACAGTAACCAAAGGAACGCTCTGTGGAAGGAGTTCTGCTCCCAGAGAGCAGAGACAAAGATATTTTGATCTGTGAAAGGTCAAAATTTTGATCTGGGCATGAGCAAATCCTGCAGGACAAGATTTGGGCAGACAGATGGCTTAAAAGGCTTGTGGAAGATTGAGGGACAGAACTTTTATCTGGCACTGTTTGGGACNACAGACAGATGGCTTAAAACAGATCTTTTATCTGGCACTGTTTGGGACTCATTCTCCTTTTTGACAGAGTCTGTGTTTTCCATTCTGTGTCCTTCAGCTGCCATCAAATGCTGATCACCCTTGAGGGGTGATGCCCTTCCCCTGTCTCATCCAGAAGTGTGCAAAGCAGGTTTCTTCTCACATTTTTAGGCCAGATTGCACCTTTATCTAGTAGGTCAATTAATTATTACTCTTTTCTCCTCCTTTTTGTGGGCAACCTTCATCCTAGGCCCTGGAAGGAGCTGCACTGGGGTGCTGCAGACAAATAGAGATCTTATAAAAGAAAAGCCTTATAGAATATAGTTCAGGCCTTGCTACTCTAGCTAAGCTAGAAATAGCCTGTAAATTCCTATTAAAAATTATGAGAATAAACACAAAAACCTATTCTTCAAAAGAAAAATAGGTTTGCACCTGCAGAAACAATGAATTTGTCCCATGAGAGTCAGTGAAAAAATATGCAAACATATCTAGAGAGAGAAAATTTAATAAACATTTACAACAGCCCTTACCAACCAATAAACTAAGTTTCACTATATTGCCAACCAATTAGCTTTAACACAGTGCCTTCTGATATTTCCTATAAATATAAGCTTTGTAAATAAAGAATTGGCTTTTTTACAGGAGTCTCCAGATCCTTCTCTTCTTCCTGAATAATCCCAGCTCCCTCAGCCTGGACATTGAAATGGGCTTTATTAAAACCCCACCTTGGTGTTAAAACCAACCTTTCTTCTCACACAGGATCCAAACTAAACCAGATTTTTACCACGACACCACATCTACCTGGCACAACTGAAATCGAAATAGTGGTTCAAATCAAAACAGACCCAGTTTTTGAGGCCTTGTTAGAAATCACCAATAAAAATGTCCACTTAAATGTGATCTTGAAAACATCAGAATATATTCTACACTCCTGTCTGCTGTCCTTAGTGCTATGAAATTCATCCCCTGGCACCAGTGGCAGCATCACTGCATGTACAGACAACAGAGCACAGGACAGAAAAAGGGAAAATTTTCTTTCTGCAGGAGATGATGTGAACAAACATAGGAGAGAAACCCCCTTTTTGCTTCCCCCCTCATTTATTTTGATCCAAGCTGCCCTACTTCATCTGTTCCTGATCTCTGTCAGAACTAGGATCTTGCTTTGAGCAGACTCTCAGTTCCTGTGCACAGAAGGGAAAATAACTTGATTTACTTTGCCAGAGTTCTTGGCAGTTCCTGACCCACTAAAACTAAAGCAACTCCCACTTCTGTCTGGAGCAAACTGTGTAAAAAGCTGGCAAATTTGTGTTATTTGGGTCTCAGGTGGGAACCAAAATTTCAGTACCACAAATTGGGTCTTCTCTCAGCACAATTCCTGGTATGAAAGGAAGGGAATGTAGGGATAAAGTGTGAAACAGGGAAAATCTCCAGGAACTGGATTTGCTCTTCTGGTGTCATGATCCTTGTATCCCATGATTTTCTGCTGGTCTTTGTATCTATTTTATCATTTTATGAGAAGG
Organism: Alaudala cheleensis; assembly: GCA_013398995.1. Classification (NCBI taxonomy): domain Eukaryota; kingdom Metazoa; phylum Chordata; class Aves; order Passeriformes; family Alaudidae; genus Alaudala; species Alaudala cheleensis. The sequence continues at coordinate 4,918 of VWYE01017202.1, forward strand.
GAGAGGGACTGGAGGTGGTGAGGTGATGAGCACCTGAGTTGGAAGGATGCAGCTATGGGAGGTGCACAAACCCAAGGAGGGAACATTTTTAAGTTCCTCAGCTTTTCCTGAGCAAAAAAAAAAAAAAAAAAAGGAAGAAGAAACTGAAAACATGGGGGAAGAATTAGGTTTNTGTCTCATCTGGCTCTGCCTCATTTTACCACATGTAAAATGTGGAGTGCAATATTGATTTCTCAGCTGTGTATGAAGCATTGTGTTAAATTGGGAAAAAAACCATCATAGAGTTAAAAAAAAAGGCTCTGCACAAGATAACATTTTTGATAATAAAAGGGACAGTTCCCAAATCCTCTGTTTTATCTCTTTGATGAACTAACTTGAATCACAACTTTTATTTGCTCTCCAAAACATGTGAGCAAGAGGGTGACCAGCATCTGAACAAACCCCTGTCTCTGAATAGCCTTGCTTTGACACAGTGGGGCAGAGGAATTTCCATGTCAGGTTCTAAATGGGGCATTTAGGACTGAAGAGGGGAATGGAGGCAAAACCCCAAATCCTACCTGTGTATGTGCAGGTGCCTGCTGTACCACCAGACTGCTGCAGCCTCACAGGAAAGTGCCACCTCTGTCTTGGGTGGCAGTGCAGGAGGTGACAGGAGTGTGTATTACATCACCAGCTGTTAAAAGCAGGTAGGACAGTGTTCTTTATCTCTTCCAGGACCCATCCTCCCTCCAGGGGATCTCTGCTGTTCATGGGCCATTGAGGCTCAGTGCAGGGCTGATAAAATTCCATCATCCCACTGGGAGATGCTTCACCCAGTGGGAGGAGCCAAAGCATTCCCACCTGGATAAAATCTGAGACTCAGGACACCAGCACAGCCTGTTTTCCACTGGATTTCCCAGAGGAAAACTACTGGACCTCCAGAGGAAACTCCACCCTTCTACAGGATCATCTCTGCTCCAACAGAACCACATCTGTCACTGCAGGACGACTTGACTGGACTCCTACCAACACCCTGAGCAACAGGTGTCAGGTTGTGTTCTGACTCTGGCAGTGTTTGCTTTTTTGTTTGTTTGCATTTTTGTACTACTGCATTTTTATTTTAATATCCCTAGTAAAGAACCATTATTCCTATTCCCATATCTTTGCCTGAAAGCCCCTTAATTTTAAAATTATAATAATTAGTAGGAAGGGGGTTTGTGTTCTCCATTCCAAGGGAGTCTCCTGCCTTCCTTAGCAGACACCTGTCCTTCCAAACCAGGACAACCTCCCTCTCCTGGATCCAAAGTGACTTCAGAGGTTTAAGAGAGGGAAAGCAAACATTTGACAGCCTCAAACTCCATGGATCAGAGATGTAATGAATATTGTTTAACGGTGATATTTTTAGGCTAAACAAAAATAGTTGGGAGTCAGTGCTGGCAGTGGAATATTTGCTTGCAAAGGTGATTGATATTGAGTTTAATTAAAATAGATCCTCCCACGTAAGTCCCTCCTCTCCCATTAAAACTTCTCTTGAAATTACTATTTATTGTTTATAAATAGCCAGAGGTTTTTATAGCTCATTCTTGGCCTGATCAGTAGGTTTGACCTTGACTTTGAAAGAAGTGGGATTTATAGTTAATAAATGATATATTTTCCCATTTCATTCCTCTTCCCATACAGAAGTTTATTTAGTTTCTCCTTTCTATTTCTCCTCAATCACTCACGTAGGGCTTTATTTTGTTTTTTTCTACTTTATTCTCTTTCTGCAGCTCTCTTATTTTTTTCCCTTATCTTCTTCAATTTAATATGTGCTCTTTGGTTTGCTCCACAGCTGAGTGTATTTTACATTTATCTGAATTAGATCTCATTTCTACCCATGACATTGATCTTGCATTTAAATTGTTCCTGTTTTCCTTCATCTGGCTACTCCTAATTCCTGAAACTTTCATCCATTAGCTTGAAATACACATTTTTCAATACCGTAGTCACAGTTATTTATAAAAATATCCAAAAAAACCTGCAGACAGAGAGCAGATCTTTCCATAAATCAGCGACCCAGATTTGTTCTGAGCCATTTTTAGATAGAACACATTTACTGTGACAACCCTTAATTTATATTGGGAAAGAGGAAAATGTAACAAGAACTGGTATTGGGAAAAAATAATATTTAAACCTCTTTGCCTTGTGTTTAGAAGGGTCTTCCACCCAGAAACAACAAGAACACAGTTGTAGGACCATTAAAAAACCTCCTACAAATTTGGAGGTTTTATCACTTCAAGGCCTCTTTTTCCCACTAAAACTTAGATTTTCCTCACTTTTTTTTCTGCCCTTAGTGCACCTTGACTGGCAAGACCTCCCCTTTATCACATCCTCTCCAAGACTGAGGACATTTGGGAAAAGGGAAGGCTCAGTTTAAACAAGCAAGAAGAATGGGGCCACAACCACCCCTGGCAGGCAAAGTTCTACACCAAAATATTTCCATTTTTTCTGTAAACCTCAGGATGTTTCTGATAATTGCATTTTCCCTCCAATGTGGCTGTGCAAAGCCACCTCCCTCTGTTTTTCTGCTGCTCATTTGTGCTCTGCTGGGCAAAGTTTCACTGTGGCTTTTGCATCAGAGACACTTGAGCTGCTCTGGGGTTAAACCTGGGCTTAACAACAAGGCTGGGCTGGATCTGTCTCATAATTTTTGTGACTCAGCTCATCCTTACACAGTGTCCAGATGCAATCCCAGAAGACAGAAATATTTTAGGAAGTGTAGTCAGTCCAAGTTAATTGTCTATAAATTCAGTGGTGGGATGTTAACTTATTTTGTTAAGTCAAAATACCCGGATCACTGTTGTCAAACATTATGTTGCATCCACCTGTTATTTCACCAGGAATTTCAGTGAAATTTGGAAGAAATTACCCTCACAATAAGCAATTTATTCCCAATATTTAATCTAAATCTAATCCTTCATCTTAAGGCTTTTTCCCTTGAAGTTATCACTGCGTGCTCTTATGTAAAATCCCTCTCCTTTTCCATAGGACATGGCTGGGCAGCAGTTTAAATTCCAATTGAATTTTTGGCATCTTTCAATTTAAATTCCCATTGAAGTTTGGACATCTCTCAATTTAGTGTTTTTTTTAAAACAAGCCATAAGCTAGGCACATTCCATATATATATATATATATATATATATATATATATATACACTCAAAGGTCAGCTGTTTGTATATATTTATATTTATGTATCTTTATATACACACATCCAAAGGTCAGCTGCTTATTCCCAGTGAATTAATTCTGGTGTTCTCTGATTTGGAGGGGTGGAAAGATGAGAATAGGAAACTCCTCAGCAATGCAGCTCAAACCCTGTTTGTCAGAGCCTTGGTACTTCACAATTCCCTTCAAAAATTCATTGTTCTCTGCTTTGAATATAGCTGACCTTTGCTCCCCTCCTCTTCTTGAGAGGCTGTCACAAAGCCCTGAAAACCATAAATCCTGTAATTTCCATTCTATATGCATTCATCTTCCATTTCTACCTGTTTTATCCTGACCCTCAGTGGCTTTTCATTTAAATCTCTCTCCTTCTGCTTTCACCCAGCTTGTTCCCTCTCTCTGTCTGCATTTTTTCAAGGCTGAAAAGATTCTCTGGCTCCTGGAGAGTTTCCCATTCCCCTGGCCAAAACCTGGACATCTCTGTTCTTCCAGCTTGGCCTTTCAGGTTCAGTTGAAAAGTCCAGAAGAGCAGATAAATGTCCCTGATTATTGGAATTTCACAGCAGTGGTTATAATTCACTCTGCTGTTGGCTCTGAAGGATGAGTTTACTTTTCATTGTGGTGGGAATACTGGGATAACAGTGCTGGACTAGATTTAGGGATGGAGCTGATGTGTGATGAAGATGAACAATGGCTAAAAACATTTACCATTATTTGATTTTTCTCATTAAATCATTTGGTGATGTTATGCCAGGCCTATTCTCAATATGGAAGGGTTTAAATGAGGGAAAAGACAGAAAATGCTGCCAAACCCAGAGATCTTCCACCATAATTTGTTCTTATCTTGGGTCCAGGAACATGAACTGGCATTCTCAGCTGCCAAGGCATTCAGGGATGGTGCAACTCACACTTATCCTGCTTTTCTCCTGGACACCTGTGGAATATCCAGAGTAATTTCAAGAGACATGTTTATTATTGCAGATGTGCTGAGAGGTTTTCTGATCCAGGGATTTGATCTGTTTGTTTTACACAACAAAATATTTGTATTTAAGAGGATGTGGAGAAAACATTTTGCTGTTGGCCTCTGGAACTGCACATGGAGCCTGGAAAACACCTTCATTAAATCAAAACAAGGAAAAGTGGGAAAAAAAAAAGGCAAAACCTCAACACCAAATGTACTGAAATTATCAGAGAATCATAGAATGGGTTGGGTTGAAAGGGAAAATAAATAAAATATTTCCTGGTCCTCTCAAGCTTAGGTCTGAGTAGGGAATACAATGTGTAATTCAGGGTTCCTTGATTAAAAGAAACAGTAGGAAAAAGAGGGAGAATGAAAAATTCAGGCAGAAAACCTCTGTTTATCTTTCATGACCTAAAACTACTACCATCATGTCAGTAAAGAAAATATAATTGTATTATTATTTTGAGAGGAAATGTTAGGGTTCCAATGCTGGGCAATGTAGAATTTTCTACCCATGCCAAAATTGTAAAAATTATAGGATTTGGAACCCTGAGGTGAATAATCATAGAATCATTTGGCCTGAAATATATTCCTATTGAGTACAACCATAAACTTTCCTCTGCCAGGTCCAGCAGTGGATATAAATAAAAGGTGCAATATACTCTTTTTACCACACATTTTTTTTTATGTTTCAAATTCTCTCGTCTCTGTCACAGTCCAGCACACAAAATTGAAGAGGGATTTTACTGAGCTGGTGATGAACTGGTAAAGAGTACTAAAATGTTTAATTTCAGATTTGGCAGCTGTGAGTCAGGCCAGTCTGGGCACAGGGGGGATTTAGGTGAGATTCCACAGTAAATCATTGCATTGATAAATTTGGTGGGGCATTTTTCCATCCAGTGCTGAAGACTCCCAGCCCACACCTGATGGCTCAGGTGTCTGCTTGAAATTAATGACAAAATCAATCTTTTTTTAAGGTCCAGAAGAGTTTTAAGCACTGTTTTAGGATGAGATTAATTGGTCCAAAAGCTTCACTACTGACTGAGGGTAATGGGGGCCAAAACTCAGCTTTTTTTACATAAACATTTTTGCTGCTTTTATTCCTTGAACTGAATTACAATGACAAGGCAAAATTAAGTTTGTACAATGATTTAACTTCCTCAACTGAGATTTTCCAGTTAAAAAAAAAATAAGTCAGAGAATGACAGAATGGTTTGGGCTGGCTGGGACTTTAAAGCCCATCTCATTCCAATCCCTTGCCATGGGCAGGGACACCTCCCACTATCCCAGGCTGCTGAATTAATGGATAGAATTCCTTGTGCTGTGTCTGTAGTGTTTGGGATGCTGGGATAATTTCCAATCTGGTGTTATTTGGGCCTGGATTAAATAGCATTGGAAAGGAGGATGAAAAGATCCTGTGTGCATTTCTCAGATTTATTTCAGGATATTTTCCCATCCTACAGGACACTGCTTGAATTTCTAGCAAGATAAAAATTTTGGATATGTGTTCCAACTTGGAATTTGAAGGTCTGCAGGACAGAAATCAAATTCATGCAGAGATTAAAAAAACACAAACCCATTTTATCTCTTTTCCATTTCAGCACACCTCAGAGAGATTACTGGACTTTGAATAACTCTTTTTCTTACTACTTTATCCTAATTTTTGTTCCTGAACAAATGGTCTTAGCAAATCCCAGTTGTATGACATGAAGTAATATCAATTTTAACAGCAGCTTTATGTTCCCATTCTGCCAATGCACTCAGTAACAGATCATCTTTTTCTCTTTACAAATTTCCAATGCAAACATTGGATGAATTACCAGCACTTTTGAAGGCTGGTCTCTAATGAAAGAAAATAGAGATTAATCGCTGAGAAAGACAAATTATCAAAGACAGAAAAAATGAGCAAAATCAGTCATTAATGTGAGTGGCATTTTGCAAAGAGAAAATTCATCTTTCAGAACTCTGCCATGAATCAAAACTTTTTTGAGACTTGAAGCTGAGCCATAATTACTCCTTTTTAAAGCTTGAATGCATACACAGTTCGGTGTGATAAAAATAAACTCGTTTGAAACCCAGCTCTGAATAAATAAAAATGAACAATAAAGAGCCCAGGATAGCAAGATCTTTTCAACTATAACAAAAATAGTAAAACCTTTCTGATTTACTGAAATATGGAGAATATAAATTTATGCTGGAGTAAAAGTTGAGGGGAAAATGAGAACACACCTTGACACCTGCAAAAAAAGGAGGAATATTTCCTGAAGAAATGAGATCCCTGATCATTGCTGGGAGGTAACTTTGGTCTTTGTGACCAAGAGGAAAAGAAAATCACATTTAATGTCAGGCAAAGAGTAAAGTCAGATAATATTGTACTGAAAATTCAAACCTAAATCCAACCTATTTTTTGACTTCTACTTCCTCTTGCATTTCTCACTTGGAAGTGTTGCTTCATATCAGGTTTTTCAGAGTAGGGATTAAATGCTTGAGACGTTGTTTCTGGTTAGGACTCAAGTGTTTATTAATTCTTATCTCTATCACAGTCTCACAAACTGTGAGTTCTGCAGCACTTCAAGCTGACAAANAACAAAAAAATAGCAAGAATCCCATTTAGAGTGTTTTGCACTTGTTATTTTGTTTTGGAGCTTTGAAGAGTTCCCAGTTATACTTTCTATTTCTACTGTCCTTTCCCCATGGTCTTTGTCCAGCTGTGTGTTATAAGGGCTAAATTGCACATTTCAATATGTATTTGTGTTAATAGAGGATTTTAAAAACTAATCTTAGAAGAAAAAAAACCAGGGTTATTTTTGTAGCTTTTTTTCCTTTAAAAATACAATGAGAGCCCTAAGAGTTCTTGACTGCTGGAACCAGAAATGAGATCATCTTCAGAAGATCAAACCAGGACATGCAAATCCTGTGGCCATGAAATACCTGCACATAATGTGGCTCAAATATTCATTTCTTATGTTCTAAAGTCTCTTGGCTGAAGGCAAGGACTGATTCTGTTGGTCACAAAAAATTGTTGGCATTGGGGCTGAACCACTTGGTGACCTGAACTGGCCAATCCAGACACAAAACATCTCAATATTTCTTCCCCTGACATGAATTGAAGTGATAAATGTAACCCCAGAGTGAACAAGAGCCTTTTAGTTTTTCATTGACTCCATCAAGGACTGAGATTGGACTTTCTTTCATCACTGCTTTTATGAGTCCTTTGTCTTTGTCAAACTTGTGATGCATTTTACTCTTCTTCTGTACTTCTGCTTTTCCCTGTGGAACCTTGGGGCAAAACAACCAAAGAAAATGATTTTCAAAAAGGAACAAAAAGCAATAATGCAGCAGATCTTGCCTTGGATGTCAGGCAGCACAGGAGTGACGAGGGAGAGGAAAACTAGAGAGAGAGGAAGAGCTTTCCTTTCACTGCATTGTAGAAAATAATTTATCATTGCTGTCCCATGGGGATGGAAGGACAGGATCAGGGGCAGAATGCATCATCCCTCATGTTAAACCTGTTTCCTGAGAGTGTCAGAACCCTTTGGATAAAACATTTCTTGCACTACAGAGAACAAAAAGGGATAACTCAGTGAGTTCATCAGTCCTGGACTGCTGAACTTGTTCTAAATGCTGAATGTTAAGATTCTGTCTTGTTCCTTGCTATTTCTTCATCTGCAAGTATTTCAAGTGCTTTTATATCTTACCTTCTTGTAGTGAAGAACAAATCTAAAGAACAAATGAGATTATCAAAGACTTGGTTTCCCTTTTTCTTCCTTCTCCTTTACCTAAGCTTCCCCAGGCTGGTACTTCCTGAGCTATTCTGTGCTCTCAGATGAAGAACATATGAAAACTCACAGTTTTCTTCTCCTGTCAGGGAACTAAATGAGCAAAATAAGTCCAAATTAGGCATGTATTTAAACCAGGAATCTGGTTTACTTTGAGATCTTATCAACCTGACACAGGAACGTATTGCCCAGAGAAGCTGTGGCTGCCCCTGGATCCCTGGAAGTGTCCAAGGCCAGGTTGGATGGGGCTTGGAGAAGCCTGGGATAGTGGAATGTGTCCCTGTTCCTGGGTTGGACCTTGAAGACCCTTCCAACCCAAACCATTCCATGATTCAATGACTCCAAAACTGAAATTATTGTGCTCCTATCAGTAAGGTCACACCCGTGGGACTAGACTGGATTTAATTTGATGCCACTCCCATGGTGCAGAGTTTATTTGTTGAATTCTTATCACAACTATCTCTGTTTCCATGAGCACTTCACTGATCTGAGCACCTCCCTAACAGAGATTCAGGCGTTGGTTCTTGAGCCCAGGAATTGTTTGATGATGCTGTTTGGAGCTGGAGGAAGTCTTGTCAAGGATAGTCGTGTCTGAGGACCTCACAGCATTTTTACTTGGAGTGATGTATTCATGTTTTATTTCTGTATTCTATTACCATCTGTCAAAACCAGGTAGGACACTGTTCTTTATCTCTTCCACCACCCACCCTCCCTCCAGGGGATCTCTGCTGTCAATGGGCCATTGAGGCTCAGTGCAGGGCTGATAAAATTCCATCATCCCATTGGGAGATGCTCCACCCAGGGGAGGAGCCAAAGCATTCCCACCTGGATAAAATCTGAGACTCAGAACACCAGGACAGCCCCTGTTTGCACTGGATTTCCCAGAGGAAGGCTGGACCCATCTCATCACCACTGGACCTCCAGAGGAAACTCCACCCTTCTACAGGATCATCTCTGCTCCAACAGAACCACATCTGTCACTGCAGGAGGACTTGACTGGACTCCTACCAACATCCTGACCAACAGGTGTCAGGCTGTGTTCTAACTCAGTGTTTTCTTTTTTCGTTTGTTTGTTTGCATTTTTGTACTACTGCATTTTTATTTTAATTTTCCTGGTGAAGAACTGATATTTCTATTCCCATATTTTTGCCTGAAAGCCCCTTAATTAAAATTATACTAATTAGTAGGAATGGGGTTTACATTCTCCATTCCAAGGGAGATTCCTGCCTTCCTTAGCAGACACCTGTCCTTCCAAAACAGGAGAAGCACATGGCTCAGAGTTGTCAGGAGACAGCAGCGAGCCAATCCCAAGTGTCACAGTGCCTGGGACTCAGGCTCAGGGGAAATGTACCCAGAGGGTTTCTCTGAGCTCAGCAGTGATTCTGGACTCTCCAGAATACGTGGTGAGATAAAAGCAATTTCTGGATTTAAGACCTCTGGGACTTCAGCTGCTGACTGGAGCAATGACAGTACAATTTGTTCTTCAGTCCCAGCTGTGGTGCAGCTGTGTCAGGATTGGGTCTGCTCTTGCATTTAAGCCATGAAATCCCTGGCTGTTTCAGGGGCTGTGCAGCTGCTGGTCTGCACAGATGAGATAAAGGCTTTGGTGCCTGGTTTGAGATATTGCTCAAAGCTGTAACTAATGGACTGACTGAACAATCAACCACTTAACTGAGCGTTTCACAGCTCAGTGGGGATTTCAAACCCTTCTGGAGATTTCCCCAGACACACCCTGTTCAGCTCAGGCCAGTTTGTGTGGTTAATTTGTTGCTGAACACCCCGGGACAAAGGACTCGGGGATTTCCAAGAGACCCCCAAGCTGAAGTTATTGAGGAGTGCAGAGATGTCTGCAAACAAACAATGCAGAATTTCCAGTGGATGCTGAGATGTTCATGTAGGACAGGAGGGGTTTTTTATGTGATTTAATTTATTGTTAAAGATGGATTGTAGATGTGATGGAGTGTTCACATGGGACCACAGAGCAGCTGCATTATAGAATGTGAATTGAAGGGTTTGGGAAACCTCATCAGCTTTAAATGAAGACATTTTTCAAAAGAGACCCCTTTGACCCAAGCCAATGGTGCAGCCTGAGAGATGTGATTTGACACCTGAACATTGTCCTATAATAAGATACTAAGAATTTTATTTAATATTATTATTATTTTCATAGACATAATATTTATTTCAGGATGAACAGAATTTCTCTGAACACTCCATTTTTTAGAGTGGGTAAATGTCTGTTGGCCACAAAGAGGGAAGTGGGTGACACTTTTACAACCTCTACACTGTGACTCCATTCACCAAGGCACAGCTCAAGACACACCTGGGCAGATTAATTCCATCTCTATGAAAATTTTTAACAAAATTAGTATTTCAAGAAGCAGTGGAAGAGCTGATGGAGAAATCTCTACAGGCCCCATGGCCATTTATAATCCATAGTGCCAAAGGTTCATTTTTATCTTTTAAATGCACTGTATTTCACTTCTGCTGTTTGCTTGTCAAGACTATTTTTGGCTCCTTACACCATGGCATATAAAATATAATTTAGCATAGCCTGGAGGAGTTTTATTAATGCCAATGTACAGGCTGAAAAACAACACAGCACCCAGTGTTATTTAAAAATGGAATGTCTTCACACAGCTATTGAAAGGTGTTGCTCATGTTGATTAATTAATCCGAGTAAATAAAATACCAAGCTATGATTTTTCAAACACCAAAAATTCTGTTTTAATATTTTAGGCTCACTGGATCCTTTATTGAGTTATGAATTTCAATAAAGTAGGGGTAAACTCAATTGTAAAAACAATACAGAGTCATTTCTTCAGTTTGGAAGTTTCTTTTCCTCTGTACCTAAAATATGGTGTCATTAGTATCCTCCAGGCTTCTTCTGGTGATGCAAATCTTTCTGTCAAGGCTTTTTTGTATTTTTTTTCCCAATGATATCTAGCAACAGTAAATGAGCATAAATACATTCCACAGCAACCTGGGTCTGAAAATTCACTTTGCTTCTCCCAGGTACATAAATACCTGGTAAAGGAAGATGCAGAATGCTTGGAAAATCAGTCCTGATTAAAGTTTTAATGAGGCAGCAGTTAAGTTTTTTTAAATATGGAAGAAGGTTCCCAGTCTGCAGCTTTCCCCTTCTCCTACTCACTGGAGCTGTGGAGATCAGCTACATCTTGGGAAAAGTCTGCTTTAAAATTGATTTAAGTTTGAGACAGTGAACGTTCCCTCCAATGTATTATTTAAAAAATACTTTTTTCAAGGGTTTCAGAACTCTATTTAGTAAAGAATCTCTCAAGGAAGCACACCCGTGTTTGGCTGCAGGGTTTGCATCGTTTATTCCTCTGTTATTTCAGTGGGATATTTTATAAAGCTGGAAAAGTGTTTTGCAGAGGGCTCTGAGCTTCCCCTGCACTGGAGTAAAGGAATGTTTCCACAGCATCCTGCTTTAGTGCAGGGATTAACGAGGGCTGAAGCTGAACTGGGGGAGAATCTGAAGAACTGGATTTGCTGAGTAAATGATGAGGTAAACTGGGAATTGTTGTGCTGGGTTAACAGCAGCTGATGTCCTGGAGGGTTCAGTGATGCCAGGAGATGTCCCCAGGCCAATGTGGGAGCTCAGGACTTCTGGATGACCAACCAATATGATTAGGCAAAAGCCATTTATTATTTACATTAAGCTGTATTTACACATTTTAAAACTCCTGTTCATGCAATCTTGCATTATTTGATTGGTGCCTTTACCTTGTCCACACGCAGAGCCTGCACCTTTCAGGAAATATGAGTGGTTACAGCCCAGTGCTTCAGGGCCTTCCTTTATTTATTTTGTGCACTCCTGGTGTTCTGTTTCTCAGCCACTCCTTTCCTATTTTAGAACAATTTTTGTCTAAGTAACCTTGCAGAATTCCAGGGGGTTCTGATAGGAATGGCTGGAGATGGTTTGGCTGGAGCTCAGCATGGCCTGAGCTGTTCAAATACACTGACACAGAATCCCTGCTTTGCTGCACAGCCAGGCTCTGAGCCCTGGGCTGAGCTTTGCCTCACTGACATCTCTCACTCATTAGAGGGGTCCTGGCTCTTTTTTCTGGGGGTTGTGAAGCAAAATCTGTGATTCTGGAGCTGTGAAGCTGAGGGCACCACGGGAGATCAAACCTGAGCCTGACACGCTGCTGCTTTTGGGATGAAATCAAAAGATTTCCTCAGGGCTCAAGAGCTTTGTGTTTCTTAAAGCATCGGTTTCTGAAATAATGAAATAACATGAGACAGTAACTTTTCAAGGGGAAAATAAAACCTCCAAAGAGCCAAACAACAAAACTTTGGACTTTTACTATTGGAGAGACCAGCTTAATAAATATTGGAGTGTAATAAAACCCTCAAGTGTTAACAAGGGAGTATTAAGAACAAAACCCCCACGACTTATTTCCAAAAGCTCTCCCAAACCCATTCTTCTTTCAATTCCTACATTCTTGGTGGTTGTCACTGAAAAAAAAATGGAAGCTGCTGATAATGAAGTAACGTTTCTGAAGCTGATATTGTGCTTCTTACAACTCAGTGATTTACAGTTTGTGCACAAATAAACTTCAAATTGATTCTTTTTCTCCTTGGACAGATGGGCTTGAAGGTATTTTTTGGCTGTTCTGATTCAGCAGCACTGAAGCATGGCTAAAAGTGAAATTCTTTCTCTCCTGGTGGCGTGATAATACTGCCAAATATGAAAAATACCAACAGAAATAAAACCTGATGTTGAAAAGCCTGTCAATCAAAAAAGCTCAAATTATTCAGCTTGATAGGCTGGGTTTGAGCACATAAATCAGGGCAGCAGAGTCCAAAAAGGAATGGTAAGAAGATGTGATGTGCCTTTGCTTTTAGCTTTGATTACTGAATATTTATTTTAGGTCAGCTTCTTTCAGTATTTGCATTATTCACATAATTTGCGAAAGAAAAAAAAAAGGAAAAAAAGCAACAACAAAAAAATCTTTCTTCAAAATCCAAGAGGTCACAATCTTCCAGATCTTAAAATTTCACTTCCTTTTCTTTTTGATTTTTGAGATTTAAGAAAAAGTGTTACAAAAGAGGAGTCAGGAAAGCACCTTGCTGGGGCAGTTGTCACACAATTCAAACACAATGAAAGAATCTGAGAATATTCCTCAGTTTTCTAGAGCTACCCCAAGAAATGATGTTACTTCAGTCGTTAAGCCTCAAAAAAATTGAGCAAGGGCATCTCCTGCTCTCTGCAGACATCTCAGGACAGGTCATCTCTTGGTATCCCAGGACATTCCCACATTTCCACACCAAATGATTAAACTTAGCAGAAATTGGCTTGAGTCATTGTTTCCTTGGAGTGAATCAGGGGAGGGTTTGGTTTTGGTTGGGTTTGGCGTTTTTTCACTTTTTGTTTTGGTTGTTTGGTTGGTTTATTTTGGGGGTTTTGGTTTTGGGTTTTGGGGGGATTCTTGCGGGAGTTTTTTGCTGGATTTGTGTTTTCCACAGAGACCTGAGGGACAACTTTGTGTGCCCTTATGGATGAGGTATGGAAGACAGGGGAGGTGGAGAGGGAGAGGAGCACTGCCCATGTCCTGCCCAACCTCTCCAACAAGCCAGTGGCACAAATAAAGAGGGAAAGGAAACATCCTCTGTTCCAGCTTTTCTTCCTGATTAACTTCTGGGACAAAGAGGGATGAGTCAGCTCTGCAAGTTCAGGCTTGAGGCTTGGGGCTCCTAAGTTTGTATTCCCTAAATTTGAGTTCCTATCCCCTCACATGCCCCCAGCACAACAACCTTCACCCTCTGACTCCCCAGCAGAATTGGGAATTTTCTGCACCCTCTGCCAAGTGCTTGAGAAGTGGGCAGTGCAACTGAAATTCCAGGCTTTATTAATAATTCAGTTCTTTCTCTGCCATGGAGTGGGATCCCAAGGAGATCCTGCTGCCACTGAGTGTCTGCAGAAAGGCAATCCTCCCCTAAATTCCCACATCTCTGACTGGTTTTCTGTGGTTTGTTAGAAAACAAATTAGATGTGACTTGGGCAGGAATTAATCCTCTTCCAATCAAGCAGTTCAGCTGAAATGAGTTTTGAAAAGATGTCTTTGAAAAGAAAGAGGTTTGGCAACACAGACATTTATGAACTCTGTATGATTTTATACTCATCAAACTTCGGTATTTTAACCTCTGGATTCCATGGAATCAAAGCAAACAAGAACCTGTGATGTGCAGGAAACTGTAGAACACAAGGGGTTCATGCCCAAGGTAATTAAATATTGATATCAAACATGCTCTGTTTTAACAACTCCACTCTTTTGCAGCTCCAGAGCTGGAAAACCTCTTTAAAAAACTGAAGACTCCCAGGATTCAAAATTTACCTGCCTACATCGAATAGAATTGAACTGCCAGCCAGTTTACCTTCCTTGATTTTAGGATATAGACAAAATACTCATTATTACAGCTTAAAACAAATAAACCAGGGAGAGAATTTCCTCAGCACAAATACCCATGGCAGAGTGGATAATTTTGCTGTCAAAGTACATTTCTCAACATTAAATAAAAACAAACAAACAACAGATGATTCCAATGTTTGGTGAAGATATGGGGACCACAAATTTTCTCTTTTATAGGTTCTGGGAATTTCAGCCTCTCCAAGTCCCACTGAAATACCAGAGAAGTTGCATTCTTTGTTTATTAAGGATCTTTTGCTCAACTCAGGCATTACTTTTTAACCCAATTGAGTCCAATTCTCCTGTTGTCATTTGCTGAATTCAATAGTGGAAACACAGTTTGGGAATGTCTAGACAAGGCTTTATCTCCACCCACAACCTGGTAACTGCATTATTCACCTCAGGGCAAGAAATATATGCAATTTATACAGTAGACACTTCCAAGGAGTGCATGTGTGAAGGAAAATTACTCCTGAAACACAGGGAATAAGCCACTTTTACTGCACTTAAACCTGTAAATGCTTCCTCTAGCTCAAGTTGTGATCTTACTGCTAAAGAAGGCAATAATAGCAATAATAACAGGGCTCTCATCCCAATTCCTGGTCTCTAGTTCCCACAGGATTTGTAGATTTATTGCTTTCTGCAGCACCTGAAATTTGCTGCATTGTACAGAAATACTCTCACCTAGGTGAAACATAAACTTTGAGGAATTTAGAGATTTTAGAGGAGCTAAGATTTTAGGTAGAAGACAAGCTTTATTAGAGTTAAAATAAATGGACAGGCCTTGATGAAGTTAAGAGTTAGTAGTTAACTAATAATTGATTGCTTGTCAACACAATGTTTGGTGAGCTGGGTTTAAAATGAAGAATATAGAAACTGATAAACAGCTTTAGGAACACAAGACAATTGTGGGGCCTCCCCATGTCCGAAACTTATTGAAAACAGGGAATGGGAGTTTTACCGAGGGTTCATTTGTCACAGTTGCATTGAAAAGGTAGAAAGGTCAGAAGGAGGAAGACTTCATTTACTTCCTCATTTTAGGACCCCTCCCCATGAGAAGAACCACTGACCCATTTCAAGGAACAAACCACGCATGTTTAATAGCTTTTGAACTAATTAACATACGAA
>VWYE01017202.1:20527-34074 GCA_013398995.1 Alaudala cheleensis
ATGAGTGTATCCCTCAAGAAAAAAGAAAAAAAAAAGTACCAGGTGGCACAGAAGAAGGGTAAAAGGATATGTTAAGGATTTATTTACATTTCTGCACCTTCCAGTATTTGTATTCTCAAATCTAATATTCTAATCCAGTTTAAAACTTCTTTCTGCCACACTGTTATAAGGCACAGACTCCTCTCCCATTTCCTCATGGTGATGCTTCACCCCCAAATCAAGGTTCCAAATTTTATTTATTTATTCAGGGTCAGGATTCTCTGGGCAGAACCCTGGGAGCAGCTGAGGCTCATTTACCTGATCAGGTTATTTGGGTTCCTCTGCATTAATACATTTTTTGTTTGTTTGTTTGTTTGTTTTTTTGTTTTGTTCTGTTTTGTTTTCCAGAACCCAACACAACCTGCTTTGCAGGAAACCCTGCAGCCATCAGAAGAAACATGAGCACGTCCTAAATCTGTCTGTCTGAAATCACAAAAAAGGCCTTGAGCTTTTATCTTTTCTATTCTTGATAATTTCTGCCACTGGTTGAGCTGTGAGCACCTAGGCCAGGCTGAGTGCATTGGAAAGTAAATAATAAAATAAAATAAAAAAAAAAATAAAATGAAATTAAAAAATGAAATAGAAAGTAAAATAAAATATAAAAGGAAATAAAAGGAAATAAATCAAAATAATAAAACAAAATCACAAGGAAAGGAAAGGAAAGGAAAGGAAAGGAAAGGAAAGGAAAGGAAAGGAAAGGAAAGGAAAGGAAATTTAGTTTTGAAAGATATGTTTTAGGTACACTTCATGCACAAAAAGGAGATGAGAGAGAGGTAGCAGGAGCTTTGGAAATCTCTTAGGTAGGGGTGGTGCAAGCACTGGGAGATTCACCTGGAGACAGAATTCTGAATAAATGTGAAATTTTAGAGCCAGAGGAAGTATCTGGGAGGTTTAGAACTGTCCAGCGCTTCTCTTTTGCTACACTAGACACCAATTTTTGCATAAAGGTTAGAAATTTGACATTTTTAATGCCATTTATGAAATAGTATGGCATGAAAAAACTCTCCAGAACAACTGCTGGCATCTTGCCACTGTCCACACAAGCAGGGCAAGGGATAAATCAAAAGTGCTATTGGTGAAAAGGATTAGAGCAATGACAAACATTCCAGCTGGGAACTGCGAAGTGGAATTGCCAGAGCAAACCCACAGCAGTTGTTCCAACAACAACTCAGAAACAGGACTTGGAAGCTTCTGTACTTCAAGGAAGGAAAATGAAGCATTCAGTTCAATTTCTTGGGAAGGAATAGGGATTTGGTGCTTCCATGGAGCTTGTCTGACACAAAGGGTAACCAGGGCTGAAGAACAAAGTCCAAACACAACTCCTTGTCTTGCTGTACTTGATCTCAAACCTCATTTTGCTCCTCAAACATCTCAGGTGTCTCTGCTGTCTCAGAGAGGATGGAGTGCAGCTGAAAGGTCAGTGCCAAGGCAGCTGGAATTACACGTTTGAATTACTCAGCTTGGTGACATTTTACATGATTTACCACGGATTGCAAAGAGCAGAGAAATCTGAATAAAAGCAAGGGATGTGCAGAGATGCTGCAGAGCCCTCCAGTGCTGTGAGAACCCAGCAAAGAGATTACAGTCATTTTTATCTTGAAGAAGTACAAGATTAGCTCAGGCTGATCCATTTCTCCAATAAAATAACTAGGTTACATTGATCACTGCGTGTCCAAATTATTAATGACAAGTTTGATGGGTTTCCAGTTTGGTTTTGGTGGCACAGCATTATAAATCATCAACACTTGTAGACTGGTGCTGGTTTTGATTGGTGTGTGGCAGGAATTGAAATGTAAAAGCTCAGAGGAAAAGTTGTGTTCTTGAATGATGTATCTGGAGTGTGTTTGGGGGAGGGATTGTGNGTGAGCATGGCAAGGGATAAATCAGAAGTGCTTTGGCTACTGGTGTAAATGATTAGAGCAATGACAAACATTCCAGCTGGGAACTGGGAAGTGGAATTTCCAGAGCAAACNAGGGAACTGTTTGGAAACGTGACCAAATATGGAATAAAATACAATTCCAGTAAAAGGGGCATATTCTGTCCATCTGGACATGCAAAAATATCAGGGATTATTTTGTTTGCTTGTGGGTTTTTTTGGTTTGGTTTGNGGCAAAAATATCAGGCATTTTTTTGTTTGCTTGTGGGATTTTTTTTGTTTTGGTTTGTTTTTTTTTTCCTGATTGTTGAAATGAAAGTATTTTGGATCATTTTCATGCAACATTAAACACTTGTCTCAACAGAGGTTTTCAGAGCAGGAGACTTCACCTACACCACTCCCCTGTGCTCTGCATGATTTGGGTCACACACACCCAACAATCCACAGAACCTCTGCAGAATCAACTGGAATTGTGTGATGCAGTGCTAAAAGGTTATTTTTTAAAAACCCCTCCATCAGACTGCTAAAGCAACTTTTTTTTTTTTTTTTTAAGTAACAGTCCATCTGTAACAATTTTGCTCCACATTTCAGTCCCAAAGAAGCTGTTTTAAAATAGCACTCAGTGGGGATATAACTCCTATAAAGATTTGCAAGTGGGGAGTTTGCAAAGAGGGGAATTCTCTTATCTGGTGCAATAAATGAGACCCAAGTGAAGGAAGATCATTGGCCAGAAATAAAATTCCTTCAGGGTTTTGAGAGGTGTTTCTGTTGAAATGGGATCCTCACAGTAACATTTAGAAATTCAAAGGAGTTGTCATCATCTGCAGGTGCATGAGGTGACAATTTGCTGGTATCTTTTAAGGCATAATGGCCCAAAATGGGGAGAAATGTTGTACATCAGGGGGAATTTCTTCATGGAAAGGGTTGTTAAACCTTGGAATGGGCTGCCAGGGAGGGGGTGGAGTCCTCACCCCTGGAGGTGCTCAAGAATTGATGGGATGTGGCACTGAGAGCTGTAGGCTGGGGGACAAGGTGGGGATCAGCCAAAAGCTGGGCTTAATCTTGGGCCTAAACGACCCTGTGATAAGGGTGAGATTTAAATAATAAAACAGACAGAATAAAAGCAGATGTATTAGTGCAAGAATCTTTTTTCAAGAGAAGTAGAACAGGAAGGAGTGGTTTGAGAGTTTCCTGTGAGGTTTAAACGGTTTAAATCTTCTATTACCTTAAATATTAATGATTAGAAAAGCTTCTGGATTTGGAGTACCATGAGAACCACAGAAGGGGTTAATCTGAGAGGTGCAGAGCAGAAAAAGGAAGTGACAGGAGACAGAGGCAAGTGGGGGCATGGCCAGCAAGGACAGCTAAAGCTGCTGCTTTCCACCAGGAGAAGCTGATGGAAACCAGCACCAAAAAAAGCAGTGGAGCTTGAGTTCTCAGCATTCAACAAATTGCTGCAAACAGAAAACAATTTTCTGAGATCAAAGTGTGGGGAGTAGAAGCTGTATTTCAAACTGGAATCCAACCCCTGACAAAAAGGAGACATCTGGAACCACATCTGGACAAGGACAGTGTCTTCAGCTACCCCAGAGCCTGCCTTTGCCTCTGCAGAGGGAAGGGAAGCTGGAATCCCAACGTGGCTGTGCTTTCCCAGCTCAGTGGGAAGCCTGGCAGCAGCCCAAGGTTTGAGAAAATCCCTCCAGGAGTGACAAGGCCATAATGCAGGATCTGGCCAGCTGTGAAAGGGATAATAACCTGTGGGCTGATAAAGTCAGAGCTCTGCCAGGATTCAATTGGCCCCACAGCTTCATTCCCACACCCCACAAGAGAGGAGGGGGGGTTCATTGCTGAGGAAATGATGCTGTCGGCTCCCTGACAGCTCCACTCCTCAATCCAGCTTTAATGTGGAGCCATTTCCAGGTTTGTCTCCATCGTGGGGCAGCAGGGAGAGATCAGGAGGCGGCTTCTCCCTAATGGAGGTTTTTTCCTCTCCAGGCTGATTGTGCAGAAGGAGAGAAATGGCTCATTTGACACCCGGCAAGCACAGGGAGCCCTGACACCCCCTCCGAGGGGTTTTTAAACCACTTTTCCCTCCAACAGACAGGGGAATGGAGTGGCCACGGAACAAAAACTGCAATTACACAGGAAAACAATGATGGGAGCTCCCAGGTACGAGGTGTTCCATTTACTCGGGCTCTGAGCATTTCTGGCAGCCAGAGTTAATTACAGCTCACATTTTTCTGCCTTAGGCAGAGGGGGAGATTCCCTGGGCTGTTCTGTGACATCTGATTTCCTTTTTTCCCTCGGGGCAGCGGAGTGACAACCATTAAACCCAGCTGCCTGTAAGGATCAGAGCACAGAAATGCCAGCAGAAAGAAGCAGCTGGGTGAAGCTTTTCAGATTTCCAGAATCCCCCTGTTCTGTTCTTGATACCGGCAACGAGGCACAAAACCCATCAGATGGAGCCATGCACATTTGCCTTGAGATTGGTCTTGTCATCACTTCTGGGGAAATGTTCCAGTCCCAGGAACTCAGAGACATGCTGTTATTAAGTTTCTAACGTCTGGCACTCATTTAAGGGCAGAAACTGCAATCAGATGATTTGCAACATCTTCCTCTGATCAGTAAAATTGGGCTGCAAGCTTGATAAGGAATAATAAATCTCTTACATCCTCTCTCCCCTTGTCTTTTTTATCCAAATCACTAAATTATTGCCAATCAGATTTTTTTTTTTTTTTTTGATTATGCAACAACTACTTGCTACTTTCAGGGATTAATTAGGGGGTTTAGTTAGTTAATTGGCCAATCATTGCCTGGGAAATAGGGATCATAGAATATGATTGGAAGGGAGCCACAAGGATCAGCACAGCCTCATTCCAAACAGTAATTCCAAAGGTTCTTAAGGAATGGATTTTTACCACTCCTGGAGGTCTTAATTTGGCTTTCTAAGTTTCTAAGTTTCAGTGAGAAACTTTTCTAAGACAGATTAGGTGCATGAAATGAGTGGTGGAGAAGAGGCTACATGGAGTTTTTATTATTTCTTAAAATACATAAAATAAAAATGTTTTAAAAAGCATTAAAACCCTTCAATTAAACAAACATTTCAGCTGTAAATGAAGCCTGGCTGACTCAGTGTTGCTACACAAACATTGGTTTAAGCAGTAACTGATGTAGGAAGGAATCAATTAACAGGCTAAATGGTCACGTCCATTTGCAAACAGAATTGAGAATTAAATGGAGAAGCACCAATTTGTGGTTACTCAAAGTCTGGCTCTAAATCTCCTACAGACCCAATATCAGCCAAACAAATACCAGCAGTGCTAACTTGGGGGTTTTAATGCTCATTCGTTATTTCTGTACTATAAAACAATCAAAATCTGCCCAGAGTCTGAGACACTCCCAGCTCTGAAGCAAAATAAAAATCTTTAATTCATCAACTCTGTTCCCTATGGTGTCCAAAAGCACACCAGGCTAATGCATGGATAAATATTCAGAATATCTCTATCAGAGCTCTATAAAAGCAATTACTGACTAAGACAACCGGGGGCCCCCATGCCCTTCCCAGACATCTCTTTTGGTAAAGGCAGAATCCTAAAAAACTATTTCCACACCAAAAAATTTTGAGTTTTCAAGGTGCAGGCTGAATTTTCTTTTCAACAATCTCATCCTAGAGAATCACTTCCAGCCTAATAATCACAGCATTCCCTTGGGAAGCAAAACTCAAGTCAGATTCTGGGGGGAAAGGGCTGAAATTGTGTTTCCTGAACTCTGAGGGGATTGAATCAACATGTCCATGAACATGGATGCATCATCATTTCCCTTCATCTTTTCATGGATATGAAGAATTAAACAGTAAAAGCATTTAACTAAATGCAAATAAATTTAATTTTTTGACCAAATCAGCCCCATCAGTGAAATTTCTGGCACAATTCACTTGACCAGAGCATCCAAAAGGCCACAATGAACCACCCTTGGACCAAGGAGGGAAAATATATGAAAATCACTGTTTTGTTTTGGTATATATATGTTTTTTTTTTAATCTCAGGAACCACTGTAATGTTTCCAAACCAAAAATCAAAGCAGAGGTGTTCTTCTTTAACACCTTTAATGTTTTGAGAAGGATTAAATGCCATCATGGAGTTACAAAGCAAGTGAAAAAGCAGAGAGGAGAGACCTGATAGAGACAAGAAATTGTCCCGTTGGAAGCACCATGAGCAGCTGCAGAGCTCTCTCAGTAATGGTTGGAAAAGATGCCAAGAAATTGGATTTTGGACTTAATATTTCTGCACTTAACAAGAATTTCAAAGGGAGCAACCTAAGGACATTTTAGTTCTCAGTGAATAGAAAAGGGCACAGGAAAAATGCAATTGCATGCAGAGATGACAAATAACTGCAGTGTAAGGTTGTGTCCAACAGCAGCACATTTTGCAGGAATTTTTATTTGCTTCCTGGGGCTTTGTTGAAGAATTGTCTCCACTCTGGTGGCCTGGGGTCCAGTGCTGTGCATGTTTTACAACAGTTAGAGCTGCAGAAGGAATAAAATACCCCAGACTGCTCTAAACCTGAAGCAGAGTCTCAGAAAATCCCTTGAACAAAGGTGGATGTCCTTACTCCTTCCAAACCCAAACTGATGGATGCTTTGAACAGAGCAGCTTTTGAGGAAATACCTTTCTAAAACAACAACAGTTTCAATTTCAGGCACAAGGCAGTGCCAGGAACAGTCACAATTCCCAAAATTCCCCTCACTTCCCAAATGGGGAAGTTGAGAAACAAACTTTTGGGCTGTAATTTGTATCTCACACAGACCCTGGGTGGGAAGTGTGAGACTCCACTGCAGCACCTCTGATGGGTCCCTTCCACCCCTTTTCTGAGCTATAGAACTTCTCACATGTGTTTGTTTTTTTCACTCATCCTATAATAGAAGTTCAAAATAAGTCAGCAAAGGGTGGAAGAAGTGCCTTTTTCTCCCCATGGATTGTGAAGTCAGCATGAGCAGCCTTGGTGGAGATGACTGTGACAGTCTGAAACCATCAATCCTAAATTTCTTCTCTTGAGGAGAGAAAGCCTTGAGCTCTCTGGAGTCTGCGTTGAGCTGCTGCATTTCAGACTCTGTGGCCCCATTTGTACTGTCCCTAAATTGGGACAAATCCACTCCCTCCCTTCAGGAAATCATCCAAACTGCTTCCTGAAAATCTCCAATGGCTTTTCCTAAGTGATGTGCACAAATCCAGGGATTGATTCAAATGTGTGGCCAAAGCCATGTTAAAAATGCAATAATTCAGCTGCTTGGGTCATCAAATCTGCCCTGGTGCTGAAAATGTGACATTTGATTTAAAAACTGTGGGATATTTTGGATCCCAGCCTCCAGCTCCCCCCAAAAACCAGAGGAAGCCCAATGAAATCAAAGGTATTGACGGGATCAAGCCATGTGCATTTACACAGAACACTCAAAATATTACACAGAATAATCAGAATATTATCAGCTACAGAAACCCAAATGGCAAAAGTATGGTAGAAAAAAAAAACCATTAAGAAAAATAAAATGATTGAGGGACAAAACTGGATTAATTAAGTCTGTTCAGAGTGGGGAAAAAGTGTTGCAGCTTTCTGAAACTTCGTTTAATGCAGCATCCTCAAGAGCTGGAGATATTGAGAGGCCTCTTTTCCCCATTATTAGGTCACTTAATAGAAAAAGCTTCAACAGCTCCAACCTGCAATTAAACACTGATCTTTCTCCAAAAACCACAACTTTCTAAAGGAAACTGTTCCATCCATCATTGCAAATGACAGCTTCTCCTAGAGATATGTCAAAAAAAAAAGTAAAAAAAAACCACCCGGGATGGTTCAGGCTCAGCATGTTCTGTAACAACATAATTGACACAACCCCAGAGGAAAAGGATTTGTCAGACACTGTCAGCCCCAGCAGCTGCAGAGGCTCAATTTTCTCAAAATTATAAGGTTCCCCCTAAGCAATTTTTTTGTAACAGAGTAAAAAAGAGTGATGTGTAGAAAAGTTTCTTGTTAGGAATAAAGGAGCCAATGAAACCTCTGCCATTAACCCCAAAATTCTGATGATTTGCAGGAGGCGTTGAAACTTCATTTGTACTTCACTGTGCAGCCACTGCAGACACACAGCAAGAAAGAGGAATTTGCTGGCTGAAAAAACATTAATTGAGGTGAGATGTTAGAGAAAGAAGTGTGCTGAGCATGACAGGGTCAGCAATAAACAGCTTTAAACAGTTCAAAACCCACTGTTGGTGAGTGTCTTGGTTTGCAAAGACAAACCAAGGTAAGGAAGGCAAGGACCTCCCTTGGAATGGAGAATGCAAACCCCCTCCCTCCTAATTATTATAAATTTGAAATTAAGGGGCTTTCAGGCAAAGATGTGGGAAGAGGAATAACAGTTCTTTACTAGAAAAATTAAAAATAAAAATGCACTAGTACAAAAAAATACTGACAGTCCTAACACAACCTGACACCTGTTGCTCAGCTCAGGGTGCTGGCAGCAGACCAGTCAAGTCCTCCTGCAGTGACAGATGTGGTTCTGTTGGAGCAGAGATGATCCTGTAGAAGGGTGGAGTTTCCTCTGAAGATCCAGTGGTGATGAGATGGGTCCAGTTTTCCCCCTCTGGGAAATCCAGTGGAAACAGGGGCTGTGCTGGTGTTCCGAGTCTCAGATTTTATCCAGGTGGGAATTCTTGGCTCCTCCCCCTGGGTGAAGCATCTCCCAATGGGATGATGGAATTTTATCAGCCATGCAGTGAGACTCAATGGCCCATTAACAGCAGAGATCCCCTGGAGGGAGGATGGGTCCTGGAAGGGATAAAGAACCCTGCCCCACCTGGTTTAACAGCTGGTGATGGAACACAGAGCTTTGGTTACATCTTGCACTGCAGCCCAAGACAGAGGCACCACTGTAAATAAACCCTGATTCTGTTTTACCAAGGACTGAACAGCCACAGCTGCACGTGGGTGAAACAGGCACAGAGTGAAGGGTTTGATGCCCACTCTCGAAATAGAAACAGGAATGAAAGCTTCATTCTCATCCATGTGTCACCTCCTTGCTGTTTCCCACTAAATTACAGTTTAGGAGAGNGCTTTGGGAGGACAAGTCAAGAGTTTCCTTCTTTTTTTTTTTTTTTTTTTTTTTTTTAATTTGTTGGAAGGAGCCTAATAACCCTAATAACTGTTTCAGGTGTTCCCATCATTTTGTTTAATTTTTATGGAGCAGAAGTTGAAGTTTTAAAGTAATTGCAGACGTTATTCTGTGGAAATCCATTAGGACCAGATTCCTAGAAGAATATGTGCTTCCTTATGCAGTTTTATAAGACCTGAATAGTCAAAAGGATTAAACCCCATATCCAAAATGCCCTTTTTTATAAACTCCCAGGAATATTAACTTATTTCCAACAAATTCCATGTGCTTCACCATTGTATCTTTTAAAAATCCAGTTACCTTTAAGAATCTGTTTCTTAATCACCCTGTGGTCCCTGAATAGCTGAGTCAGAGAAACACAGCAGGTTCAATATTCCTTAAAAGAAATTAATAAATCCGGGCTTGATCTCATGGGTTTCAGCCAACTGTAACAGGAAGATTATATCATGTCCCCATCTCTTAAAGAAGCTGTCAAGATAAATAAAAAAAGGCCTGAAATGCTCAGAACTCTCAATAATGAGGTCATGTAAGTGTCAGAATTAGATAAGAAGAAGTGACAGCTCTGATAAACTACATGAAGGTTGCATGGATATTCCAGCAAGTCCCCGTGGATCTATTTTAGCTCTACAAACATTTTCCCAGTGCTCCTTTCAGTTAACAGAAAAATCAGTCCAGTGAGATCCAATTTGAGTTTGGGTTAATTGGATGAATGCCAATATCAGCAGCAATATTGAAAAGAAAGACAAAGTAGAATAGGAAATGACATGGCAGCTTCTGATTCGTAACATTAAAAAGTTAAAATCAAGGAAACAAAACTAACTAGGTTAAAAAAAAAAAAAAAAAGCCAGACTTCAAAGTTTGGGTTTGGAAGGGATTTTAAAGATTATCTCATTCCAACCCCCTGCTGCCCCTTCTACTCTCCCAAGCATTTATTTATTCAGATAAATCAGAAGTGGCAGAAATATAAAGGAAAAAGGTGAAATAAAATTGAGAGGATTGTTTTAGAGGCAAGCCACAAGGACTTGCAGGCCAAGTGAGGCCCTTGCACTTAGAGTGCAAGGAAGGATATTTAACATACCAGTTTAAAGGGAATTGTGCCCATCATTCCAGGGAACTTACTGCCAGCTTTATGTCCCTTATTAATTGTTCTCAGCCTCAGGAAAGCTTCCTTCAGGCTTGGTTTTCTCCACAGAAGCTGTCAGTGAAACACCATCTGATGAAAGCAGCACATTGCTCAGTCTTCCTTCCATGTGCCCCCTGACCCTGTGGCTGGAACAATTCAGCTGCAGGAGTTTTCATCATCAACATTTTAAATCTTGCACTCATTTTCTTTTTCCCCAGAAAAAAGTGTTTTTCTCCAAGAGGACACAAAATATTGGAGAAACACAAGTTAACAATGTGCTGTGATCTCAACAGGGGCCTGGGCTGAGAAAAGTCCTTTAAGAGAGATGTCAAAGTCAAATCCAAGCTCCAGACTGGTTCCTCTAAACTTTGCCTGTCCAAGGTCAGAGTCCTGTGGATCCTTAGGGGTATTCCTGAGATTCATGCAGGGTTTTGCTCTCATATCCAGTATTTATTATAGCAGGTACTCTGGGGGGTGGAAAGGCAAAGAATGACTGAGCAAAGACTCAAAAACCTGACTGCAGCAAAGGCCTGCCTGCAAAGGAGCATCTTTGTACAATTGTTCAGGAGGTGAAGGGGAAAATACAATAATTAGTCCATTATTGGGAGTGCAACATGCCAATCATCCATGACCCTTATTCAAACCTGGAAGGAAACAAGAGATGAAGGGGAAAATACAATAATTAACATTATTGGGAGTGCAACATGCCAGTGATCCACGACCCTTATTCAAACCTGGAAGGAAACAAGCACAACCTCTGGCCAGGGCAGAATATCAATGTTGGAGGAGGGCTGCAAGTGAGAGACCCCTGGGTCAGAGGTGTAAATGCAACTTGAGGGGAAAAAAAGCCATTCATGAAGAGCTGGGAATGGAGCAAGTTAATTAAAAATAATAAAATAATAATTTAAAAAAGAGAACAGGTTTAGGAGGTTCTGGAGAGCAAAGACCACTTCTTTCCCTAAATGAGCAAGCTGAGGGATCCAAATGCCAAAGCTGGAAGTGGGGCTGAGCTGCAGCAGTGAGGTGGTGGATGTCTGCTGGAGGCTGCTGGGTTTGAACCTACTGAATCAAACACAGAGTCCACACTGCAGTGACAGCATGGAAATCATTGCTGTCCCTCCCTCAGCCTCACTGGGAGACAGGCACTAATTGCCAGGCTGAGAATTCCTTAATATCACAGAATTATAGAATGGTTTGGGTTGGAACCTTAAAGATCATTTTGTTCCACCCCCTGCCATGGGCAGGGAAATCTTCCACTATCCCAGGGTGCTCCAAACCCTGTCCAACCCAGCCTTGGACACTTCCAGGGGTGAAAATGATTATTCTGAAAATCCCCCAGTGTTTCATCTGGGGGGGGAAAAAAAACCTGTGGCTAAACCTGGGAAGTTCCTGCAGCTCCCAGCAAAAGCCTGGATTGATACAGTGCCCTTAACAAAAGTGGGTGTTTTATCCCAGCGAGGTGGAGATGAGATATGAGGCTGGGAGAAATCCCAGCTAATCTGGGACTCCAGATGGATCCTGCACTGCAACAGGCACAGGAGCCTGAATTCTCTGAATGAGAGCAAAACAAAAGGGCAGAGCCATTACTGGCAGCTCTAATGTTCCTTTAACGAGTGGGGATGGCAGAGAAAAATCTACAGCTGACTCCTGTTGGTTTATAAGCAACAGATGTTTGGAGCAACACTGCACAGAACAGAAACAGTGTGGGCTGTTCATTGTCAGGGCAATAGTGATCAGAACCTCTGCTGTGGAGACAGAGAGAGCTTCCACTGCTCAGCCTGGAGAAGAGAAGGATCCAGGAGATCTCATTTTGGCCTTCCAGTAAATAAAAATGGCTTACAAACAGCAGGGATGACTTTTTATCATGGGACAAGGGGGAACGACTTTAAACAGCCCAGTTTTAATGTGTAGGGCACAACTGCGTTGTTCTAAAAGCATTTCTGATGTTACTTTGTGTCTTTCACTTAAATTTGTTCCGCAGGACTGAAGGAATTCATACCTTGTTTTGTAACAACAGCAAAAAGCTGCTGGGTGGCCACTTCACCTGATGGACTCAAGGTCTGTCAGCATCTGGAGATAAAATAATTGTCAGCTCCTGTGGAAGAAGCATCAAAGCCCTGAGAAGGACAAATACAGTGCCTGGGGCTGAGGAGGAGATCAGCCCCTGCCCTGTCAGTAAGGGCTGACATGTGCATCAATTCTGCTTTTCCACTCTACTTCTCAAAATCAAAGTGTATTCAGGATTATTTTTTGAAAAAAAATATAAATAAAAATATAATCCCTAATTATGAGCAGCCTGGGGCAGTGGAAGGTGTCCCTGCTCATGGGGTGGAACAACGTCCCTCCAACCCAAACCATGCTGTTATTCCATGATAAACAGTAAAAAGTATTACATCCCCACAAAAAATATCAACTTTCTGAAAACGTGAGGAAGATGGGAAAGCAGAGGAAAAAACCCAACAAAATTTCCAAGCAGCTTTCACTTAAGAAAATTAAGCATTAAAATGATAATGGCTGAACAGAAACAGCTCATAACAAGTTCTACAGAATTAAAAAAAAATTAAAAATCAAGACTTAAAGTCTGCTTTTAATCAGCTGTGCTGGTTTATGGATTCAGCTCTAATCAGCTGTGCTGGTTTCTGGATTCAGCTCATCAGCATGAGCTCTGTCTCAGCACCACCCTCTGCCAGCCCCTTCCTCCCCCCTGCTCTCCCAGGAACCTGCTTGCAAGCAAAACCAAACTCCCAGCGTGGGATTCTGTAATTAGGGCCTGAATTCCTCTCCCTCTGCCATCAGTGGTCAGCCTGCATTGAGGCAAAAATCACTTTTGAATGTGAGGAGAGGCTCCTGACAGAGGATATTTTCCTACTTCAGCAGAGAGCAGCTGAATGAAGAATATCCAAAGGATTCTGGGGGAAGGTTTGAAGGGAAGAGTCAGGGCAGGAATGTGCCATCAGAGTTAGAACAAACCACATTCCCTGATGCAGAACTCCTTTGATGGACTCTTCTCCCCACAGACTGCAGCATCCTTGCATTCTGAACATGTCCTGTGTGAGCTTATTAAATTGTTCCTTTAATTAGCCTGATCAAATGAACTCCCTGCTGGTCCGGCTGCTCAGAGCCGGGGCTTTGCTGTTTAATGTGCAGACAGCTCCAAGAGAAACACTGCTCACCAGGAAATAAAGTTCCCTGATGGTTAAGGGAGAGCAAAAAGCCTCCAAATATGAGCCAAGACTACTGGGTTAAAGCTTTTGGTGAAGGGTCCCAAAGACAAGATCCACATCCACACAAAAATAGAAAAAAAATACCCTCAAAAATCCCACACATAAAGAGTCCCTTCCCTTCCCTTCCC
>VWYE01017203.1:0-15148 GCA_013398995.1 Alaudala cheleensis
CAAAAACCCCAAAACCCCAAACATGCAGCATGGGCCCTCCTGGCTCTTGCTGCTGCCACACAGGTTGGGAAACTGCCCTGCTGTGATGGAGCTTCCCCCTGCCCCACACAGCCCCAAAGCAAGGCTGGTGCCTGCGGGCAGAGGATGAGCACAGCACGAGGAGCCTGGAGAAATCTGACAGAGATCCTGTGGCCCCCAGCATCATGGAATATCCTGACTTGGAAGGGAGCCACAGGAATCATCACACCCAGCTCCTGGCCCTGCACAGGACACCCCAACAATCCCACCCTGTGCCCAAGCATTGTCCAAACACTCCTGGAGCTCTCCCAGGCTCAGGGCTGTGGCCATTCCCTGGAATAAACCAGCTGAACACTTCCAGAGGTCCCCATGGCACATCTTGAAGGACACATTCTTGCTTGGAGAAAGGCTGGCCGTGAGAAGGTGACCTGGAGGGCTCAGTCCCAGTGTGCAGCATCAGCCTGGGACAAAGAGCCCACCTGGGGACTCCTGCCTGGCTCAGCCCCCACTCATGGGTCACAGTGCTGCTGATTTTGCATTACCTGCCCACCCAGCCCTGCTTGGTCAATAAACAGGATGCAAATGGCACTTCTGGCCCAAATATCCAGGTGCCACAAGGGCTGCTGCTGCCTCAGGCATTCCCAGCCCATCCCAGTATGGCTGAGCAGGGCCAGCTGCTGAGAAGCCACAGCACTGGGGAGGTTTGTAGGGACAGGGAGATCCAACATCCATCCACGAGGCCACTGGGTGGGACACAGAGGAGCAGCACAGCCGTGAAAAGTGTGGGGACAGCCCCAGGGAGGTTCCAGTGCTCAGTATTCAGGTGGGGCTGGTCGGGCTGTGAGAGCCCATTCACTGTCCTTGCCCTGTCACCTCATGTGCAGCACTGGCAGGTGGTGGCTGTCATTCAGTCCTCGCTGAGCAAGAGCAGTCACTCCCAAGGATTGTTCTCCTGACACAGCAGGGCCAGGCTTTGGCAGGGTCAGCTGTGGCTTTGCAGGGTCCTGGGGCTCTGGGCAGCACTGCCCTCTGAATTTGGGGGTCCCACTAATGAGTGACATCATTGACTCCTTGACATTCCCTCCACTGGCAGAGGGAGGTTTTTTAGCTGTAGGTGTTGAACATCCCCTTTTCCCAGGAGCAGGGAGAGGGGACCTTTCAGGCTGGGACTAGAGGTGATGTCTCCAGTTGCTGATCTTTGCCTTGGACACTGCTAAAAGCCAAAAGCAAGAGGCACAGGCAGGGCACCATCTCTAAATTTGCCTTTCATGGCAGTACAAAGTTGTGGTGCTGCTATCCTCAACAGCTGTCTTTAAAATAAAGACAATAAAAAGCAAACACAACAATTTTAGTGAATGATTTGTGGCCATTTTATTGCCAAAGCAAGCAAAAGCAAACTCGGAACCAGAGGAAAACATAAACAATAAATGATCATTATTCCAGTTCCAGTCTCTGCTGCACTTCTCTCTGAGGACACTTTGTAACACAGATTATAGATGGTAAGAGTGGATTTACCCTTGGAGGGGATCTAAGTGCCTCTTTCCTAAAATGAGTTGTAATCTTGTTTTAATGGTAGATAAAAAACAAGGCACAGACATGGCCTGTCTATTTGTAAGCAGGGGAAAACTTGTAAATCCAATTTTGGTATTTTAAGGATAACCTTAAATAGCTGATAATCAGAAACATGAATAATCTTAAGTAAAACCTGTGAGTCCAGTGCAAATACTTAAGTCACTTATTTGAAAGAAATGCAAGATGCACCTTAAGAAAGGCAGATGAAAGAAAACAACATTGTTTATATCTCAAAAAAAAATCATAGTCTTGCCCTGTGACTGAAGTTTGGACAGTCTCTCAATTGCAAGAAAAAATTTCAAACCAATTTGGTGTTTCCTGGATAACCTCTCAGTATTATGAGGGGTAAAAGCAGCTGAT
Source organism: Alaudala cheleensis (assembly GCA_013398995.1). Classification (NCBI taxonomy): domain Eukaryota; kingdom Metazoa; phylum Chordata; class Aves; order Passeriformes; family Alaudidae; genus Alaudala; species Alaudala cheleensis. The sequence continues at coordinate 1,951 of VWYE01017203.1, forward strand.
ATCACCTTAAAACTGAACCATGGAATGGTTTGGGTTGGAAGGGATCTGAAAGATCTCTAATTCCAACCCCCCTGCCATGGCAGGGACACCTTCCACTACCCCAGGGTGCTCCAAGCCCTGTCCAGCCTGCTCTGGGAGACTTCCAGGGATCCAGGGGCAGCCACAGCTTCTCTGGGATGTTCTCAGAGCTTTTTAAGAGTGTTTCATTTATTCAGTCAATCGTCTGAGTAATTCTCCCAGTTCCACCAGAGTTTAATAGTGACTGAAATTCTGTTTCCAATAAAGCCAGACAACCTCCCTTTCATGTATAGAAACCTTCCAGCTCTCCAAATAGATTTTAATTTAGTTAATTCTTAAAGAGCGCCTTGAAACTCGAGCAGCCATTAAAGAAGTTATTGTCCTTTTTTCTTTAACAACGTTTACCGAGGTGCCTCTTGACAGAGGGCTCATTCCCCAATTAACATAAATCTTCTTGTGATATCCGAGCGTGGCTGCAGCAGCTCCTGACCTCGCTGTTCGTACCTGGAGCATCTCCCCAGCCACACACCGCGGGCAGGGGGAGGAGGAGCTGGGAGTGCCTCTCACACAAACACGGCACTTGTCGTCTCAGACGTTTAAGGAATCACCCAAGCTTCACAGGAACAAGAGGGAACACGAGCTGAACAGGAGTAACAAACTCCTTCCACAGCCTGATTTCCTGTCCTCGCTTTGCTTGCCTTTGAAGTCTTGAATGTGTTCACAGGGAAAATTACTTTCAGTAAGAATAATGTATCTCTCACTTCTTATTTTTCTCTAACTGAAAAAAAAAAGCTTAATTTTTTTATCATATGGATCAGATAATATATTTTCCTAAATTTTCTGGAAGGTTTTTTTTGTTTTGTTTTGGTTTTGGGGCTTTTTTTGTTTTTTGTGGGGTTTTTTTTGTGGGTGGGGTGTATTTTCTTTTTGGTTTTGTTTGTTTGTTTGTTGGCATTTTTTTACCTTTTTTGGGGTTTTTTTGGTGTTTTTTTTTTTTTTAATAAAACTCCCATCTCTTCTAAATTACTGTCCTATATTCTGTGGGGTTTTTTTCCTTTTTTTTTTTTATTTTCTTTTTTTCCTCTTGTTAGTTGTTGTGCATTGACCAAATGGTTCCTGGCTTTACAATCTGTCATCAGTGCTACATTTACAGCTTGCAATTAAAAGCTTCAATTAAATATTTTGCAAGAAGATGCACGTTCCAATAACCAAACCTTATATATTTTCCAAAATGCAACAAAAAAAAAGGTAAGAGTATTGAAAAGCAAACTGAGAGTGAAGTTAGAAAAATAGCCCATAGCCTGGATAAATATTCAGAGTGTTTTCTAGCCATGGATGTTATCTCTTTTGATACTGAGGTTGCCCTTGGGTGACAGAAGGCAGAATCTTTCCTGGATTTCCATAAATGAGACTGAAAGTCTTCTTTGGCAAAGCTGGGCTGATATTCACAGCGAGCATCCCGGATATTTTTAAAATGGCATGTTTTTGATGACTTAGCATATGTTAGCATGGCATACATTAGCAGTGCTCGCAGGCATTTCCTTCCTCGGTGCAGAAATCATCCCCTTCATCACTGCAGGAACCTCCCTGCCCTTCTCTTCCCCTCACAGGGGCTCTGAGCCAACGCCAGAGCTTCCTCCTGGTCCCCATCGTGCCCCCAGCTGTGCCCAAGGTGTGCCTGATGCTCACTCACCTGAGGTGTGACAGGAGCAGGTCCTGCAGCCACAGAGCCACGGTGCCTGTGTCACCACCCCAGAGCGGCTGTCACACCCACCGTGGGGTTGGTGGCTGAGTGCCAGCAGCTGGGAGCAGGATTTAGGGACAGAAAGCTGCTGGAGGACTGGAGGTGGCCAAGTGCCACCAGGAGGGGCAGATGTCACACCCACGGTGGGGTTGGTGGCCGAGTGCCAGCCGCTGGGAGCAGGATTTAAGGACAGGATTTAACCTGCTGGGGGACTGGAGGTGGCCAAGTGCCACCAGGAGGGGCAGATGTCACACCCACCGTGGGGTTGGTGGCCGAGTGCCAGCCGCTGGGAGCAGGATTTAGGGACAGAGAAACCTGCTGGGGGACTGGAGGTGGCCAAGTGCCACCAGGAGGGGCAGATGTCACACCCACCGTGGGGTTGGTGGCTGAGTGCCAGCCGCTGGGAGCAGGATTTAGGGACAGAAAGCTGCTGGGGGACTGGAGGTGGCCAAGTGCCACCAGGAGGGGCAGATGTCACACCCACAGTGGGGTTGGTGGCCGAGTGCCAGCAGCTGGGAGCAGGATTTAGGGACAGAGAAAACTGCTGGGGGACTGGAGGTGGCCAAGTGCCACCAGGAGGTGCTTCCCAGGAGCAGCAAAGCTGGCATCTCCATCAGGGCCCCGGCTGGGAGGGAAGGAGGAGAACACGCTGTCCTGGAGCCTCCTGCTCTGCTGTGGCCTGACAGAGCAGATGTCACCCGAGCTGGGCTCTGTGCCGTGCCCTGGCCGTGGCAGGGAGGTTTGGCAGCTTCCCAAGGACACAGACAAAGGCAGGCTGGCTGTGTGCTCACCATTTCACACTCACTCGGCACGGGCTGCTCTCCTCTGGCCGGATCCTGGAGGCAGCACGGGGCTCCTGGTGCCGGTCCTGAGGCAGCTCCAGGAGCAGGGCAAGGCTGGGCTCCTGTCCCTGGCCTCTGCCCATCTCCCAGCACACCCTGTGTGCTCACCGAGCAGCGATTCCAGCCAGGAGATGCAGTGCTCTCCTGCAGGCACACACCAGCGGGGCTCTCCGGGCTGCACCAGCTCCTCCTGCACCCGGAGCTTTCCCTGTTCCTTTCCTGGGGGGCCATTTGGGATGGTCCAACAGGACCTTTCCCTGCTGTCTGCTGCTCTCTGCTGGAGATGCTGCTCCCAGCCTGGCTGCCAGACTGGTGAATGACTTCCCCTGTACCTCTTCACCTCCTGACCCAGGAAACCAGGTGCTGGAGGATGTCTTTCCTTAAAAGTAAAGAACAAGACCCCTAAAACCAGCAGATGAACCCAAGGCTTTTCCTCCTGTGCTCAGATCTGCCTGTGGCGCTGCAGAGCAGCCAGCAGCAGCTGCGATGCTGGCAGGGGTGAGGATTTGTCACTCTGGCACCTCCCAGGTGACCATGGCTTGGCACTTCCCCCTCCTGCCAGGCCTGCAAAAGCTGCAGGAGCCGTTTAACCAAAGGAAAAACGTTAAATTAAACATTTTCTCAGTCTGTTTGCAGTGCAGCAGTGGATGCTGGGGCCACACAGGGCAGTTTCCAGTGAGGCAGAGCCTGGGTACAACCTAAGCTTTATTTACACCCACCTCAGATGAGACTTCAGTCTCTTCTCCCAGGTCTCCCCTGAGCTGCCCTTCCCACCCCTGCCTTTGGCTACAACTTTTAGTCCAATCCAAATCCCAGGCATAAAAGAATGAACTTCTCCCTGCAAAGCTGGCTCTATAAACAAGACTTGCATTACCCCCAACATTTTCCACTTTCCTTCCTTTCCAGATTGTTGTTTTTTTCTTTTGATTAATTTCTTCCAATTCTCATCATTCCTGTTGCTTCCCCGTGATTCCTCTGCCATTCTCCCACCTCTTTCCTCCCATGTGGTGACTCCTGCAGCCACGGAGCTCTGCTGTGGCATCCCCAGTCCCTGGGGTTAGTGATGTCTCCTGCACCTTCTGCCTCCTTACACAACCTGGGATGATGTTTGTCATTTTTGTACCAGTGCAGGATCACTGAGTTTTCCACTTGGAACAAAAGAAACCTTCTTTTTTCTGAACCTAAGCTCACCTGTGCACTCCCTCAGCCCAGGACATTTTTCTTTCTGTCTGTCCCAGCTGAATCCCAACCTCTTATTTTTCAGCCCATTTCTTCAGTTTGTCCCAGAGGTGTTTAAAGAAGGGCAAATCCATGGTCTGCAAGATTCCTGTCCTTGGCACCTTCCAGATAACTGTAAATAATGCATTCAAATCTTTCCATCAGGATTTTTCCTGAACTGAAGATAAACTGGTGGGTCTGTAATTCCCCATATTCCCAATACTTTATAAAACTTAGGCATTTTTTGTCTCCTTTCAATCTTCTGGTGCACCCAGGGAAAATCACTGATGACTCTGATACTGCCTTAACCAGCTCTGTGAGTATCCATGGCTTAAATTCACTATTCAGGCTTGGAAAAGTCTTCCCAGGAAGGTTTTCCTGCTTGCCTCTGTCAGTAGCAGCTGGCTTATCACCGGGAGCAGAAGGGATTATGTCCCTTGTGAACATCTTATCCGCTTATCTGTGGATGTCCATTATCTGCCCATCACTCTGGAGCCCCTGCCTCCTGTGGGGTTTTTGTAGCACCAACTTCCACAGGTCAGACTCTTCCTCACTCCCCGATTTCTGTGCACTCAGAGCAGCAGCACATGAGGAGAGGCATCAGGCACAAGTAGCAACAAGGGAATTTTGATATATGAGGGAAAGCTTTCCCAAGGTGATGGAGCTTGGATGAAGTTCCAGCCCTGGAAGTGCTCAGGACCAGGATGGATGCAGCTTTGGACAGCCTGGTCCAGTGGAACATGTCCCTGCCTTGGAATTAGATGATCTTCCAGGTNAATTAGATTATCTCCAGGTCCCTTCCAACCCAAACCATTCTAGCACTTTACAACACGGGTGGTTGAACAGAGCTTGGATAAAGCTCCAACTCTGGAAATGTTCTTGGCTCAAATGAGCCAGGCCTGAGCAGCCTGACCCAAGTTAGACCTGCTTTGGGCAGGACTTGGACCCTTCAGAGCTCCTTCAGCCTGTGGTTTTGCAGTGCAGCATTTTGTGTCCAGTTCCCTTCCTCCAGCAATGGTTGAGGCTCTTGCTCCATCCCTCCTGTTTGGTTTACTTTTTTATCCTTCCTGGCCAGGCTGAACCATCTTAACAGGGTGGAGAGGTGCTTTGGGAAGGTTTGGGGATTGAGAACTTGGCTTTTCTCTAACAAAGAGGGCAGGGGAGTAGGAGAAAGTAAGAGACAAATGAAAAACCTGTTTTATTGAAAATTCCAGCGTGGCTGTCACTGCTGGAAAGGGATCTCAGACAACAGAGCTGCTTTCCCCTGAAGTCTTTCAGCTTTCTCAACAATAGGAGATCAAAATCCAAATAAGAAGCCATTTTTAAGTATCTGAGTATCTTAATGGGAAAGTCTCCAGGAACTGCTCATCTACTTTTATCTGCAATTACACATGAACATTGCAGACTGGAATATTTTCCAGGTGTAAATAGCACAAGGTCTTGTCATCCTCTTTTGCTATCACAGCCCCCCATTTTATTCTTATTTTTTTTAATTTCCCCCCTTATCAGCATCATCAGGGACCTGATGAGGAACACAAGGGAGAGGAATGCCCAGGAAGGGCTGTGAAGGGAGATAATGAGAAGATCTTTGCACTCCTGTGTGCTTGCCTGGCCTCTTATTGACAGAGCCTCCAAGATGCTCACAGATAGCCTTGCTGCAGGTCACTGAGATTTATTCCAGTGCCATGGAAAAGTGAGGAAGGTGAAGGCAGAACAGCGGAGAACTGAAAATGTTGCTGTGGGTAAAGTGATTAGGAAAAGAATTTCTTTTTTAATGCAAAAACCTGTAACATGACAAAGGCTCCATCTCTGGGAGAGGTTTTCCACCATCCAGTCCCCCACCCCTTTGCATCAGAGAGCAGTGAAATGTACTTGGAAGAGCAGCGAGTTGGTTTTAACCGATAGCATTCAGTGCTTTTTACTGTGCTATTCATCCACATGACAAAGCTGAGAGGGGAGCCCATACTTCTTCCTGACTTTTTATTGCTTTTCAGCCCAGTGGGAACCAGCAGACATGAAAAAAAGAGTGGTTTAACCGCAAAATATGTTTAAGCTCTTTTCTTTTTCTTTTTTTTTTTTTTTTGGCATGGCAGGGAAAAGGAGGAGGGGGAGTGAACAGCAGTGGCAGAACGGCCAGGAATTAACAGGCATGAAATTCAACCAAAACCCAGCCACAATCCTGGTGCTGGTGAGCCTGATCCTACACATCCAGGGTGAGGTTTGAAGCTGAGGATTGGTGGGAGCCTTCAAATGCTGGGCTCAGCACGTTATCATAGAATCCCTGAATGGTTTGGGTTGGAAGGGAGCTTAAAATCCCACCTCATGTCATCCTCTGCCATGGCAGGGACACCTCCCACTGTCCCAGGCTGCTCCAAACCCCATCCAGCCTGGCCTTGGGCACTGCCAGGGATCCAGGGGCAGCCACAGCTGCTCTGGGCACCCTGTGCCAGGGCCTCCCAACCCTGCCAGGGAAGGATTTGTTCCTAATATTTAATCTAAGTCTGCACTCTGTCAGTGGGAGGCCATTTGGTTATGTCCTATCATTACATTTCCTGATAAAGGCTGATTCAATGTGACTTTTTCTCTCAAGTCCAAGTAGGTTTTTTATGTATATTTAAACATTTAATGTTTTCTAAATTAGAGAAAGAATCCTCTGCTCAGCAGAGCTGTTGCTCATACATATCACACCAGGAAAGTCTAAGAAATAAAACAGTATTTACATGATCCCAGATGCTCCCTTTTTTTGGTTGGTTTGAAACTAAACCCTCTGACTGACCCAAAACATGAGCATTTCATTAACTCTTGGGGGAAAAAAATACATTTTATCAAAAAAAAAAAAAAAATAAAAAAATAAAAAAGAGAAACCTGCCTTTGATTTTGCTGGGGTGGATGTGAAGAACAAGGAGGTTTTCAGCAGTTCCCCACCAGAACAACATCAAAAAGTTGTGCCTGGCTGCACAGAGCCCCCACCTGCCAGCACCCCAATGCCCAGCTTTAATGGGAACAGGGAGCACAGGAATGTGCCCCTCCAGGAGAGCAGCACAGGCTCTGAGCAGCACAACTCCTGCCAGCTCCACACGCTGCCCCTGAGTCTTTTAAGAGTTTCTTTTTCTCATAACCTCTCCTGATAAAGTGATTCTCTCCAGCTGAGCCCAGCCTGGCTTCAATCGGGCTTGGTGAAGGCAAACATTTTAACTCTTTCCTTGCCAAGAGACTGCACGGGGCGGCCTGGGGGCAGGGCAGGGTTTGCTGGGGTGGAAAGGAGCCTTGGCTGACTGAAGTCACTTTTAATAATTGAAAGAGCTGTTTTGGGGAAAGATGGGTTATTTCTGTGAGATCACTTTTTAATAGTAAAAAAATCCTGTGCCTTGGACAGGAAAGTTGGGTGAATCCATCCAGTGTCTGCAGCTGAGAGGGAATTATTGATTTCTTTACTTTTTACAAACAGTCCTCAGAAGTATTTTGTTTCTTGTTACAGCACTGCCATGTTTGTGGGGTGGGGGCTGTGGTCAGTGCCAGGCACAGACAGGACTGTTCTGTTTTCCATTCCAGAACTGCAGCAGGAATTACCCCTGATCCACGTGTGGAGGGAAAGGCTGCTCTGCTTTTTACTGATGTTGAGTGACTGGGCCTGCTGCTGGCAGCCCAAGCACTGTCCTCCTCCCAACAGCCAGTCTGGATTTCAGGTGCCCATGCCCATGGCAGTGAGGTTGGAACTAGATTGTCTTTAAGAACTTTTCCAACCCAAACCATTCCATGATTCTGATTCTGTGCTTGCTGAAAACTGGATCAACAGATGAGAGATGAGATCCTGGGCTACTTTTCTTTGTGGGAGACACAAATAGAAACGTCAACCCTGCCTTCCCCAGGTTGGACAACAAGAGTAAATGAAGAGTAAATTGCTCAGAGATGATCTATTTTGGCTCAGAAATCTGCTCAGGAACTTTGTTCCTAATGTCTTTTTCCCGACCAGGCAGTGGTCTCCCAGCCTGCCTCCTAATGACCAGCATTAGTTTGCATTAGATGGATTTGTGATGATTTCTTTCTGCCTGGCTGCTGAGCCTGTGAGCAATTCCAATGAATTCCTGCTCCCTGTGCCCCATCTGGCATGAGCAGCTCCCCTGTTTGGGTTTGCTGCCTCCTCAGCTGCTCTCCCCCCCTCTCATCCCAGGGTGGTTCCATCTGCCTGGATTTTGGGGTCCCTGGGTGCCCACAGCCTCCTGCCAGGGCTCAGCCCCAGCCATTCCTACAGTTTGCTCCTGGATGCAGGATGGGGACTCCCAGGAGAGGGCTGGGGACAACAGGGTGGTGTCCAAGTGCTGCTTTGCAGGAGCAGAGAAGCAGAGGAGCTGTGGTTCCCCACTGGTGAGCTGCAAGGAAGTAGAACCCCAGGCACAGAATCATGGAGCTGTTTAGATTGGAAAAGCCCTCCAAGATCACCAAGTCCAACCATTAGCCCAGCACTGCCAAAGCCACTGTTATCTCTGTCCCCAAGTGCCACATCTACACAGCTTTGAAATCTCTCCACAGATGGTGACTCCACCAGTGCCCTGGGCAACCTGTGCCATGACAATATTTTCAGTGAAGAAATGTTTCCTAANGATGTTCCTAAAATCCAATCTGAACCTTCCCTGGTGCAACTTGAGATTTGATTTCATCTTCTTGGCACTTGGGAGAGAAGATTGACCCTGACTTGGCTCCAATCTCAGGTACTTGTGGAGAGCATCAGCCCAGGAGAGCTGGGCTGGTCACCCCTTGGGGATTGCAAGGAGGATGTAGGGGTGGGACCAGAGACTGACCCTGAGCTGAAGCTCAAACCTTGGTCCCACCCTCACTGTCTCCTCTCCCACCCTGTTGGTGTTATCAGCAGGATTTAGAAGAAGGAAAGGAGGTTTTGGGGAATGTGGCAGGTCATTTGGGGAATGCTGAGGTGTGTCCGTTCTCCCTGCCAACACGAGGTCCCAGTGCCCTCACAGGGTGACAGGAGGTGGATCTTTAGCTTTAGAGTTCAAAAATATGTGAAATGAGGTGAATCAGAACCTCCTTCTCCTGTCTCTAGCCTCAGTTCCCTCCTGGGGGAAGTTACTTAGGAGGAGGAGGCGGGGGGGGGATTGTTTTGGGACACCAAAACCGGAGGGAACGGCACTGGGGAGGTGGGAAATGCACCTTTATCCTATTTCCCCAGGCAGTGACCCACACTGAGGCACTGCCTGCTCTCTCCTGAACACATGTGCTACCAGGAGACAACATCAAGGCTCATCTTGACCATCCACCAAGGCATTCCTGTCACCACGGGGATCTCAGAACATGTCAGGTTATGCATATTTCAAACCACCCTGTCTCTCCTGGCAGCACAGACAAGGCTGGAGGGCCTGGGGGAGAAATGGCACCAGCTTTGTGTCCTTCTCAGTGCTTCTTTGAAAACATTTGGTTTCTGCACCCTTGAGGTGACACTTGGCTGCTGTCAGATGTGTCTGATGGCCGGGGACAGCGTGGCTGGCTGCAAAGAGGTGTCACATCAGAGCAGCAGTGACTCTTCCCTCTTCCCATGGCCCCTCCTCATCCCTGGCACTGGGCTAATGACACCACCAGGTACCCTGCCACAGGGAATCGAGCTCCTTGTTTTTCCAGTGGAAATGAACAGAAAGTGCCTGCTGGGTCACATAAAACTGTCAAAAGAACAGTCGGGGCTTCCTGCGAGAGGGATAATAGTTAGGAAAGCTGAAATTCTGAGAAAAAGGGATTATGAATCACCAGTAATATTTACAGTGCAAATCCCTATTCCCTATATTTCCACTTGATTCCTTCTCCTTTCCAGGGCAATTATTTCCAGGAACACACAGCAGAGCCCCATGGTAAATAAACCATGCCCCAAGTGTGACAGAGCTCAGAGACACCTTGCCCTGCCACCTGCTCCAAGCAAGGGGGCTGAGAGCACACAGGGTGTCCCTTGGAGGGCAGCAGGGTGTCCCTTGGAGGGCAGCAGGGTGTCCCCTCAGCTGTGCAGAGAAGCTGCTGGAGGCTTAGCAAAACATCCTGCACCAAATCACGTGGGGCTGTGAATGTGGCAGAACATCTGGGCGGCTGTGCTCAAGCATCACAATTCTAAATTGTATTTGGGCTTTATATCCTGGAGTTATGAGCCCTCAGGTGGTGCACAGACCTTCTGGGGCTGCCCCACCTGGGGTTCAAATGTGGCTGAGCACATGGAGCCGGGCACATGCAGCCCAGAGCAAAGCATTCCCTTTCTGATGCTCATTGGCACTTCTTCCTTGGAGGTGGCCAAAGACGGGTCTGGGCAGGTGCCAAGGGAGAGCAGCACGTCCCTGGATGAGAGGGGACTGGGAAGTGGGACAGGGAATATGCAAAGAAGCAGAAGAAGCCAGTGGTGGTTTGTGCTGGGCAGGCGCCAGTTGGAAATGTGAGAGCAGATCAAACACGGGCGGGTTAATGAGAGCACCAGTCCCAGGCCTCCCAGAGTGGGGAGAGCAGGGACAGGCTGGACAGCAGGCACTGAGTGATATTCTGTAATTAGCTGGCAAATAGAATTTGATCTTTGGTGTAATTGCTCGGAGTGGTGTCTGCCAGCCCGACCCGCGCGTTCCGCGCCGCATCCCAGCTGCCACAGCAACTTTGCTTCCCTTTGTTTCCCCTCGCCTGCAATTCCTAATCACATCGTTCCCAAATTTGATTGCATCATCTCTGAGCGTTGGTTGCCAGGGCAACCCCACAAAGCCATGACAGGCATGAGATGAATACCTGAGCCCCTTTGAGGACAGGTTATCTGGACAGCCCATCGTCACCCCCGACTCCGATTCCTTTGTCCCTTTTAAACCAGATGTAAGAGCAGGTGAGAGGCTCATCCCTGACTTCCACGGGAGCAGGAGCGATGCAGGGAACTGTCACTCAAATGTTGGACAAAAAGACCTGAACAAATGGAGCAACTCAACATTAGAAGTGGGGCCACCAGCCAAGCCACGCTGCTGCTGAAAGCGCAGAGCTGGAGTGATGGTGGCTGGGCAAATCAGCTATCCCAGACCTCATTCCCTTCCATAAACACAGGGAAAGCTGTGGCCTGTGTGGGATTGGTGCAGCCAAGGGGAATATGTGTGCATCTGGACAGGAGGTGGCACACATGGCCTGTCACACATGGCCTGTCACACATGGCCTGTCACAGCTCTCCTGGCCAGCAGCAGTGGGGACTGAAGGCCAGGCTGGATGTGGCTCTGACCAAGCTGTTCTAGCTGAAGGAGTTGAAGGTGGCAGACAAGACAGACTTTAGAGGTCTTTTCCAGCCTACAGCAGATTCTGTGATTCTGTGTCATGGGAGAGGCTTCAGCAGGGCCACCAGAGCATGCAGCTGGTGCTGCACAGGGTGTGAGTGCTGGGCAGCAGAGCCACTTCCAGCTCCATCTGTCCCCTCTCCTTTGCCATCGACCCCCGTGTGAGGGAGCTTCCACATCAGTGCATGCAACATCCAAACTCTGTGTGCAGAGGGGAGCCTCTGGGCAGTGCAATCTATGGCTGGGAGCTCTGCAGGGGCCAGGGTGAGAGAGCTGCTGTGGCCCCTCATCAGTCCTGGCTGTGGCAGGGTTTGGCATCACCCCCAGCCCCAGCATTTCAAGCACTTTCTCTCCCAGCAGAGGTTGAAGCCCTCCTCATCAGCATTCCTGCTCTCCACCCCAGCCCTGGCTTTCTCCAGCACCACCCTTGCAGCAGAGCCAGCTTTTCCTTTTCCCACACCAGCTGAACCTGGAGCCAGGACGGGTGTGTGCTCCCAGCCCCCAACAGAGCAAGGCAGAGCGATGGAAGATATTGTTTTTCAGGTGGAATAGCTTCCAAAACGCTACATTTGCAGTCAAAGTGCTGTTTGGAATGCATATGAACCACTGCCTGCAGCAATCAGAAACAAAGCCATTAAAGTTTAGATAGCAGTGTTTTTATTTTTAACCAAATGAGTCAGTCTCTCCTCCAGCTCTGAGCAGGAGATGGGGAGAAGGTTGGGCAGGGAGAGTTCAGAAAGCCTTAACCCCACTGGGACCCTGCTGCAGGCAAGGCTCAAGCAGTCTGCTCTGTTTAATTGCACCCAGAAAAAGTATTTAAGCTGAAGTTTTGATGGTGCCTTGGCAGGGTGGAAATTTTGTTTGTTTTCCTGGATTGTAATTCAAAAAATAGTTTGGACACCTAATGCACCTCTCTTCCCTCCCCACATCCAGGAGGCCTCATGTTCCCTTTCCTTCTCCTGCATCCCAGGCTGGGGGAGGTGAGCACCAATGTGTTTCTCAATCTGGAAGGTGGGTTTGGGATCCTGCAGCTTCCCTTTGAGCTCCCATGTTGAGGAGAACGTGCTGAGGGAAGGGGATGGCCCAGGGAGCAGGGCCTGTGTGCCTGTGGTGTCTGTGGGAGGGAGCTGGGTGCACTCCCTGCCACACCAAGGCCAGGCTGCAGCTCCTGGCTGAGCATGTCCAGCACCAGCCACAAACTGCAGTTCAACACCACCATGGTCCTGGCTGCTCCTCCAGCAGTTCCCCTCTCCATCCCAGCCCGTTTCCAAGGTTCCTATCCCTGCAGCATCTCTAAGGAGATGGATCCAGCTGTTGAAAAATGCCTGTGCTGGTGCTGTCATCCTGAGCTGAGCCCTGCAGCCCCAGGCACCTCAGCACATCCTTCACTGAAACCTCAGGCCCTTGTGCTGAATTGGGCAGCAAGTGCTTGGCCACTTGCAAGAGAAAAAAAACCCCAAATCCATGGAAAATTACTAAATTACATTCCTGCCTCTATTTATTGGTTTTCCATGCCATATGGAAATTTATGTAAATACACAAATGAGAAAGAGGCCCTGGAGCTCTGGTGAGTTTGCCAGTGAGCCACCAGTGCTCCAAACATTGGCCACTGTTGATGCTTCAGGAGATCAGAGGGAGAGAAATGAATTCTGGCTCCAAGAGATGTCCAGAGACATGACTTCTTTTCCTTTTCTCCAACACAATACCCACTGTTCTCCTGAACAGCCATCCCAGCCTCCCCCAGCTGCTCCAGGGATGGCTGATCAGCCCCATCCCAGCCAGGCTCAGAAAACCAGGCTGCCCATGAGCCTTTGGATGCAGAGCAGGGTTTGTTTTTGGCAGGCAAACTCTGTTCACCAAATTCTGCATGTGAGGTGTGTGAATTGGTAGAGGAGCAGGACATGGCAATGTTAAAGCTCAAGGAATGTGCCCATTCTAACTCCCCACAGGAATAAGGCTTGATCCCACATGGGCTTCTCACATGACTAAAGTGCTTTTCTGGAAGTAGAGGTTGCAGCAAGAGGCTGAAGGAGAAGCTGAGCAAAAGCTTTATATTATAGGTATAAACATAAATATAAGCATAAATAAAATAT
>VWYE01017203.1:15158-30976 GCA_013398995.1 Alaudala cheleensis
AAATAGAAATAGAAATAGAAATAGAAATAGAAATAGAAATAGAAATAGAACTACAATTTTTTTTTTGCTTTATATAGGCAAAAGCTTATATATTATAACCTTCTCAATGGTTTGTGGTTTTTTTATTTATTTTTTTTTTTTTAAGTTATAGGGTGATAAAAGCTGTTCCTTTTTGGATCCCACACCTTGGGAAACAGGAAAAAAACACCATGAGCTAGGTACCATTATCTGAGTTCAGCTGGACCAAAAGTTCATATCCCAGGTGTGTTTTGAGTAGCTTTTTATACATAGACATGCATTTAAATGTATATTAAAATGCATGTCTGGCTATGCGTGTGACTAATTTGTGTATATCAGTTTTAAAAAGCGGTTCACTTATAGAATCACATCTTCCTTTCATTTCCCTTGCTTTTTCTGAGACTCAGCAGTCTTTTTTTACAGGATGAGGGTTTTTTTATTATTATTATTTCTTGACTCAGCTTGGGAGGAAAGCTGGGATCTGCAGAAGACAGGGAGAATTCTGAGCAAAATCTTCTTGGTTAAAAAATAATGCTGCTTCTATGAATTAAAGCTGAAGAAATTCCTCTCAACTACACAATTTCCCTGCTTGTTATTAATTAAGTTCAAGTTCAAATATTTTTGGCATAAACATTAACATTTGTGCTTTGAACATGCATAATGCTTCATATGCTCTGGATGCTGTCAGTGTTTCAAAAGATTTATGTCTTGAGTAAATGATGATTTGGGTAATTGCATTCTGTCCACCCAAATCCATCCTGCAGCTTCACTGGAGTGTGGAATCCACCTTCCCTCCCTGGCCTGCACCGCTCTGTGGTGATGAAACACCTCCTGCCCGTTCCCTGGGGGACAGGGGATGTGTGTCAGTGGTGGCTCAGGGCTGCTGAGGTCACCCCACTCACCAGAGCTCTGCCCTCAGCTGGGAAAGGCAGCAGTGCTGAGGCCACAGGGGATGGAGTAGCTGGAGATGGATTTGTTTGGGCTGGGCAAGGAGTCCATCAGGAGCTGCAGGTTCTGTGTGAGCAGTGTTTGGCTCCTCAGCAGCCTCTGCCGTGCCTGGGCTGGAGAACAAGCACAGCCTCAGGCTGGTGGGTGCTGTCTGGGAGGATGAGGGGAGTGCCACGATGGTGGTGGCTCCCCGTGATGGGTTGAACAGATGCTGATGTGAACACACTCAGACTCTCATGGTATCTCTCTCCCAGCTGCCCATCCCTGCCCAGTAAACTCTGCAGGTTTGTGTGGATACAGCAGAGCTGGCCATGGTGTGCTGATCTGGCTGTGCTCTGGCCAGGCCTGCCCTGTGTGAGCTCTGGCACTCTGTGGGTGCATGGGAACCCACAGGCACATCACCTCTGCAGGTGCACAGGGAAATGAGCACAGGGCTGTGGGAAACCAGAGTATCTGTCTGGGTTTCCTGGATGGGCAGCAGTCAGGATGGGGGAGGGGGGTGGTAGATCCTCCCTTGCCTGTGTCAGAGACAGTGGTGGCTTTTAGTCTCAGCCCATGGAAAAAGCACTGCCAGGGCTGTTTGAGGATTTGGAGGTCACAAGGGTTTAATTAGTGTGATTTTTTGTTATGCCACTGGGTGAGGAAGAAGGGTTTTAAAATTTTGCTATATAGATATAAATAGGGCAAAGATAGAGGCAGATCAATGTGATAAAAGCACATGTTTCTGTCTTCCTTTTCCTCTTCCTCTTTGCAAAGGGTGATGGGTTTTTAAGATTAGTGAAGGCGTAATTTCATTGGGTGACATGAGTTTTAGTTATTAGTGTTTTAGTTATTAGATTTAGTATTTAGTTATTAGTATTAGTTATTAGAGAAAAACAATGTTAACGTAGTTTAGATTATAAAAGCCCTGGCACTGTCGTGGGCAGGGGGAGAAACCACCTTTCCAGCTGCCTGTGAACTTCATGCTGGACAAAAAGAACTTAGAGATAAGATTTCTAAAATAAGCATCTGCAGTCCACAACCCAGACGTTCTCCGATTCCTTCTTTCAAGCACAGGCTGGTGAGAAAAAAGATTTTACACTGCCGGGGTTAAATCTCAAAAGAGATAACTCAGACACAGGGCCCCTTGGCAGGGGATGGAAATGGTTCTGAAATGTGGGCCACACCAAGCTCTGCAGTTCTTTGGTGGAAGCAGCACTGAACCCTTAAAAGATTTTGAGTTGAGTGTGTAAAGTCACTTTTCACCTCCTTTGGGCTTCTCTTAGCTCTGCAGTGGGCACTGGCTCAGACACAGACAAAGCAATGAACGCCCACAGCTCTGTCTGAAGGGTCCCCTCAAGTGCCTGCAAAAACGGGTGCATTTGGAGTAAAAAAAAGACAGAAAAGCCTCCATCAAGACAGATTTCCTTCCCTGGCGTAATTTCACTTCTGGTATGAGTGGAAACAGCAAGTTCCCACTTCAGTCAACAGCTCTTGGGAGGAGTCTGATGTTCAGCAAATGCTGAGGCTCCTTCAGCTCCTCCAGGATCTCAGCAGAAACCCTGGGTGTTGCTCAGTGCTGTGAGCCCCCAGCTCTCCCAGGCAGGGAGGGGAAAGGAAGGAGCACAGTGATGTGTTTGCCTTTTGGCTCTGAGTAGCCTGGCAGCAGGAGCAGGTAAATGGAATTTAAATTTCTTTTTTTTTTCCCCATTTTTACCACAGTCACTCAGGTCCAGAGCTGCAGCTGTAAGAGCAGAGACATGATTCTACTGATTAAAAACAGGAGAATCAGCCTTCAAGGGCTCTCCAGTGGGCTGGGACTAACATGAGTCATCAGTCATGGTGGTGCTGGGGGTATTAATGTACTTTGGGCTAACATTTGCCAGCATAAATGCAAAGTAGAATGAATCTGACAAACCCAGAGTCATCCAGCCCCCTGTGCCCCAGGGAGTCACCAGAACGTGGAACTTCTGCTGGGGCACGTTTTGTGTTCATCCTTCAGCCCAGGATGTCCTGCACACAGCTGGTTCTCCAGGTAGGACTGATTTTGCAGAGCTTGTTGCATCACACTCATGGGCATTTTGGGATCATTTTCCATCTTTTTCAGCTTGGTGTGGCCATCACTTCCAAGGGGTCTGTGGATGCGTGGGTGCAATGGCCACAGTGCATTCCCCAGGGAGCTGGGCAGATGTGACAGGGCTGACACATCCAGATGTGCAGGGCTCGCTGACCTCTGCTGTGGAGAGTTGGTAAAGATGAAAGTTTAACAGAGAAGTTTTTCAGACATCTATGTTTAGCAGAAGGTTCTCTGAATGTAGAATTGGTAAGTGGAATAGAGATGAAAGCAAGTTTTTATATAGAAGAATAGAAGATGTTTAAAGGTAAGGATTGCTGAGCCAGTTGTTACTAAAGAAGCAAAGGTTGAACGAGCTGGGAGAAGGTTTTATAACTAGATAGGATTTGTTGACCACAAACAAAAAGGATATTTTTACCTGGTAATAATAAGTCTCAGCAATATCACAGGCAAACAAAAAACCATGCTTTTACCAAGTAGAAGAATTTTCCACTGCAAGAAAGCAGAAAAACAACTTTGAGCTTAAAATGTACCAAACTACCTCATAGGATTGGATAGTTACTAACATGATATGGAAATATAAGTAGTTATGATAGGCTATAGGTAAATGTAAAGGTATTGTGCATGATGCTGATTGGTTGTTGTGTATTAAGATGCTCAGCAAAGAAAAATACCTGATGCATTATAACCAGAACTAAAGGGGCTCCAGACCTCAGACTCACCTGGAGCAGCAGCTTCAGGCTTGGTATCCCCATGACCCCACAACTGCTGTAACTCTGTCTATGCAATAAACAGCATTTTGAAGAGCCATCTGGAGTCCCACATCTCTCATTTAGGCTCTTACAGGGGAGCTCATCTGCGCATTTGGAATTCTGTTGTTGTTACTCCAAGAGAGTGAGCAGACAAAAATAAGTCCACGAACTCCCCCCAGATCAAACTCTCAGGTGGAGAAAGAAGAGACCTTTCACCAATCTGAAATGCACAATCCAGGTTGTCCAGAGGAATTGTGCATGTTCCATTCAAGTGTTCAAGGCCAGATGGATCTCTGAGCAGCCTGGCTGTGCAGGAGGTGTCCCTGCTCATGGTGGGGGGATTGGAATCAGTTGATCTTTAGGGTTCCTTCCAACCCAAACCATTCCATGGAATAGTTTTAGCTCTAGAATGAGCCTGTCCTGGGGTGCGGATTGTCTGTCACCCCACTGTGTTGGAGGATGCTGTTGAACACCCATGGAACCAGGAAGAACTAAAATAAATGTGGGCACTGAGAAGCTTCCTCTGCTGAGAGCTGGCATTTTACTTCTTGGGAATGACTGTTTTTCCTGGTAAGTTCAGCAGTTTTTGAGGGTAAGGAAACGTGACCTCGCTGTGCTCACAGAAATTTGCTATTTTATACGTTCCTGCCAGCATGGATCTTAATCAACCAGAAAAACTCAAAATGACAAACAAACAAGAGACAGCTTTGCTATCTGAGGTTCATTAGCTCCTAGCGACCTTTCAAATCCGCGAGAAACCAACGAGAAACGTTCAGAAAACAGGAGGGCTTTCAAGGCATCTTGCCAGCAATTTCCACTTATTCCCCAGTTCCTACTCAATAATGAATGGCATTTCTTGATTGTTTTCCCAAGATTTGCTTTTATTTGAGCAAATGTGGACTGGAACTTTGACCCACACCATACGAGGATGGGAGGCAGAGTCTCCCTAGGGGAATGGCACACACATTGTGTCTTGCAAAGTTATTTCAAGCCGACTTTCAAGGGCATTGTTGTCTCCATCTGGGAGGCTGCAAATGTGAGCAGAGGGCAGTCTGGCTCGTGCTTGGCACAAGCACACACCAGGGAGTATCAGCACTCTGTGCTGCAGAGGTTACGTGTGGGTTCATGAGGAGCTAGCGCGGATCTGGGCTCTGGAATGCATCCATCACTGGGAAAAGAAGGAAAGGGAAGAGCTGAATGTGGGTGATACGTTCTTTGGGGTGCCCCTGGGCCGTGTGAGCAGCAAGCAGAGCCAGAGAGCATCGTTTCATGGATACAGACAGGCCAGGCTCCCAGGGCCAGCTCCTCAGCAGGGGTGAACACACCCCAGTTTTGGTCTATTGGAGTTTACCCCTCTGCGCCTGCAGGGGCAGTTTGCCTTCCTGGGGGATTTGGAACTGGGTGAGGCAGCAGTGAGTTCCTTTATGGAATGAAAGACCCATGGAATAGTTTGGGTTGGAAGGGAACTTAAATTTAATCTCATTCTGATGTCACTGATATGGGCAGGGACACCTCCCACTTCTCCAGGTTGCTGCATCCAGCCTGGCCCTGGACACTTCCAGGGATCCAGGGGCAGCCACAGCTGCTCTGGGCACCCTGTGCCAGGGCCTCACTGCCCTCACAGGGAAGATTTTTTCCCTAATATCCCATCTAAGCTACCCTCTGTCAGTTTGAAGCCATGCCCCCTTGTCCTGTCACTCCAGACCCTTGTAAATTGTCTCTCCCCATGTTTCTTTCAGGCTCTCTTTGGGTCCTACAGGGCCACAATTAGGTCACTCCACTTCTTTTCTCCAGGCTGAACAATCCCAATTCTCTGAGCCTTCCATGAAGCACAGGATCTGTCCTCTCACCAGTCCTTCATCTCGAGACCTTGTCACCTTGTCCAAGTAGAATGATGACAAGAGCATCATTGCTGGGGTGGAAAGAGGAGCACTGTTTTAACTATAAGTAAAACCACTTGAGGCCATGTTGTATCCTCTCAGAAAGTGCTGCTCTGCTGGGACCACAGCTGAAGAATGACTGAGTGTAGATGGAGAACAGAGAAAGGCAGACAAAGCATCAGCAGGAGATGAACTGTTCAGAGCAGGCAGAATAAGGGGGCCCTGAGGGCATCTCTGGAAGATGTTTTCTGTGTTTTACTGACTTGTTTTGATGGGGGAATAAAAGGATTTTTCAAAGAAGAGACATAAGATGTCACACATGTATTTACAAGACTATAGTCCACCCTGACAACCTCTATGAACTCCGTGCATCCAAGAAAGAAGTTGAAGAACTTCTGAAAAGAGATGAAAACTAAGAGATGAAAACATAGGCCAGAGGATAGAAACTCCCTTTCCTCCTGCCAAAAGAGAGCTTGTGGTGTCACCTTGTCCTTTGGGCCTGAGTGCAGCCCCCACCAGGATCACAGCAGGACTGGAAGCCAGTTTCAGCCAGGCCCCTGGAGGAGCCCAGGCCTGAGGAGGGATGAAGGCAGAGAAGGTCTACGTCACCCAGGAGCAGCTGGGCAGGATAATTTGCCATCTGTGCTGAGTGGTCTCACCCCAGTGCTGCCGGTCACAGCAGAGACACCTCTGATTTACTGTGGGGAGGGGAGGCAGGGGAGGGGGAGGAACCATCTGTGGTCTAGGCAAGCCTCACCATGGGTGCCTGATCTTCCATTTGTACTGATCCTTGAAATCCTGCACAACAGCCACATGCTTTGCTGTCCCCGTGGGATCCTGGTGCAGCCGACCCTTTACTCACCATTGAATGGATTTTTTACCTCATCAAATGACACAGACAATTGTTACTCAACATGAAATGTTTGCACAGCTCATTATTAAGGCACAACAGAGATTACAAACATTGGCAGGTTGTGATTTTGAACAAATTTGTACACCTATAACTACTGTCTGGCCTTGGGGGGTCACATCCAGAGGGGGCTGAGCAGGAAAGTGCCTGGAATTTATCTGGCATCTGTGACAATGTGCAACAGGGATGCTGAGAGCAGCTGTGGGCAGCACAGGGCTGTGAGGGGACAGCAGGGACAGGCTGTCAGGGACTGGGAAAGGACAGGGGGTGCTGACTGTGCTTTGTTTTCACAGCCAGAGCATCGGGGTGCTCAGCCTGGGGGTCTCCCACCCTGCCTGCCCTGCTGCTGCATGGATTGGGATGTCACCTGTGGGAAGTGGGAGGAGATGGCACTGGGTCTAAGGACAGAGGGTAAAGGCTGGCTGAAAGCTGTGCAGGGGCTGCAGAGGAAAAGGGACACACTTTAAAGTCACCTTTAGTAAATTTATAAGGGAAGCCCTAATAGTCTTTAATTTCCAGGAAGACAGTGAGCAGAGGGTCTTCTGAGCAGAGGTTAATGCACTGCAGTGCTGGGGGTGACAGGATGAGCCACCTTTGCCTCCCAGATTTCTGACAGCACTGCAGCCCTGTAAGAAACCAAGGGGAAAACAAAGAAATGTTGATAGGCTTCTCTGGACTTGGACTGTTAATTCAAATCTGGCTGAAGGCCATTAGTGTTTTCACACTATTACCTTCTAATGGCTTCTTGCTCTTGGCTCAGCTCTTCCTTGGCAAGTCCCAGCTGTGAGCTTTGCTAGCTGCAGGCTCCCAGTTAGCCTCTTGCTGGGAATCTCACTCAAGATGATGACTTGTGTCCGTGCTGGGGAAACAGCAGCTGCTGTCACACCCTGCTCCTTCCAGCACTCCCTCCACAGGTGTGAGGAGCTGCTCTCCTGCCCCCGTGGGTGCATCAGCTGCTCCAACAGAAGGTGCACTTGTAATCCCTCCCCCCTCGCTGTGCTGCCAGGGTCACACAGAGCTGCTGCTCCACCCGAGGCAGCTTTTGCCAAGGGAGCTGCATCTTTTATCTCAGGAGCTGGAGACTCTCTGCAATCCATTGGAGCTCCACGCAGAGCTGCAGCTTTGCCTCTGAATTTCGCTCCTGAGCCTGTGCTCTCTGCTCAGGAGCTGCTGAGGGAGCTGTCATGGCACAGCTCTGTGAGAGATCTGCTGCAAAGTGTGACTCCTTCCCTTGGTGCAGAAGACTTCACACTCTCTAGTCCCTGATTTTTCTATTCTCATCCATCAAGACCAGATTTTATTTTTTTTCCCAACCTTTATATCCAGGAAAACTGCAGGAAAATCCCACGGTTTCTTACACCAGAGGTCAAACCAGGTCATCCCTTTGGCCTTAGGATCTATGTTTCCATGAGAAGAACACTTTAAAGAGCTGTGTGGCCTTACCATTTCCAGGACCAGATCCCTAAAAGTCAAAAATCCCCAGTGTTTACACAGCTTCTCCTCTGGGATTCAGGAAAAGCTGTTGGACAGGTGGATTAGGAATCAGCCCCCCTGTCTCTTTTCCATGCTTATTCTGAGGATGACACAGGAGACTTCAATGTGCAGGTCCAGCTGACTGGTGTGAAATTAATTTAAAATTCAAAAAGAAAAATCGGGAAGAAAAAAAAAAAGCCTCCAAGAGTTCCATGGAAAATCAATTACCCAGCACATGAAGGTGACGATGAGAACACTGCTCCACAAAAAGAGAAAAATTCCCTGCAATTCTAATCTCTTCTTCCTGCAATTTGCCTCCCATCCCTTGTGATGCTTTAAGAGATGGATGGCTTTCTTTCTCTGGTTTTAGATATGCTTATTGGGGCTGGAGGGCGGAGAGACCAAGAGAGAAAAGACTGTTCCAAAAAATGTAATTAAGGTAATATTATGATGTGAATTACATATTACATTTTGTTTAGAGCTATTATTGGCTGGAATGGCTCTGAAATTGAATTGTGCTGCAGATTCCTCGCTGATTTTACCCACACTTGCTCACGGGCAGGGATTGCATTAGACCTGGGGAAGGGAAAGTGTGGATGGAGGAGGGGATCCAGCTGGAAAGGAGGGCTCAGTAAGTAATTTGTTCCCATGCAGGATCTTTCATCAGACACACAAAGAACCTCATTAAAAACTAGTTTACACCCATCAAGCCAAACTGAGTCCACCCTGAACTGGTATTTGGGGACAGTGAGGGTGTCTCACTGTCCTTAATCAGATTTTCCCTGCCAAAGTGGTCACTTGTGGTGCAGGGGCTCAGTGGTATTTGCTCACCACAGACTGCCTGAGGAAGGCAGAGGAGCTGCCACTACAAGCTCTGACTCCCCCTCTGCTTTCACTCAGGGCTGCTCTGAGATCAGTTTGATTGAGCAAACAGTTCATCCATCTCACCTCTGCTCACTCCCACACCCTTGATGTCCTTCTGGGCCACAGGGTGCCAGCATCCCCACCCAAGGGGTGCAGTGAGAAGGGGAGTGTGAGGAATTCTCTGCATGGGCAGCAGGACACAGGATCCCAGGTTTCCTGTGGTGCTGTTGATTGTGGCCTCTCCAGTGTCTGATAAAGCTCCTATCTCTTCCCTCCAGTTGGGCACCTGTTTCTTATGCAACCTGTGGGAATGTGATAGCTTTGCATTAGCTCCCCTTAAATTGGTTGACAGTGGCATTCAGGCTCAGGAATTATGAGGGAGGTAGGGATGAGAGAGAGAGAGAAACACCCTGCCAGCACAGCCAGAGTCATTCCAAAAATGAAAAAATTATGAGATGCTGCTGTGCAAGAAAGAGCCACAGCTGAGGGGTGGGGAAAGGCAGGTGAGAGGACACAGAGCTCTCTGTGTTGACATTGGTGGCCTCGTTCTGCAATTCTTTGTTCCAGCATTCAGGTTTTTGTGTCTTTATTCCCTTTTGCACAGAGGCATTGCCCTCTCCCACGCTGCTCTGCTTTGGTGTCTCAGTTTTGAGAGATGAGGATGCTGCTCACGGGGGGAGAGGTTTGCTGGGTGATCTGATGTGCTGGGGTGGCTTTGGCAGCTGACAGATGTGTCCTGGCAGGGCTGTACCTGGGACAGGCTTTGGATGAGCTGCCATCTGCTAAGGCAGAGAGGGAAACTATTTCTTACCTGCTCCTTCCTTAAACCTCCTCCCATCTGAATAAAGTGGGGGAATTAGAAGGGGATTATCCACCAGCAGGAGAGGTGTAATTCATTCCTGCCACTGTCCGTGTGTCAGGTTTGATTTTAATTTCAGATAATGTCAAAGCCAGATTAAAGCCCCATCATCTAGGTAGGAAAAGAGACCCATCCTTTGCCCTCACCTCCCTGAGCTGCCAGGACAGGGACTGCCATCCCTCCCTCCCTTCAAGCACTCTTGGGGCAGGGCATGCCCTGAAGGCTCCTGCATGGGAGGTTGTGCTCCCTTCTCCATCAGAGCCCCCTGACCCTCCATAAATGATGCCTGTGTGGTGTCAAGGTGTTTATCTAGGGATAAGGAAAGGGATTTGGGAGGCAGAGATGCAGTGTCAGCCGTGGACACTGGGAAAATGAGGTTCCAGTGCAGAGGAGTGTGAGAAAAGCAATGAGAGCTGAGGAATGAGTGGGTCAACTGCTAAAGAACCAAGTGAAAACAACATTTGTGGAGCTCCCCGTTGTGCCTGGCTGTTCTCCAGTGCCCTTCCAGAGGTGCCTGCACTGTGAGAAAGGGTTATTGGTATCAGAGGTTTATTCCTGGCTCTGCCAGAGACATGCAGAAATCAGGAACACTTAGAATGGCATCATCAGGTGAAAAAGACCCCTAAATTAGACACCTGTCTCTGCACTTGACAGCTAACGAGGAGCAGTGTGCACGGAGGGTGTTTTACCTTTCTGGGAAGTCATTCTTTGGTGGGTTAATGTTATTCCTCCCTCAGCCTCTCCCTTGTGCACGCTGGGTCAGAGTCAGCTGTGCTGAGCTCCAGGAGCCTGCTCCAACTCCTGCTTCTGCTCCCTGTGGCTCTGCAGGTCTGCAGGCTTGGGTCCTGCAGAAATGGAGCCTTTTGCCTGGGGTAAGGATGTTTTTAACTGCTTTGAGATCTTTGTCTGGGAGGAAAGGACGTGGCTGCTTATACCTTCTTCCCTGGGTGAACGCAGACACGTAATTCCTGCTTCTGCTCATGCAACATTTAAAGCCAAGTGCTTCTGACAAACAAGAGGGGAGATAGACTTTATTAAAAATAAAAACAAAATCTCCTGAGATCTGATCAGGCACTGATAACTCTTCCTGGGCTTTGCTAGTATTTTGTTCTGTTTCTCAGTGATCACAGGCGGCAGCAGTGAAGAAATGCTGCTCTGATATTGATACAACAATCCTGTGTGTGCAGGTGGAGGGGGGATTTTGATGTTTATCATGACAATTAATGTGCTTCTGCACTCTTTTTATTGCAACTGTATTGAATCCCAGACAGAGTCAACCCAAACAACCGACTGGGCCTTTCCATTGAAAAAAATATTAAAAATATTATTATTTTGAAATATGATTAAAAATAGTGAATATGAAGGAATGACCCTGATGCTTAACATGCTTCTTCACCCTTTGTTAGGTCTCTCCATCCTTCCCCAGCTGAAATTCCCCAGCTGTTCCCATCTGTGCCACGTGTGCCAGCACAGCCCAGCCTGGAGCAGGACACTGCCCTGGGGCAAGGTCATCATCACCTCATCACCCAGGTTTTACAAAAGTCAGGTTTTAGAAAATGCAAATAGTTTTTATTTTGCTGCATCTGCAGGGAGCTGTGACCCCAAAATTTTGTGCTTGGGAAAAGGCCACTTTGCTTTTCCAAAGTACCAATTTGCACTGCGGCTTCCACGTCACCTTTTGGTCACACCAACAATCCATGGAGCAACTCCCATGTCCCAGGCAGTATGGGGGATCATAAAGCAAAGAGAGTGACATGAATAAGGTCAAATTTGGTTCATCTGGCCCAGCTATGATATTTGTGTGCAGGATCCCAAAGAAACCTGAACCCAGCTCCATTATTTTTCCTAAAAATTCATCATGTTTTGCCCACAAGTACCAGCAAAATCATGTGTGTCTGCCTAAGTCTGCCTTGCCTGGCTGCTGCACGTCCCAGAGCAATGGGAGAAGGGAACTCCATGGGTGGAGGATGTGGCTTGGTGGATTGTTCCTGAGGAAGATCTATTCTATGCCTCAGGGCTCTGTGTAAATCCAAGATTTTGAGGGTTGCCAGGTGCTGGAGAGACCTAGGCCTAGGTTAAAAGCCTAGCTTAAAGCCTAGGTTTGGAAACAGCTGCTGGTGGTTGTTTGGATGCTTCCCAGTGCTGGTGAGAAGCTGGGTGTTCTCAGGCTGGCACTTCCTATGTTTCCATGGGGATGAGAGCTCCAGGATCCCCCTAAATCCCTACAAGGCCTTTGGGATCAGGCTGGGAGTGCAGGAACTGATACCACCACCACACACCCAGTGCCACTGGACTCTGTTTTGGGGCAAATCCCTCCAAACTGAGATGGCAGCTGCTGGGTGAAACGCTGGGCAGTGGCTCAGCCTGGGCTGGGGGAATGTCTGGGATGCACAGCCTGGTCAGTGAGAGGAGCCTGATTCTAACTGAGTTAGCCCAGGGATGAGCAAAAACCTGCCATGAGCCAGCAGATCTGATTTGTGTCTGGAAAAAATCCCTCGTGTGCCATAAATCTGCCGGCTCTCAGCGAGACAAAACAAAACCAAACAATCCCCCCGGTCTGATTTAAACCCGGGTGCGTCTCTCCAACAAAACCCTCCCGTCTGGCAGCCACGGGGGAGGGGGGAAACTGAGGCACAGCCAATCCCCAGCCTCCAGCCCTGCCCTCCAGGGTTATTATCTCACACGGCTGCGAGAGCAGAGATGCACAGAGGAGCTGGGAAATGTTCCTATTGATCGGGAGTGAATAATTATCACCCGCTCCCTGCTCAGGGCCTCGCGGTGAGCGGAAGAGCGGAAGCACTAAGCGGGATTAATAACTACTTTTCATTACTTTTAATGCAAACTATTGATTTTAAAGTGTTGTAGGGTATGACAGTTTATTACAATAAGACAATAAAACAGACTATATGAAATAATTGAGAATAATCTCTTCCCTTTTCCTGCACGACACAAGGACATTATGTTCTGTGCATGCGGAGACATTTATGGCAAACTCTATCCAGCAATGGCAGCTTAAGCACTCTATAAAACAGCACTTTGGAGCTGGAGTATTATAAATAATAGGCAATAAAACTGGTAAATGGGGCTTTAATTTGATTCCATTATGTCACCGAATGACAGGAAGGAGGGGGCAGAGCAGGGAGGGGAGGCGACGCCGAGCTCTGTTTGGGAGCCCTGGATGCTCCGTGGGGGAACAGACCAGAGCTGGGCAAGAGGGCCAGGTCCTGCCAAAGCCCACCCAGCCCTGGGCTCCATCCTGCCAGGTGACACCCAGAGAGTCCTGCAGAGCTCCTGGATCCTGCCAGGTGACACCCAGAGAGTCCCTGAGGGCTCCCTGGATCCTGCCAGGTGACACCCAGAGAGTTCCTGAGGGCTCCTGGATCCTGCCAGGTGACATCCAGGGAGTCCCTGCAGGGCTCCTGGATCCTGCCAGGTGACACCCAGAGAGTTCCTGAGGGCTCTTGGATCCTTCCAGGTGACACCCAGAGAGTCCCTGAGGGCTCCTGGATCCTGCCAGGTGACACCCAGACAGTCCCTGAGGGCTCCTGGATCCTGCCAGGTGACACCCAGAGTCCCTGCAGAGCTCCTGGATCCTGCCAGGTGACACCCAGAGAGTCCCTGAGGGCTCCTGGACCCTGCCAGGTGACACCCAGAGAGTCCCTGCAGGGCTCCTGGATGCTGTCAGTGCTGGAGTGGCAGCAGGGACACTGCTGTCACAGGGCTGAAGGCTCCCTGAGCATGGTCAGGTCCCCATTGAGCCAGGTACCAAATATTTGGGGTACTATCCCCAAACCTCCCCACTGCTGCCAGGTCTCTGACTGCAGGTGCTCCATTTTTTGTGCTTCCTGCCCCAAACTGGCCGGAGCTGCCTTTCCCAGCCCCAGCTCTGCTGAGCACAGTGACCCTGGGGAGGTTCCTGCACAACTTCTCCTCAGGAAGAGCTGCTGCCTGCCAGGGACTGGGACACACCTGATCATCAGGCTCAAATCCAGTATACCCCAAAGAGTGCTCAGCCAAAATGAGCACCAGGAAGAGATGGATTTTATTCCTCATCAGACCAGAAAATCCAGTGTGAAGGGGGTCTCTGCAAAGCCCCTGGAGAAACCACTGTGCACCATCACAGGAATGCCCCTGGCACAGAGGGTGGTGTTTGGGATGGGCTGGGGTTGTAGGGACCATAACAGAGCACACAGCTCTGGCTCAGGGCTCCTGGCTCCCTCCGGGGTGCTCAGACAGGCCCATTACCCACTGATGGCTTTGCAGGGCCAGCGATTTGTGAAACGAGCTGGGAGTCCCAGCCCAGTGCTTTCCACTGGAAAGCTGCTCCTGCTAATTGGGCACCTCCTCCTCCAGGCTGGGGAGTGAATGTACCTCAGAGATCGAGGGCCAAATGTGGAGAAAGGGCTGAGGAAGGCCTGGACATGTTTCATGTCCTGTTGTTTGGTTCCCTCCAGCCCATCAGGTCATGTGTGGAGCTCTTGTCCATGTGCCCTCTGCTCATCCTCACCCCTCACACTGCCTACAAACACCTCAGAAAAAGTACTCAAAGGCTCTGGCACAGAAAAGCACCTGGGCAGGGGCTGACCTTGAGGCACAGTTGGGTCCTTTCCACTCCCTCAGGTCCTTATGGACCCAGAAGGATCTGAAAGATGAGAGAGGAGGCAGTTCATCATGTCCCTGTGCCTGGAGTGTGAAATGAGGCTGGTCACGACCTGCATGGACCTTCCATGGCCCGCTGGGATCCTTCTAAATTGCTGTGCACTGGCCCAGTTAATGTGAAATTGGAAAGGACTGGAGAGTAGTGAGCAGCCAGGACCTGGAGACCACAGGTGGGATGGTCACATCTGGCCCAGGCTCACTCATGCAGGTGTAGCACAGGGAGCTGCCACCTGCATTCTGCAGCCCTGAAGAGCCTCCAGCAGGACAGTGCTCCCCTGGGATGTGCTGTGCCTGCTCCCCTCCCGTCCTGTCCCCCCTCCCAGATGTGTCTGCAGTGGCCCCAGCTCCCCAGACACATCATTACTGCTGTGAGGGTTTTTGCACAGCGAGGGAGAAGCGAGGCAGTGAAACTTCTTCACTTTGTTTTCAGTTCCAAAATCCCAGCTCTTCCCAGATTCTTCTGCAGAGAGTCTTGGTGTCCCTTGGGCTTTTCCAGCCTCTTCTCTAAGCATATAATCAGGGCTGGTTTATGAGAGGGGATTACACACACAGCAGAGCACAGAAGCCCCATCGAAGCTGTTTGGAGCTGCTTTATACCCAAAATAAGCAGCACAAGGGGAGGCACCGAACCAACTTTGCTGCACACTCTGTGGAGGCTAGAAGGAGGTTTGGGCTCTGGATTTTAATGGGTTTTTCTTTTGGTCCCTGGATTCAGATTGCATCAGGATGTGCATGTCCCATCCCAGGGCCCTGAACACTGCTGATGTTATGGAATCATGGAATATTGGCTTGTTGGGTAACAAATCTGATTTTTGTGGACAACAGGATCGTTAAGGTTGGAAAAGATGATTAAGATCATCAAGTCCAGCTGCAGACAAGTCCACTCAGGACTGGAAGATTGGCACAGAGGAGAAAGACTACAGAGAGGGCAGGGAGCAAAAGCACTGGGAGAGAAGGAGCTGCTGCCTGGGACTTGTCATAGGAAAAACTTGGCAGTGTGTGAGGGAAGGTGGGACATGGGAAAGAGACCTGCCAGAACAGGAGGGCACAGTTCAATCCTGATGCAGGCCCAGGAAAATGACAGCCAGGATTAATTGGGGTCTGCAGGAAAGGGGAGAAGACAGGGACAGCCAGGAGAAGGGGTGGAGGGGAGCAAGCTGGCTTTGGGGAGAGGTGGGAGGGGGGTAGGGGGACACGATGGTCTGTGTGGGGTGACTGCTCCCTCCTGGGTGGCTGCAGGAGTCTCTGGTGAGGATGGGCAGCTGCTGCTGCTCCTGCTGGGGGTGAGGTTACCACAGCAACCAGCAGCATCCCAGGAGGAGGAAGAGGAGGAAGAGGAAGAAAAGGAGGAAGAGGAGGCCAGCCTGTCCCACCATGGGGTTTGAGCAGAGAGAGTTTTGAA
>VWYE01017204.1:720-41981 GCA_013398995.1 Alaudala cheleensis
AAAAAAAAAAAAAGAGGTTTTGTCTACTTTCTCCTAAAAGGCTCTGGAATTTTGTCATTTTTTAATTGTCTGCAGTCAACAAGGATAAAGGGAAGAAATAAAAAGGAAAAAAATAATCCTCAAACAAAGCCATTGTGGAAATGAGCAATAAGGGTAAGCTCTGGAAGAATATTTTAAGGGGATTTTTATTTCCAAGGATCTTTACATTCTTTGGTTTACTCAAATGAACCCTTTAAACTAATGGCTAAGTTAGTCAAATACTCAGTTAATTACAGATTATGCTCCAGTCTAAAGCACTTGTAAACTAAATTGAACCAGTATCTTAAGTGCACTTCTGTCATCTACTGCAGGCAGAAATGAGATTAAAGTCCCCATCAAACTAAAAACCCACCCAGTTCATTCAAGCTTATTTGCTTAATTGGGAAAAATTTGTAGCCACTCCAGAGAAATCCATAACATGAAACTAAGAGAATAAATCTCTGAGCAGAGCTGGCCACTGCACTGCCATGCTGTGAGCATTCCAACCAAGGTGAATTTTAACAGTTGTGCTGATTTATGCACTGAACTGCCTAAAACTAGAATAAAGGCTAGTGGCTTAATAATGCACATTGCTAGAGATGTGAGAAAATAAACATTCAATGCAATATTTAGCATGAAACCACTAATAATGCAGCAATTAGAACTATTAATTATGTCCACTGCTGTGTGATTTCTGAACCAGTTTCAGTACAGTGTGGCCATTACCATTGTTCAGATTTGTTTTCTGGCTTAATGTCCTGTTTTTAATTTTAATTTCAAGCCATTTTGAACTCAGCATAGAAACTGTCATTTCAGAAAGCACGTTCATTACATTATAGAAATGATCAGAAATTTTGTCATTATCTGAGCTACAATCTATTATTTAAGAAATGTGCACAAATGAAAGAAAAATAGAAAAAGCCTCTTAAGTTTATTTAAAGGTAATTTTTTTTTTCACAGGGATTGTTTACCTTATTTAATTTGATGCTGTTTAATTTGGGCCATTACAAGCTCCCAGGTTTTCTCTGTGGAGGAATATTAAATATATTTGTGTGGCTGTGTCAGTCACTGGTGGCTGAGCATGACTTGGCTGATGACTCAGGGAAAAGCTGAACCAGAATATCCTGAGCTGGAAAGGACCCACAGAGATCACCCAAGGTCAGCTCTTGGATCCTCACAGGACACCCCAAAAACCCCAGCAGGGCTGGGGACATTGTCACAGACCCTCACAGACCCCTGTCCTTCACAGGACACCCCAAAAACCCAGCAGGGCTGGGGACACTGCCACAGACTGTCACAGAACACCCCAAAAATTCCAACAGGGCTGAGGACACTGTCACTGACTCTCACAGACCCTCACAGGACACACCAAAAACCCCAGCAGGGCTGGGGACATTGTCACAGACCCTCACAGACCCCTGTCCTTCACAGGACACCCCAAAAAACCCAGGAGGGCTGAGGACACTGCCACTGACCCTCACAGACCCTCACAGGACACCCCAAAAATCCCAGCAGGGCTGGGGACACTGTCACAGACCCTCACAGACCCCTGTCCTTCACAGGACACCCCAAAAACCCAGCAGGGCTGGGGACACTGTCACAGACTGTCACAGAACACCCCAAAAATTCCAACAGGGCTGAGGACACTGTCACTGACTCTCACAGACCCTCACAGGACACACCAAAAACCCCAGCAGGGCTGAGGNCAGAGCCCTGCCCACGCCTCAAACCCCACAGCATCACCTGCACCTGCCCCCAGGCTGAAATCCCTCCCAGTGTGAGTCAGGAATTTCCAGCTCCCCCAGTTGCAAACTCACAATTTAACCCAACACCTCGAGGGAGTTCCAACATCAGGCTGTGAGAGGCCAGTGTGGAACAAACCCACCTTTGATGGGCTGTTCTGGAGTGCCCAATTCCTCCTGCTCACAGCAGCCAGCTCCTGGTCTGTAGCACCCAAACCACCCTGATCTTTCCCCAAACTCGTGTGACAGAGAATTCTTAAGAATCCTTAAAATAAGGAAACATTTCCAGGCCAAGCACAGGACTTGTGGCTGAGATACTTTCCCTTGAGTGGGGACTCAGAGCTCCCCAGCAGAGTGAGAGGCCAATGTGGAAAGGAGGAACAAACCCACCTTTGATGGGCTGTTCTGGAGTGCCCAATTCCTTCTGCTCACAGCTCCTGGTTTGTAGCACCAAAACCACCCTGATCTTTCCCCAAAACTCGTGTGACAGAGAATTCTTAAGAATCTTTAAAATAAGGCCACGCATTTCCAGGATTTGTGGCTGAGATAAAGGCTTTCCCTTGAGTGAGGATTCAGAGTGAGGGAGCTGCAGGAGCACAAGTTTTTGCATTTAATTCCCCAGTCAGTCTCTCTGCAGGCAGCTCTCCCTCACCCAGCACAATAACACAGCTGACATTTCTTTTTTTTTTTTTTTAATTCCCCAGGACATCCTGAAGCCAATCAAACCTGTTGCACAGATTAATGGGATGAAGGAAACATCCTGACAGGTAGAAAACCTGGAACAATTATTTTGCTGCATCTTCGGGTTTTAAACGCAAGGTATGAACATGCGGCATTGAGGGGAAAAAATTATTGATGAAAGCAAAATTTGAGATGAATAATGACTGGATCCAGGAGCCCTGGTGTGATGGTACATTGCTTTTGAGCATGCACAGCTAAAACACACTCCTGCTAATAAGAATCTCAAGTTCTTCTCACCCACTCATGCTGTGCTTCCAAAAATCTGATTTTTTTCACAGTACCACCTCTGTGGATGTGACCTCAGGAGCCTGAGGTGGCTCATTCATTATGATTCAAGAAGTAACACATCAGATTAGGGATCTAATCAATTATTCTTGCATTAGAACACCCACCAGCAGGAGGAAGGACATCTCAGACCCATTGATCTCGATGGGCTTGATGCAGATTTCAGCTGTTTGAATGAGTGTTTTTACAGATCACAGGATGGTGCCCAAGATGCTCTTTGCTGGGACTCACTGAAATGAAGTGCTCTCTTAGTTTTGCAGTCTTGGGGCTCCAGGAAAACATTTTGGGGTCATTTTCTTTCAAATGGGGGGTGTGTGTGTGTGTAAAAACTTCATTTTCCACCTCTTATAGAACAGAAGGCCACAATCCAGCCCAAAAGAGACAGAAAACCTCAACTGGAAAAGTAATTCTCCCACCACTCAGCAACTCATGGGAGCCCTACATTCCATTTCTGGACCTTTTACAGAGTGGGTGAGAGTTTTCTCTGAAGTGCCCAAGCTGCCTGCAGGGAGAGTAAACCCCACCTCCAAAGCTTGTCCCCCACCAGAGTCCCAATTCACAGAAATAAAAGGAATTGCCATTGTCAAAAACTACATTACTTGAATACTTGGAGCAGAAGAATCTCCATTATTTTTCCCAGACTTAAATCCTGATTTGTCTCTTGCCAACTATTTCAAGGCAAGCTCCTTATCCAAAAAAAAAAAAAAAAAAAAAATCAGGGACTGCAAAAAAGATTTTGTAGAAATTTCTGCTGCCTATCCAAAACAGCTCAAGGAATTGAACTATTTTCTCCACAGAATCTGCCAAGGCAAATAGTCTGAACCATGGGATAATGATCCACATCTCAGACTGGAATGAAACTGAGATGAGAGCAGAAAAGAGAGAAAATGGATCTGGTCCAATTATTGGAGTTCTAAAGAAGAGGAGCAATAATCATGATATTCTATTTGCATCATTAAATAGGCTTTAATGTAGAAAACCCTGTTTTAAGAGTATCCCCTGGTCAGAGCTGTTTGACATAAGCCATCAAACTTCACTTTGAATTCTTCCTTATGATCCTGATGAAGTGCTCTGACTTTAGGGCACAACCTGTGCTAGGATAAAACCTTTTTGGCTCTGTTTTGACTGGAAACCACAGAATCCCATTGTCTCACTTGAGAGCTTGTTATCAGGGCTATTCCAACTCAGATTAAAACTGTGCTTTCCTCCTTAGCATTTGCCTGATTCCATCTTTCAGCTCCTGCCTCCTGCAAACCCCACACTGGCTCAGAGTTGGCACAGAATGAAACAGAAACAGAAGAAAAACAGAAACAAATCTGTAATTTATGAACCCTCATGTATAAAATGCACATCCCCTGACCACGCCAGGAAAAAGCTTTGCTCAGTTTCTCTCTCCCAGCCTGAAAACCACTCCTGGAACCTTTGATGCTCTGCACAGCCAAACCCCATAGGCTTTTGCTCCCCAGCAGAGCAGGCAGGGCTGGAAAGCAGCATCGTGACAAACACTTGTTTTATGCACACAAGGCAGCCCTCAGTGAGGTGCAGCATCATGTAAGGAGGAGCTTTGTACAAGAGCCTCAAAGAGAGCACACACCTCTCTGAGCAGGGGGAAACAAAAAATACAGTTGTTTGGGCACAAAAAATACAGTTTTTCCACACAAAATGCAAATGAAAACCCACCAGAAGTGGAATAAGGGGTTCAAAGCCTTCTGCAATCATTGCACCCAGGCCCAGCTTGCCAAAATTACCAGGCTCTGGCAAGGAGGATCCAGCACTTGGGACTTTGTGCAGGCAGAGAGCAGCTCTGCTCTGCTCCAGAGCCAATCCCACTGGGACACAGGTGCCACAGGCTTCCCCCTGTGCCTCCCTGCCCTGCCCATCTCCTGTGACAGCTCACAGGCTGTGGCCTCACCATTTAAACACCCCCTCATCTGCCCTCCCCTCTCCTTCCCCCTACAACCTTCCCTCCTCTGGCACACTCTGCAAGTGTTATTGCAAATAAAATCCTCACAAAGACACTCCCCAACCCCATCAAACCCCCTTGAACTCTCATTCTAACATTTTACACCAGAAATGCTCTTTGGCCCAAGAGTGCCACAAATCAATAAGCACTGTTTGAGCTGAGTCTCTGCAGTGTTTCATGGAGGCTGGAGCAACTTCAGACTGTAAAGAATGAGCTGGGGCTCTTTTGTCACCATTTATTATGTTGATTGTGTATTTATTCCTTGAAGCAGGATTCTGCTTAATGTTCTGTGCTTTGAAAAAAAGCCTGGCAGCTGGTCTAAATGAGTTATAGACCCATTTGCCACCAAATCAAAGCCCAGAGCCAGATCAAAGCCAGATTAGAAAAAAAAAGAACAAAAAAAAAATCATTTTTCTGTCACAAACTGGATGGCTTCTTCTCTGCCCTGTAAATAAAATTGATATTATTCCATCCAACTCCTATTTTCTCCTGATCAAAATATGATTATGTCTAATGCTATCCTGTCCAGGGCACTGAAGTTATACGAGATGTGAAAGCTTATTGATGTATTCAATTACTGGGTGCTGCTCCATTGTCTGCTGAGCAGAGATGCTCAGTTATGGGTTCTTTAGAGCTGCACATTTCTGCCTAACAAAGTCATAACTCCCACAATTACCTGCCTGATGGATGGAAAACAGAAATATCTCGTGAGTCCAATGCTGTTATCGGCTCTTCCCCATCTCTAAAATTGCTTTATATTAATGAGATTAGGGCTGTGAAAGAGGTGGCACAGGGTTTAATTATTTATATTTTTTGCCTCCCGTGGCAGAGACACGCTCACATTCCTTGATCTGCATAATGATTTTTCTAAGAGCATTTCCCCAGTAAGAATCAGATGAAATGTGAAAAGCAATGAAACACAACCTTTCTAAAGGCTTATGTAACTAAAGCTGCATCTGGATTTCCCCCCCACCTAAACATCCAACCCTTACACCACCAGCAGTTGTCACAAGACTCCTCAGAGCACTGAAAACACAAAAATGACACCATTGCATTTAATTAGGCTGAAACACCCAGAGTAATTCTCAGGAGCTGCATTAACTGCAGGTAGTCACATTGTTTATAAACATCCTGAAATTCAGTGACATTTTTCTCCCTGGAGCTTTCCAGCAACAACTGTCCCCACTTCATAACAGCACTGAGTAATGAGCTGGCATATGCAAAAAACCTGCTCTCCAAATGCCAGTGCACTCTCACCTGTACTTTCCCCCCAGGAAATCTAGTTGGACTCTATACAAGTGTATTTTTACCTCTTTCCTCGGGCTTGCAAGATATTTTTTCATCAAACAGAGACACTTCCTCTTACCACAATTTACTGAGATGAGCGACGAGGAGAGGTCTTTTCCACAGGGCTGTTCTGGGATGTTATCCCTGCAGTAAGCACTCAGATTTTAATATAAACAATGCAGCTGTGATACAGTACAACTGCCCTAAAGGCTGCTTTCTGTGTTTATTATTTGTGCTACACAAAAAAGCATTTCAGCTCCATCATCACTAAACACAGCAAGTTCTGAGCCCACAAGGAAGAAGATACTGTGCAAGTCAAGCACGTGAAGATTACTCTGTTTGTGTAACAACCAGGAAAAAAAAATAATCTGGTCCAAACTAAGCTGTTTAGAAATTCTGATGCTCCCTGAAGCACGCAGCAAAAATGTTTGACCAAGTAAGAGATTAAATTCTCCCTCCTGCACATTTAGCAAGGGGTGATCTCGATATGGTCCAGCTCAGGGTGCAGCTCCATGCTCAGGAGTTATTGGATCATTCAGCAGCTCTTCCTGCCACTCCTGGCTGCCTGTTCATGCAATTGGTGACATTTAATTCATCACCCTCAGCTCCCAGGAGGTGGAATCCCAGGGAGCTGTTCAGAAGTGACCGTGTCCCTCCCACCTGCTTTGTCTCCCTCTCCAGCGGGGCGTCCCCCAGACACGGAGGGTTCAGGTGTCAGTGCCACACAGATGATTGCCAGCAGCATCCCTCCCTCCCAGCTCATCATTCTCCAGCAGCCTGGCTGCTGTCACCCTCCTTTATCACAGATGGCAGGTGACAGGAGCAGTGTTCAGTTCAGAGATGACAGTTTGTGTTATAAAAATCAGGGAGTGATGTCAGCAGTGTTGTTTGACATCACGGGCACACAGCTTGAGGTAACTCACACCCCTGCCAGTGATAACCACACCTTCCTTTCAGTCCCTAACATTATTTGGGGGTATCATTTATTTTAACACTGCATTTTTGCCAGTGTTCAGCCTGTTGAGCATTTTAGGAGGGAGATCTGTTATGCTCAAAAATCCGTACTGCATTTCATACTGAAAGGCAAATAGACATTTTTCAGGTCACAGACTTTATCAGTATAGATAAAATCCTGGGATTTTGACCACTAGACATCTGCATTTATTTACTGATTAATCCCTTTACACTTCCACTTTTCTGCACATCTTAAGTATTGTTTCCTTCACTCAGGAGCCTGTAACTGCACTGTAAGAAACTGAGAACCAAGAGAACTCATCAGTTTTTGTTTAGAAAGCATATGTTGGCATGTGAAGTGGAACTACTCATGGCATTTTCAGAAAGCTATGAATAATCACGTATCATTAAAAGTGTTGATTGAGACAGTGCTTTGCCATGACATTTTTAATCTGTGGCATAAGCAAATGCAGGCTCTGCCTGGCAAAAGGAAAGAATTCTGGATTTCATACCCCCAAGGTTTTCTGTCTACTGTATCCTAGATGTAAAATAAAGAAAAAGGAGTTGCTGGCAAACCCAATAGCAAAACTTGCACTGATTTCAGTGGGATCAGGTTTACTGCAGCTGTGGTAATTTCCTAAAGAAAAAAAGGAGGATGTGTGGCCCTTGGAAGGAAATGCTTCCTTTCCATTCACACACGGAATCTTTGGGTAGCTCTTCACATTCAAAAGCTGTTTTCTTTGCTGAATTCAGAACACCAGCCTACTCTTTGTTGAGAAAGCAAAACAGTAGTTTCAAGTGATGTACACACTGGGAATAAATCCATTTGTTTAGAGAGATTGTTAAGACTCAAGAGTGTGAGAAATGGGAAGGAAAAAAAATTCAGCCAGCACAATGCCTGGGAGAGCTGGAGCAGCAGAACACAGAGCAAACTCCTCTTACCCCATGTGGGGATATGATGGATTTCTCACCTCTGCAGACACCACACACCATGGAAGAACTCAGTGCTCTGAGCTGCCATTTCAAACACACCTGATGGGCACCAAGATCCCACTTATTTCCAAATGTATCTGCTCCAAACAGGAAACCCCTGCCTGGGATGAGGCAGTGATTTCTGAGCTGTTTCCTTAGTGACCAACAGGAATGAAATGAAATCCTTTGCACAGAACAGTGTTTCATATCCTGAACACCAGGCAGCAGTGTTTTAGGGAA
Organism: Alaudala cheleensis; assembly: GCA_013398995.1. Lineage (NCBI taxonomy): Eukaryota > Metazoa > Chordata > Aves > Passeriformes > Alaudidae > Alaudala > Alaudala cheleensis. Next base: position 8,923 of record VWYE01017204.1, read on the forward strand.
GTTTAATTCCTCTAAAGTCAAACTGACTATTTTAAAATTAAAAACTACTAACAGGGATGCTGCATGTGCTGCTAACACTCCTGGAAGTAATATGTGAGAGTGTATTACACCAGGTTGTAACCTAGTTGGAAGTACTTTAGGCTGGATTTAATTGCTGAAGCTCATGTGCTCCATCACTACACTCAAAGAAATGACCAGAAATCCCTCCCTTATGCCTGAAAATATTTATAGCAGAATCACACCCCCTTATTCTGCATGATTGGTCAAACAAAAGGGCTCAGACCTTCACAGCAGCATTCAGTTTGGACTTTAAGGAAAAAACAGTTTCTCACTAGGATCTCTAGTAACTTCCACAGGAAACTTCAGTCCAAAATGACAACTAATTAACTTCCTCCAGCTGGAAAAGTCTGCCAAAATCTCAATTAGCTGCAAACAGGGTGCACAGAGCTCCCTGAGGCTGAGCAGTGCTTCCCATGGCAGAACAGGCACTGCTGGTGAGAAGCAGCCTTTCCATATGAAATCCTGCACTCTGAATTTCTGAGTCATTTGACTTCTTGGTTGTATTTCCAAGCCACTGGCACAGTTACAGGTGTGCCTGGTTCTGAGGAGGTGCAAGGTACCAAATACCTTGAGGTGAATAAGAAATGCACACACTGAAATAGATTCCCAGCAATTTTTTCTATGTGCCATTCATTTCAGACCTAATCCAAAATTCACTGAATTCAGAGGAATTGTGTTCATCATATTTGGATAAAGCCATTATTCATGAAACATATTTCTCCTTCTGAGCATGCTCTGATTAAACACAAAAACACATCCACAAGGAACAAATAGTCAAAGCAAACAATTTACAAGCTGTATTTACAAGATCTATGCAGTCATCACCAAGGAATATTTAATCCCTTTGCTGCAATCAGGGTCAGCACTCACATCACAGGGACAGAGAACTGAGACCAAATTGGGAGTGCATAAATTCTCACTGCATGGTTTAGGCAGAAACTAGCTGGACTAGAAGTTCATTGGATTATGAACAATCATTTGGTTTGTTTTATGGCACTGTAGGAAATATGCAGGTTTTGGATATGGGAACATGAGCTTTAAAAAGCTGTTCCAACTCCCTTTCTTCCCTTCTCACAAAAATTCCTTTTTTTCTTTTTTTCCCCCCCAGAACACCATTAAAAAGCAAACACAGCAGAGCTCCCACTTTGACACCTGGAAGAACATAAACCCCAAAATAAACAACCACGTTGGATAAAACAGCATCCAAAGGGCTGCAAGCAGCCAGTGCCCAGTGCTGGCAGCACAGAATCACCCTGCCTCGCCCTGCCACGTCCAAAATGACTGATAATTGCCTCCCACAAAAGCATTTGAGTTCCACAGAAATGCTCTCCAAGCTGCTGAGGGGCTGGGGGTGCCTGGAGCTGGGACCCCCCTCTCCTTTCCTCAGACCCTTTATGGGGTCGTTCTCCACTGGCAGCTGCTTCTCAGAGCCTCTGGCTTTTGTGAGTTTTTGAGCAGAGTCATTAAAAACTTGGACTGAAGCTGCTGCCCTTCTGCCAAGCAGATCTGTGGGTGAGGGCAGTGGCACTGGTGGAGGGATTTGTTTTGGGAAAAATCAACCTTTCAAGCTTTTATTGCACAGAAATCACTCAAACATCACATTTCAAACAGTTCACCAGGATACAGGGGGAACTTTATTCCTATTTACACCAGAACTGCTCCTCTTGCAGCTTAAGCCAGAGGTGAAATCTGAGACTTCTGCATTTGTTTACTGGCTGGAAATGAACATTGAGATGTTGGTTTTGTCCCTAGAAAACAGCCAGACAAAATGGTCAACATCTCCTTTAAAACTCCATTTTTGCATAACTCCACAAAGCAGCATGAATACCTGGCTCAGCCAGATTCATTTTTCAAGAGTATCATTTGATGTCTGCAGCAGCATGCAATGCAATATTGTGTAATGATATGAAATAACATTCCCAAGATGCTGAATTATTATCAACTGCACCTTCTGCAAATCCAACCTGACTCACTGTAGAGATTTCACTGAGAGGCAAAACTCATCAGCAATTAAATATTGTCCCAGAAGTGATTAACAGTATTAATGATAACAAAAAAAGAGTACAGTTAGACTTTCTGGATGTCAAATCAGCAGGAATAAAAACATGCCAAAACATGAAAGAGAATAAGGCAAAATGCTGATTTTCAGAAATAGCTGAAGAGATTTGTTAACACAATAATAACACTTATTTTAGCTCCTTTAACATGAAATAAAAACTGCAGTGTTTTTCAGAAACAGAGTTCAACAGCAGCACCTGCCAATGCACTTTTCTCTATGCCAAATTCACAGGCAGGAAATCTTTAAACTCATTTAACTTCACCATTTTAACAAAATAAAGGCTGAGCTCATGCCAGATTTGAAAAGAAAAAATCTAAATCTGGTTCAAGTTCAGAGAAACAATCACATTAGATCTGTTTGCACTGAAATATTGCCTTTGACTCAACTCTCCTGTGGTGCAGACAGTCATCAATTTTAAGCCCTGGGAGGTTTTTACGGTGTCATCCTTTTTAAACACTGATCTTCTGCTTTGCAAAACTTTACCCCAAAAATCTCCCAAGCCACAATATTCCTAACCACAGGGTCAGTTCGAGGGGATGCAGTTCTCAAAGTGAGCCTCTCTTAAAAACCCTTTGCAACAGGATCCCAGTGATTTGGCAGTATCAGCAATAACCATTAAATCCAGCCAAAAACACCCCGACAGAAACTGGGGGTTTTGACCAGAGAGAATATTTATGAGACTTGTGGAGTTTTCTTTTAAAGGAGCTTTCCTTGGAGAGAGAACTTCTCCTGATTGCTTTTGGTTTACAAAAACAAGGAGTTGACATTTTCTGCAGGAAGTACAGCATTTTCTGATTAGCTTTAATAGCCACTTTTGGGAGCTGCTGCAATTTATCCCAGCATCTGAAGTAGCTGAGTGTCATTAATTGCTATTCACCAGGGTATTCGAGGCACTTGGTACCTGGTAAAGATGGGAGCTGGAAATCAAACTGCAGGCCAGGGCTGAGCAAAACACTTCAGCACACCAGTGAGGGCTGAGCTGAGCACAAATTCTGCAGATTTTTAACCTGGAACTGAGTTTTATAAACTCTGGAAGATGTGTCAGATAATCTGATTGCAAACCACGTGCCCATTATTTGATTGTTTAGTTTCAAAAGCAAGGAACCTTTCTCATACATAAAATTTTCTGTTGTAAAATTTTCCAAATTTTTCCCCCTGTATCACTGTCTTTTCCCTTTTCTTCTTTCTCAAAAATGCTTCCTCCAAACTAAATATATCATTCCCTTGTGTTAAGAACACATGATCTTGTTACACTGATAAACCAGATCTTGATAATGCCCAAGCTGCAGCAATATGTAATTCATGTCAAAAGAGTCACTTATTTAATTTCCCTTCCTCAGAGATGTGCTCTCTAAGTCAGCTTCTGATGGAAACAAATGAAGGCAATGATTTGCCTTGAATAATAAAGCACCTGCAGCTGTTTGCAGCATTTAGAATGATGGCTTATCATTAGCAGAAAACCCTTAGGTATTCTGAGCACCTCACATGCCTCGCAGGTAGGACACCAGGTCTCAGTCATTCACCTCCCTTTCTCATCATTTTCCAATAACAAGAGCATCAAGGATGCAGCACATCCATCAGCTGCCCATGAGCCTGGGTTTGCTTTAGATAATGACCTCGGAGTGAGTCCCCTCTGCTCCCCCCCAAATGTCAATAGGAAAGATTTTCTTGGATTTGAATGATGTGGAATCTATAGAGCAGGTCTCCCTGCTGGGTCTGGGCAGAGGCAAATGGGAAATGCTAAATCCAGCAAGGATTTCAGCAGCAGTTGCACACTCAGGTGTGCCCCAAGCTGCCACAACTGTCAGGTCTGTCTTTATTCTTAGCAATCAGTCCCAGGGAGGTAAGACCTGCACACAAATTCCTGTGCAGGCTGAGTAGGAGCAGTTTGGGAATGGCTGTGGGGCTGTGCCAGCAGCTGAGAACTGCTTTCACAGTGCAGTCATACAGCAAGCAACTCAACTTCATTCAAAATAGATTAACTCATCACAGAGGACAGGGGAATAAATGGCACAGGAATGAGTGAGGGATTTTCAAGGGAGTTAATGCACTCTAAAACACCACGAAGCTCCTGCATCCCTAGAAAGGATGAATTTGCAGTGGTATAATTTACAATTTAGAAAGTTCAAATAATTACACACGAATCGCTAAATTATTCATTAAGGGAAAATCCCTTTACTTTATAGGACAGCTTTAGTTTTTTCAGCTGTTCTGCAAACACAGCCAGGTGAACCTGTTACTTTGTCACCACCACTCAAATCACTGCTGATCCCTTAAAAACCCCATCCAGTTACTGGTGTTTCACTTGGCTGTGACTCTGACTTTGCATTTCCTCTAGCTGCAAACTCAGAGGTCACAGCTCCAGTACAAAGTTAATAACTAGATCAGTTGCTACAATTAACAAGATCAATAATGGGCTAACAAGGATGCAGTTTTCCTCCTGGGATAAACTGTGCTGCATTCACATAGCCCTGAACTCCAGGAGAGCCACAGCACATCAAGATGGAAAGCACAGAGGAGCTTTTCTGCCAATACTGACAGGATTCCCTGTCCCATCCCAGTCTGACATCCTGGTTTTGCTTGGGATGGACAGTTATCACAAAAACTCACAGGGCCCGTGCTCCCAGCCCTCCCTGTGGCCTCACACAGCCATGCCCTGCTCTCTGAAATGCCACCACACACCCAGGAGGGGCTGTACCTGCTGCTGGTTTTAGGAGGATGATAGCTACACTTGGTTCCTGTGTCCCTGATCATTGCTCTTGTCCTGCTCTCTGTTTATTTTGGCCAAGACACTGCTGCTTTTAATTTCCTCATACCCATGAAAGGATATTCCCAATTCCTCTGCTCCCCCTCACTGACCCTTCCAAACCCCTGCAGGTATCACAGATGACATCTGACTGTCCCACCAGTCCCACGACCTGTCTGGAGGCTCCTCAAGCCAATTCTACATTTACAATTCTACATTCTACATTTGCAATTCTACATTCTACATCACCATCCAAGCCCACAGCTGCTCTCTGCTCTCTGAAGAGCTGGGCAAGGAAGGAGAGCATCTGCCCAACTTCTCCTCCTTGGCAGGGAGAGGATCTGCTGAGGGCAGGAGCAGCTCTGGACAAACACAAGCAGCTTTCCCAGACAGATCAGGGCAGTTGGGGAAGTGCCAGCAGACACAAAGGAACAACAACGTGCAGACACAAAGGGACAACAGTGTGCAGACAACAAAGGGACAACAATGTGCAGACACTGCTCTCCCCTGGGGAGAGGCTGACTTTGGCAATCAGGAGGTTGCTTGGCTTTATTTGATCCTTCAGCCAGGGCACAGGAGAAAAGCTGGGGGTTGGTGTGCAACAGGAGAGGAGGGAATGGCTCCTCTCCTTTGCACAGAGGTTGGAAACAGCCACAGTCACACAAGGAGTGAGAGAATCCTACTTACACCACCCACACCACGGTCCTGCCTTTGCTCCCCTCTGAAGGAACATGAAATCCTGGAACATTAGTGCTTGAGAAATCACCTAATGTGTGTCTCCAACCTCCAAATCAACACCAAATCTATTCCATCTAAATAATAACATCCAGCAGATGTTTCTCCATCCCAGCCTTTTAAAGCTCTGAGGGTAGAGGCATTTATCATCCTCCTTGGTTAGACTGTACATAAAAGCTTAGAGATTTTGGGTAACAGTGTGCAGCAAGTTTTGCAGGCCTGTGCACAGGGCTATTTCCATATTCCAGCAATATTGGCCTTCACTTTTGCAATGGGTTACTGAAGTGATATGAAATTCTGATTGAATGTGTGCTGCCAGGGGAAAAGCTGGAAATCAGCAAACACACCAAGAGCAGGCTGTCTGTGCAAGAGCACCAGGCAAAGCACTGCCACAGGGAGAGAGAGGAAAGCTCCAGGAAAGGCATCAGAGAGAAACAAGCTCTGCCAAACCCTCTGGAACTGCTGTGGGAAAGTCTGTCCTCCCTCCCAGGGATCCCTGCAGTCGTTTGAAGCCAGTGGGTAACACATCATCTCATGGCCACTGCAATGAGAGCAGAAAGGAGAAGAAAGGCTGAGAGGAAGAGATTATTTGTGAAGCTTTGCTCTCACTAACAAGGGTTTTCTTCTTCATGGAAAGTATTGCATTATCCTGGGGTTTCTTGCACAACTGGAGCTTTCTGCACAACCTCTCAGACTGCACTCTGGGCTCATTCCCATGGAGTTTCTCATGTCTCTGACACGACCTTGAGGGCTGTCCTTCTGCAGCAGCCTGGTTTTGGGAATTGGCTGGGCTGCAGTTTGCCATCTGTGAGGCATTTCCCAACTTCCTTCCACAGGCCTCCCTCCTCAGCCTGTGTGCTGAGGTTACTCACCAAACACACACAGGTTTTACAGCCCTCACTGAGCTACCTCACCCCTCCAAAAAAGGCTTTTCTCTTGCATTAAAGCTCTCCTGAGAACGTTTCCCATGGTTTCTGAGATGCAAAAGCACCACTTCCATGAGGGAAAATGAGTCAAGGGTAAAGCCCAGAGTCTGTGCTGCCCCATCCCTGTGCCAGGGGAATCAGCACCAATTATTAGACAACAACAACAGCAGTGGCCCTGCTCTCATCCAGGACACCCCAACCTGTGCTCAGTTTATCCTGACAAAAACCTTTCAAAGCAGAGCTGCAGATCTGAACTGTGCATCTCTTCCCAGCCCTTCACATGGGTGTTTCATCCCAGCACAGACACATCTCCAAAAAAATGCTTTTCTCTTGCATTAAAGCTCCCCTGAGAACGTTTCCCATGGTTTCTGAGATGCAAAAGCACCACTTCCATGAGGGAAAATGAGTCAAGGGTAAAGCTGAGCTATCCCATCCCTGTGCCAGGGGAATCAGCACCAATTATTAAACAACAACAGTGGCCCTGCTCTCATCCAGGACACCCCCACCTGTGCTCAGTTTATCCTGACAAAGAATTTAAAAGCAGAGCTGCAGATCTGAATTGTGCATCTCTTCCCAGCCCTTCACATGGGTGTTTCATCCCAGCTGCGCTGGGATGAAACACCCATGTGAAGGGCTGGGAAGAGATTTTTTTTCTGCTAAAAAAACCCCTTAATTTTCCTGAACCAACACAACAACAATCAGCCAGAAGTGGGGAACAGCCCTGTGCTCCTCTCACTGCAGCCACAGCACAGCAGGGCAGAATTCCACCCTCTGAACACAATCCAGCCATTCTCTGGGCACGCTGGAAAAGAACCACACAGACAAAACACGGGCCAAGGGCTGCATTTTGTAAACATTTGCTGGCATCCAGAAGCCAGCCCAAGCTCATCACAATTCCTGCAGTCACGCCAGCAGCTAATCATCAGCCCCACTGTTATTTTTAGTGGCTCCCAAGTGATGGCTGTGCACGAGCAACGTAGAAATAAAAGTTCTTGAATTATTTATGGGGCTCAAAACACCTCGACAAAAATGCTGGCTGTGCTTGTGTTCGTGCTGGATTCCTGGATTAGGGGCAGGGAGTGGGAATTAGGATTAGGAGCAGCAAGTGGGAAGAGTCGGGACAGAGGTTAGGAGCCAATTTTCTTTTTTAGCAGCCCCCTTGGTTTTGAATTATGTTTTATTTTTCACACACCAGGCTACAGGAGATCTGCACTCCATTTCCAGTTCTTCTACAAATCTAATCCAGCTGTGACCAGGACATTCTATTTCTCCATGACTCAGTTTGCCACATACAAGAAAGGAGCTAATTTTCAAAATATATCACTGAGAATAAATGGATAACATTTTAATTGCCTGGATATTATTGTGCTGGTCTATGTGAGCAGAAAAATAGCTCCAGACAGTGTTCATGTAAAAAAAGGCTGTAAGACAAACCAGCTTTCTTGATCAAAACAAGCAAATCTAATTTCAAATCAGAAATGGTTTTTATATTTATTTAATTATCTTGCCATCAATGCTTTTAACTATTTTTTTTCCCCCAGAGGGAGGATGTTCAGCTTTCTGGAGTGATTCTACAGATGCCTCTTTCAAGCTTTCATTTCTCTGAATGAACCAGCCAATTTCAGGACTAAATAATGTGGTTACAATTGTCATTCATTCAGGAAAGCAATTTAATTTTGATCAGGACCTGCCCCTCGGGTTTGAATTCCAATTAAGATGGGCCACACATTCTGAATGGAGTTCCTGCTGAAATGGGAGAGATCTTGCTGCACACCAGAGACATGTGGACTCTCAGCACGCCAAAAATCCCTTTTCAGATAGAGAGCACTTGAAACAGAGCCCTCATTAAAATGGATCCCTGCAATCATGTTCTGGAAACACAAAGAATAGAGACTAATGGATTAATCCATGGAGACTGCCACAGTGATCTGTGCCTTGTCCTTGGTGGAACAGCCTTCCCACAATCCTTCCTTCGTTCAGCTTCTAACAAACAAAATGCTCTGGCTGCAAAGAATTCACTGAAATTTAAACATCCAAAAATCCTCACCCTGTTTCCTTTCAGCAGCATGGGGTGACACAGGTAATGACACTTTTGGCTTTGCCCCAGTAAATCCAAAACTGATTTATCTTTTAATGCCTCCCTGTAAGAAAATATACACCTGAAAAATACGTCTCCATTACCTAAATTAGGCATATTTTAATAAAAGTACACCATAAAAGTAAAAAAGCCTGCACCAATGGAAAGCCTCAGTGGCATAATATTAAATCATCTGTGATTAGGTGGAATCAAATTTCATTCTTTCCAACTGTAGTGGTTTTTTTTTTTAAAAAAATAATTTCAAAGTGATAGCATTTATCATCATGTACCTTTCTGAAAGGAGAACACACCGACTGGCTCACTGTGATACAGACAGGAATTGGACATTTGCATGTGAAAAGTCCTGCAGAGGAATGCTCTGGTGCCAGTAATTCTGTGATTGTCAGCCCAGTGACCTCTGAACAGGCATCACACACATCTCTGCTGCCTCAACAATCACCTGTGTCAAACACATCCATCACAGGCACCAATTGTATTTAGAGATCAACTCCACAAAGAGCACAGGAGGGATTAAAGAACCCAATGTTTCAGTTCACACGTTGGTGTGGGGGGATCACTTTTGGCTCCATATTTCATTGCCCCTGACCTTGGAGGTAAAAGTCAATATCTGAGCTGCTCTAAAACTGGTGTTTTATCCACCTTTCTGCTTGGCTGCTGGAACACAGAATTACAGGGCCATGAGGGAGGTGGGGAGGTCACAGGGGTGCAGCATCAATCACAGGTGTCACCTGGGAGCTGATGGGAACTATTTCCAGGGAGAGAGGCTCCACAGCTTCACTCAGGGCTTCCCCTGCCTGACTTGAACTTGCTCTAATCACTGCTGGAATGAGTAAATGTGGAAACAAAAGGGAATTAAGACCCTAGAATTGCCTTTGATTGCTATTTTCCAAATGGAGCGTGAAAAAAAATAAAACAAAAGGGAAAAGTCCATTGGGAAAGGTGCAACATTATCAGTTTTGGATCAAAGTCGTTGTATGGCTAAAATTAAATATTTAATTTCAAACTTATGGCCAATGAAAAGAGCTCAAACACCTTTTCTGTTGCAGGTGCTCTGCTCAGTTTTTTGTTCAGTGAAGTTGCACTGGTTCAGTGAGGATTTTCTAATGACCTCATTGAGGGGTTTTGCAAAAGTTACATCAAAGGGGCAACCTGACACCTCAATCAAAAAGATTCTGGACTATGGAAAAATAAAAGCTTTTTCAGACAGCCACTGTTCTGACAGACAAAAAGAAGTAAAGTATCACACATCACTCATGCCCTGCAGCCTGAAGTTTAAGGCTTAAGCTGCAGCCTTCACCCTGCCTTGCTCACAGAGCCAGGTGTGTGTGAGCAGCTCCCTTTGAATTCAGGCAGGCTCAGCCTGGAGCTTTGGGGTTCAGAGTGTGCCCAGCCTGCTCTGGCTCATCCCAGCACTGCAGGTGCCAGTGCACCATGGCAGTGAGGAATGGAGAATTCATATCAAGCTCTGAGCTGCTCCTTTTAATTCTATTTTTAACTATTTAAAAAAAAACCTCTCTCCACTGCAGATGGGAAGCAGTTTGCACTTTCCATCAGACATCCTGGATTAGCAGCTGCTTTGGTGCTCATCCCATACTCCAACCCCTCCTGTCCTGCCCCACAGCTGATCCCAGCACCCACTAGGGCAGTTGTGTGAAATTTGGGTGTTCAGCCTTTTTTTCTCCACTAGAAACCCTCTTTTTTTCTGCTGCAGTGACACCACAACAAATCCAGACTGGGGGAAAATACTTTGGGAATGCACTGGGAAAGTTACTCTAGGACTGTTTGGGCACTGCTCCTGCCTTCTTTCACTTTTCAAGTGGAAAAACTTCCTGTGTAGGGATGCTCAGCCCACTGCAAAATTGCCTAAATCCCAAAGTCTTTTAACCAGTCACAGCCAGCTCAGATGGGAATGCACAATGCCCTCAGTACTCCTCAAGGTCAGGAAAAAAAACTCTCCTTTACCACTCAAAAAATGCCAAAAAACCAACCAAAAAACCACCCAAACAAACAAAATGAAAAAACAGAAAAAAACCCAACAAAAAACCCCAAAAAACAACAACAACAACAAAAAAAACCCCAAAAAACAAAACACAAACAAAAAACCAAACAAAAACCACCAAGAAAAGGATATAGAGTCTCATGTAGGAACTCAGGAGATAAACTTTTAGTTACAGCCTGAGCTGGCAAAGAGAAATCTCAGCTCTGGAGCTCAATGGGTGAAGTGGACATGAGAGTTACTGTCCCAACTACACAAGGCTGTAAAAGGCAACTGGCCTTTCCATTCCTTCATAAAAAATATCAACAAATATCTGGTCTTTTTAAAGACTCAGTTGGTGCCCCAGCAGGAAGGCAAAAGGCAGCAGCACACAGGTAATTAAGAATAGATACTGTATCAGTATTTATTCTTAATAAATAAATAAAACTTCAGGTTTTATTGCTGTCCAGTTCATGCAAACTTCAAACTCTTTATTCCACAAGATGAGCTCTTCATTCCAACTCATCTCATTTAGATTTCAGACACCAAAAAAATGCAAGGCAAGGAAAGCATTTCCAAAGCAGACATCAAGCATTTGATCTGCAGTGGTTCTGTATCACTGGGAAAGGTTTTTTTTTAAAAAAAAGTGATGGAACAATATGACAACAGCAGAGCTAATCTGAATCTTTGCAGATCTGTAAGTAGGTAGCTATAAACTGCAGCACATTCTGACATTCTTTACCAAATAGAACATTAAAATGACAAATTATGCTAACACAGGATGATTTCAAGGTGTATCCACATTTGCAGCATGTGCAGATTTCTCAAATAGAACCCGATGTTTGCTAATATGGTACAATCTCAGTTAATAAGATCAAATTATGGCTGATCACACTACATTAGCAAATGTCACATCAAATTAGTCATTTTCAGAATTATAATGAAGCTCAGAAAGCAACCAAAAATAACTTTTCCAACACAAGTAAGCAGTGCTGAGATTGAAAACTGAGCTAAATACCAAGCCCTCCAGAGAATGCTTTTGGAATGCAGGATTTGCCAGTTTTTCTCCTCAGCCTTATTCCAGAGAGCTCTGATACAAGATGCAAATCATGGGCACAGGATTTGAGGTCACTAAAAGGAGCTGGAGATAAGATAATGAACTAAGAAAAGATGGCACTGCCACTGAAAGGCTTTCAGCTCAGGGGCAGCCAAATTTCAGTGGCTCCAAGTAGGAAAATCCAGGAAAATGAACAGAAATTTTGAAAGGGAAACCACCTTGAACAGGAAGTTGCTTAAACAGTTGCTAAACTTTCCCCTTTAGAAGTGCATTATCTGAACCACTGTAATTACCCAGCCCTTGTAAGATCTTATTTTTCTTCTCTCTCTCACTGTCAGGTGCACCTGTGGTATAAATCCCCATTTATTTTCAGTGATGCAGAGTTTGGTTTCTTTGAACACAGGCAGAAAAACAAACAGCTCCTTGGCTCAGGGTTCCCAGAGCCTGCCCATGTGCTGGATTCCAGAGCCACAGATATTTTTTTCCCCCATGTTTTTCCACCAGCTTGGAAAGCTTCCCACAGATTTGCTCCTTGTCCCTTCATCCAAAGGCAGGGAATATTTTTTGAAATGCCCACATTAAAGTTGTTTTGTGGCAAAGGAGACACAAGCAGAGTGTCCAGCCTACCCTAAAAATAGGAGGCTGAAATCAGCTCTGTTGAGTCTCAGGGATGTCTCACACACAAACCTGTCCCAGAACCTTTAGCAGGGATAAAAACCTGGCAAGGGGCAGAAGCAGAAAGAGCAGAAATTTCAAGGAAAATCCAGCAGTCCCATATTCACTGGGAATGTGTGGAACATAATTTAAATGTGAGAATACAAGAGGAAAAAAAAACCAAACAAACAAAAATACCACCCCACAAAAAAAAAACCCACCCAAAAAAACGGTCCAAAATCTCCCCAAAAACCCCAAACAAACAAAACCAGAAAACTTAATAAATTAAAAAAAAGTCAAACAAAAACCCCCTCCAAAATCAAACAAAAAACTGATAAAGAAGGAATTTTCTCCCAATATCAACAGTTAAAGCAGAATCTGAGATCTCCCCAGGTCATTGTGCCAACTCCAAGACACATCTTAATCCCTTTTGATGAGCTAAAAGACACTGGAAGGGAACAAATGCTTGAGAAATTTAATTTCTATCCTTACTGCGTTGAAATATAACCCGTGCAACCACAAACATCTAAATCTTCTGGGTAAGCCACCTTGATGCCCAGCTGAATAAATCAGTGCCAGCTGCAAGCTCCAAGCCAGAACCATTATTCTGTGCAGGGTTATGAAAAGGGAAGGCCAAAGAAGTGGTGAACACCTCAGTCACCAGTTCAGGGCTGGGTTATTTAAAGACTAAAAAAGAAATCACACCAAACAAGATGTCCACTGTTGGGAGGAGGATTTCTAACTACTTTCTCAGAAGGTGGAACATGTGTTCAATACTGTGATCTGTAGTGTTTAATATTCATTTTCTTGATTTAGCACACCCTGGCAGATGCTTCAAAGAGCACTTCTCCCCACAATGGCTTCACCAGCCCATGTTGCTCATGACTTTTTTTGTTTGTTTGCTTGAGATTTTGTTCCTCTTTAATCCAAGCTGTCTGCATGAATTTTAACAGAATTATGGGTGTTTACATAAGGCAGCCTGCTCAGGGACAAAGTTGTTGATCCCTGGAGAAAGCATTGTTGCTATCCTGTCTGTATTTCAGCAGATTAGGTTTAAACCAGACCTATCATCAGGATACACTCAGCAGCACACAAGCTTTACATGTGTTTGAATGGAATAGTCATAATAGAGCAGCCTTTTGTTATTAGTAATTATGAATACTTGTGTGGACTGGGAGCCCTTTGTTGTGTTTAAACTAATGTCTGCATTATTCTGTATTTTCTTCTTCTAATCCTTTCTCTATCCTAAAGGATTTCAGCAACGTTTTAGTGTCACTCTGTTATGAAATTTGTTTTCCCTTGAGCATGTGGCAATTTCATTAGGTACCTGGGGATTGTGTAAAAATCAAACAACATAAGCTAAGCCAAAGTGAAGAAAAAAAAACCCAACAAACCGAAAACAAAAACCAAACCAACATTTCTACTCAGCTCAAGACAAAAATAAAAGCACATGGGAGGAGGAGGGGAAAGAAGGAGAAAAGAAGGGAAGCGTTATTTTCTGCATTGTGTTTAACTCCTTGCTGGCTGTTTTGTGGTGGCTCTCAGAGGGTGCAGGAGCAGCAGCTCAGTCCTGTAGTGGTTCCTGAGTCCTTGAGCAGCCCTTGGACACTGACTCTGCTCTGTTCTGGCTGCAGGGAATGCAGCTTTCAGGGGGAAACTGGTATTTTTGGATGGAGACACAAAGTGTATCCTACAGTGATGTCTTCAACCCAACCTGCTCCACCCTTCTCACCCCCTCCCCTCCAAAATCTTCCTATAGCTCAACTCAGCTTTAAAGGAGATTATTGCAGAAAGTCAAGTGAAATTGCACTGGACTGGACCTGATGACACACAAGACCCTCCAGATCTTCTCCCAGGGTCATCAACTCAGCTAAAGCCAGTAAAAAACTCATCACAGCTGTTACACTCCATCTATAAACTTATAACCTTCTCTCCCTGACCAAATCAGGCCACCTCAGACAGCACAGCCACTTGGATGGGACAGACTCTGCACCATCTTAGCAGGACAAACAACTCTCCTGCCCATTATACCCAGTCCAACCAGGGGTCCCTTCTCCTGGGACCTCTTAACCACACGCTGGAGCATTTCCTGAAAAATCCCTGGATCAGTCATGGATGTGATGGGTGGGTGTCGTCCCACTGACCTCTGAGCCACTGCTGGCACAAACTGGATCACACTCATTTACCTGAGAGCTTGGACATGCTCTCAGAGTGTTGGCATTTCCCAGAGGAGGGATGTGGATGCACAAGGGGTGTGGGTGCAGGAGCAGTTGTGCCATCAGAGCTCAGCTCAGTGACACCAGCACTGCAAAGCTGGCAGCAAAAGTGCCCTGGCAGAGGGGCCCTGTGTGCTAAAGCTGCACAAACAGCATTTTAATCAAAGCCAGGTTTCCACAAGCTCTGGTCTCTTGGCCCTGGCTGAGATCTTGGGTCATTTTCTCATCACACCCAAACCCATCCCTTAGGTTCTAAAGCTGCAGTGANGAAATTGCACTGGACTGGACCTGATGACACAGAAGACCCTCCACATCTTCTCCCAGTGTCATCAACTCAGCTAATGCCAGTAAAAAACTCATCACAGCTGCATGTCACACTCCATCTATAAACTTATAAACTTCTCTCCCTGACCAAATCAGGCCACCTAGGACAGCACAGCCACTTGGATGGGACAGACTCTGCACCATCTTAGCAGGACAAACAACTCTCCTGCCCACTACACCAAATCCAACTGGGGTCCCTTCTCCTGGGACCTGTTAACCACACGCAGGAGCATTTCCTGAAAAACCCCTGGGTCAGTCATGGATGTGATGGCTGGGTGTTGTCCCACTGACCTCTGAGCCACTGCTGGCACAAACTGGATCACACTCATTTACCTGAGAGCTTGGACATGCTCTCAGAGTGTTGGCATTTCCCAGAGGAGGGATGTGGATGCACAAGGGGTGTGGGTGCAGGAGCAGTTGTGCCATCAGAGCTCAGCTCAGTGACACCAGCACTGCAAAGCTGGCAGCAAAAGTGCCCTGGCAGAGGGGCCCTGTGTGCTAAAGCTGCACAAACAGCATTTTAATCAAAGCCAGGTTTCCACAAGCTCTGGTCTCTTGGCTCTGGCTGAGATCTTGGGTCATTTTCTCATCACACCCAAACCCATCCCTTAGGTTCTAAAGCTGCAGTGATTTTGCATGCAAACACACAGAACTGTGGAGAAAAGTAACATCAGTAACCAGCAGCTCCATTGAAAGGAGTTTTTCACACATTAATTTATGTCCACAATGCACAGACAGTGCCACACTGGCCATTGCAGGGACATAAGATGGGACATAAACTGGTCATGGAATGTGTCAGTGCAACAGCTGTGACACATCAGAAAGGAGACTTTGAAGATGAGAATGGCTCAAATAAAATTGGCCTAAAATGAACTATTGCCAAATTAAACTTAATATTCTCTATTTTTTTTTAATAGGGTGAAAAGACAGCAGTAACAGTTTGTGTTTGAGGAATCAAATTTTCAAAGCAAAGGGGATTTAATTGGTCAGTGCTCGTTATCCCTAACTGAGTACTGGGCAAGTCCTTGAATTACCCCTGCTAATTGCATTTTAAAACTTAGGAGTAGAAATAAGATTCCTCCTCTTGTTTATGAAAATGAGTCATGTTTATGAGCAAGAAAATTAAAACAGGTCTTTGTTCATGGCAGGAGAGTTCAGATACATTTGAAGAGGGAAGCAAGCCAAACCTTTGCTTTTAATTCTTCCAGGGTTATCCATCCTGGGTGCTTGCCCTGCCTGACCTTTCTGAGGAAAGAAATCCCCTCTAAAGTCATTTACACCCCCTTGGACACGAGAGGTCCAAGCTGGACACACTGAAACCCCCAGGGAATTCAGAGTTTCCTTCGCTGTGAGCACAGCTAAAGCTCTGCACTGTGCATCCCGAGCAGACACTGTGAAATCTCAGCTTTATTATCCTCAGCACTCCTGAACAATCGATCCCAGCCTCAGCTGGTGCCCTTGAATGAAGGGATGGAGCAGCACTTTCATCTCTGCTGCCTAATGAGCAGCTCTCAGCCACCCTGATGGACCCGGGCTGGCTGTGGCTGTGTCTGAGCACATCTCACAAGGCACCAGGACAGGGCAGCCTGGTTCCCCTGCAGCCCTGGCAGCACCAGCAGCACCCCAGGGCTTGCCTGATGATGGGCTGCTGATTTTACAACTCTGCAGCCACTAAAGTGCCTTTCCATTTTAGCATTGCATGAAACACAAGGCAAGGGTGGGCTCAGGATTAAAAGGCCCATCCAAAGCCCAATTATCCTCCTGTTTCTTTGGCAAGACCAACCCACAGCTGGCCTGTGCCCACAGCACACCAGACAGACAGACAGACACGAGGCTCAGCTCATCCCTTGGGCATCTGCCCCGGGGTGGGATTGAACAGGCACATCCAGCATCTGTTTGTCTTTGCAGAGCTGTTCTGCACAGGGCAGGGAACCTCCCTGTTTGCCTCTTCCGTGTGTGCATCAATAATTAACAAGCCCTGTGCAGTCTCTCTCCTTCCAAGAGACAGCAAACCCGAGATCACTCACTCTCCATTCACACTGTGCAGTGTTTCCAAGGCAGAAACCATAGGAGTTAAAATAAAACCCTTCTCCCAGCAATTGTGGGGATTTCTCCATCCCTTCTAAAGCTCTGTGATTCCAGGGTGCTGTGGCAATGTGCTCTCTGCTTGCAGGAACACCCAGCCAGGTGACATCAGCCTCCTCCCCTGCAGGACAGGTGAAACACAGGAGGCTGCAGTGAGTCCCCACCACCAGGACTGAGCCTGCTCTTGGGAAAGCAACTCTGTGCTTAAAGGTGTAGGTACCAACAAGGACCACTTACTCAAACACAGAAATCTGGGGACATTTTTAAATAAATCTTTCTATTCAGGTATTTTATCTGAGACCTATTGTGCTGCTTTTGTCCCTTTGGTTTAATCTCCTGGGATGTCTTCTCCCCATTTGATATTTTTCTTGCACGGAAAAGGCACAGGGAAGGTAAGAAAACAACATCACAGAATCAGCATCCAGTGAGTACCCCCCAAAAATTCCGAGATTTAAAACTTTTCTACAAAAGCCAACTTCTTATAAACTGCTCTTTAACCCAACAACTCTCATATGAGAAAAAAAAAGAAAATAAATAGGAGAGGCAGAAAGCACAATTTTCACCCTACCTTGGACCTGCACAAATTCCAGCCTCCACACAGACCCAGTTCACTGAAGTGAGTTTGCTGCAGCAGATTAATTGAATATGTGAGGGAATCCCTTAACCCAGCCCAGCTGTGCCTGCCCTGGCACCCCCATGGACCCAGGGCACGCAGCTGAGGCCTCTCTTGTGCTAAAGAGCAGCACCTGAACCCCTTCCCTGCCAGCCCCAGAGAACCACACAGAGAGGGAATGAGGCTGATGGCTCTGGATTAAGGTGATAACTATTCACTTTACAGCTGAAACGAATTCATTTTCCAAGCAGAAAAAGTTGCCTGACTTTGCTCCTCCCCTGCACAGTGACCAGGGGTTTCCCCTTTTGATTTCTCATCTCTTCTTTTTGAGATTTCATCACCTGGCAGTAAAACAGTCTCCTGAGTGACTCTGAGCTCAGTGGATCTGCACCACACACAACACACACAGCAGGTGGGGATTTTGCATCAGTGTGATAGTTCAAATTACAGAGACACTTTAAGGACAATGCCCCAAAGGTCCCCAGGTCTGGTTCACCCCACTGGGAGGAGCAGGATTGGATTGCTTGGGTAACTTTAGAAGTATCACTCCATGTGCCAGAGGAAAATATCACCCTGACAGCAGGAGCATTGCCAGCAATCACAAAACCCAGGTGGCAGAGGAAGAGGTGTGGATGTGGATTGGACCATGCTCTTTGCTCAGATGCAGGCTGGAAGATTTGAGAGATTTCTCCATGAATGTGTATTCTCCATCATCTGTGAAAGCATTTTGGTTCCTCAGCCTCAGCATTTCCCACAGACACGTTCACTCCTGAGCCTCCTGGCCTGAATCTCCTTTCAGAACCACGTCTCATTCTGCACCACACCCCTGGACACGGCAGGAATTCTCTGGTTTGCAGTGGTTTTACTGAAAGGACAAAGATGTGGAATTACAGAAAAAGGATATTGTAAAAAAAAAAAAAAAANCCTTGCAGTGGTTTTACTGAAAGGAATTACAGAAAAAGGCTACTGGAAAAAAACCCATTCTTACAAAAAACATGGGGCCCAGCCTGCAGCTCACTGCAGCTTTGCAGAGAAGAAATCAGAGATTTTAGCCTCAAAAACCAGCACGTGCTTGTGTGTTTATGCACAGGCATTCAGGAGGGGGCTGAGTGCCCCATCAGTGCCAGCAGCTGCCACACACTCACTGCCTGTGGCCTCGAGACACTGTCACCCTCTCCTGCCATCAGCACACTCCAGGTCTGAGTTTGGTTTGCCCTGCAAGCTCCTGAATGCCATTTGACAGGGGTTTATGTCATTATGCAAAATTAATCTGCAGCCTTCCTCCTTTGGACTGGGAGGAACAAGCTCTGCTCAGCACACACACCCTCCCTGGGCTGCAGCTTTTGTCCCCCTGGATCTGCTCTCTAGGGAAGCCAGGTCATGTAAATATATTTTAAAACCACCAAGATTTGTAAACACTGCAAGGAATGATTATTGTCTCTCAGTGATCAAGAAGAAATAAGTCCTTTCATAAATGTGAACCATCTGACCCATCAAAAAAAGAAAAAAGAAAGAAGAAATGAGGGCAAGAAATTGCAATTTGTTGTTGTTTTGATCCTGACAGTGCTGCAGAGACCGGGCCCATGAGCTGACCTCACTTAGAGATGTAAGATCTGAATGATCCCTTCAAATTTCCAACAGCTGGAATTGCATGGGCTTAAATCCTGCAGCCAGGTGGGTGACAATCCCAGAGACTGCCTGGTATGTGACTACAGGAGAAGGATTGCTTTAATTAATTTCTGGGTCATTACAGGGATCAATTCTGCTGTTGTGGCCCATTAAGCAATTTGGTTTGTCCCAAAGCACTTGGTCATTATTAGCTCAGAGCCAATAAGCCACAGCACATGACCATAATCAATAGATGAAAAAGAATTTTGAAGGAAAAGAAAGGAAAAAAAAAGGCATGGATTTTGATCTTGCTTAAATCAATAATCTCCCAGAAATTGGTGGAATTCCCTGATGTAAAATCAATGTGAGTAAGTTCAAAATTGAGTTGTTTTGCTTTGTCAAGAAGATAAAATGGAGAGCTTGGGCTGTGCCTTTAGAGAGAGACATTTATAGATTAGATTTTATTTGCAATATCTTCCTCTCCAGAGATTTCCTCCCCATTTATAACCTTGAAATATCAGTTTGGAGCAGGGGGGAGGGGGGCAGAGAACAGAGGGATTTTGCACATCTGCCTGAGAAGAACCTCTGACAGCACTTCAGGCCACTCATCATTCACAAACACATTCACCCTGTGTCCTCACCTGAGACAGGGACACTGATGCTCCATTTCAAACCTGTATTTTCACTGGGACACAGCTCTGAAGGTGCCTGACCTCGATTTCCCATGGTTTAGCATTAACCTGATGTGTTACCTGGCCCAGATGTCACCTGTGGGGATGTGAACCCATTCAACTGTCCCCATGCACCTTTGGCCCATGAATTTGTGCAATTTTCAGTGCAGGGACACTTCTGGGTGCCACTGGCATCACACTGTCCCTCTCTGGGCTGTGGCACTGCTGAGGGATAAATCCCAGTGTGACAGAGCTGCTGGCAGACTTTGGGGACCCCTAAAGCTGTTTTAGGATATCTAGATGGATCAAATCCACAAAACAGGCGTTTCCAAATCAGACACTAACATTTGTGCACTGATAAAACAAGCTTTGTGATCCTTTGAGAAAGTTCTGAGATGGTTTTTCATTACTCTGTGGCAAATATTGAAGCACATTTCACACTCAGGACTCCCCAAATGTATAAATGCACACAGCAGCTAAATCACTGCTCAGGCTGTGCACAGGCAGAAGAGGATTCCCTCACACCTGAGTTATAGAAACCTCTTCTTTCAAGTCCAAGCACAACAGGGGACTGGACAAACTGGGTTTCACCCCCAGAGTTTGAACCTGTGTTTGCCCACTCATCCAAGGAAGGCACGAGGGAGTAATTTGGCCTCACACTCCTGAGTGCAATAAACCCCCTGGATGCTACAAAGGGGTGAGCAAAGGGGTGATGCACACTGCTTAAAACTTCAGAGGGAGGTTCTGGGGAAGGAATAAGTGGTGGTGCAGGCTCTGGGAGCTCAGTGTGCAGCAGTCAGAGCTTGGGATCTTCAGAAGGGTTGGGCAGGGGTTACTGAGGGATTACCCTCAGCATGAACCTCTGGGCACTCCATTATTGGACAGTAATTCCTGTTTCTAGCAGCTGCAGCATTTCCTGCATGCAAGAATCCCCCATTTCCTAACTGAGGCTTTGCTCACTTGCTGGGAAGGAGCAGATCTTAGGGGGGCTCAAAGAGCTGCAGCTTCAACGCTTTGTTCCCCCTGCAGGGACTTGTTCAACTCCTCCTTGTTCTGTGAGAAAGTCACAGCCCCTGGAACAGAATCTGTCAGCACTGATAACTGGGGATGGAGCTGCTTCCAGCCTCTCTGAAAATCCGAGCCAAAAAAAAAGGTCATCTCCTTTGGCCACCAGCTCCTCCATGTGTATGCAATGTAAGCCCAGAAGATGGAAACACCAAAAGAGGGTTTTTTTGGGGGGGATTGTTTTGTCATAAAATACTGCATCAATGCCTGCAGCAGTTCACTTTGGGAGCCCTCAGAAGCCCCAAGTGTTCACCAGCAGCACAAGCCAAGTGCTCAAAGGGAACTGACAGTGTGACTCTGAACCCTCCTCTTCAGCTAAATCTTGGCTTTGAGGGGAAAAATGTGACAAAAGATGCAGAGAGTACAAAAAAGATGCAGATAGCAACTTCACACCCATCCTGCCCACCCAGCTGAATGTGAGCCCCTGTCCCTGTTTCAACTCTTCCCCAGTTAATGGTTGTTTTTTAATGAATGCTGACTGTTGGAACGGGAGGCACTGTCAGCATGGAATAAAGGACATGATTAAGAGCACAGAATTTTTTTCCAAATTATCTGTAAAAAACACTGGAGCACCATCACAAACCTCCAAAGGCTTTGGGCAATTCAATCTCCAACAGCAGTTACAGGCTGTTTTGCTACAGCTACTCAAAGGATGACAGTGACAGCAAGAAGTGATGGCAAATTCTGCTCTGGGGACACTCAGGGTGGGGTTCTTTGCCTCCACCTTTCCCCAGCTGAGATGGAGAACATTGCTGCTGTGGATTTCATGCAGCCCAGGGTGCAACAGAAAGGTGGAACCTGTCCTGCTTTGAAGGAGGAGACAAAGTTTAGGCCTGGGCACATTCAGGACTTTTTTTTCCAGGCATTTCAAAGTGCCAAGCAGTGCCTGAAAGCAAACTCTACCACGAAGCAGAGCAGCACTTCTGTGGCTTTGCAGAGACATTTATGACTGATGCAATACATGCCTGCACTTTCCAATAGACCTGTGAGTTGGTGCTGTGTGTGTTTAAATGTTTTGCTTGTTCTTCTCTCCATGAGAATGATTACGGCTGTACCTTCTCTCATTGATTAAATCAAACCTTGTTCTCCACCATGGAGAGCATCCCCCACTGGACACACTCACTCCTGTGCTCAGTCCTTGTCAGCTCAGTTACAGCCTGAAGCAAAATTTTCTGGCTGGGTTTATGAGCTCTTCTATACAAAGGGATTAGAAAGGAAATTGCAAATTTTCCACTGCTCTGAGAACCTTCCCTACCCTGTGAGGGGACTCTCAGTACCCACCAGCCTCTCACTCATGCCCCAGGGCAGTGTGCAGTGACCACTTCCCTGTCTGACAGCCAAACCTCCTGACTCTGAGGACAACTGTGTGCTTTGTTGCTCCACTGATTTGTTTTTATAGGAGAACAATTAATTCCCAGTGACTGACACAGCTTTATCTCCAGCCCATCACTGACATCTTGTCTGAGTTACATCACACCCCTCAAATTGCCCATCTTTTTTGGCTGCTAGTGCTCTGTTATTCCCTCTTCTTTAGCATGATATTCATCATAATCTACTCTCTCATGCTAAGTCCAAGGCTCCTGCTGTGTTTCCAGGTAATGTATTCCTTTACATTGTGATTCATTGGGGAGGAGAGAGGAAAGAGAGAATGAAAAGCCTTGAGATGAAAAAATATCCAAGTTCCATGATTTCTGAATCTCTGAAACAGCTCCAAAATTCCTTGGTGTTCTGGAGGCCTTTCCCTGCACGATGAAAGCCCTGAGCTTTTGTATTGTTCCCTCCATTTTGCAATATTTTATGATCCTCATCTATTCTGAATGGTGTTGATTTGTGACTAGTTTTTCATCATTGCCCCAGGAGGGAATTTCTCTGGAAACTCAAGCAAGAAACAACGCCCTGAAGTGAGACACAGCAGATGAGCAGCTGCCATCAGACCATGGATTCTGTCATTTACCCTGCTCTTGCAGAATTCTGCAGCATCTGATCACTCCCAGAAATGATAAAGGGAAAATAAAAACACCCTTCTCCCCCTCCTGGCCCTTCCCATTTACCTCCTGCAGGAAGAGTCACAGCCTTCTCCAGCCAGGAGAAGTGGTCTGTGATGGAAGGGGTGACCATGAACTCAAAACATGTCAGCTCCATTTCATCCTTCAGCATTTATCTTCTGGGAAAAAACCCCAAAACCAACCTGCCTAGTACAGAGCATCTAGAGTCCCTTGATTAGTAGTGAAACCAATAGAAATTATCTATTTAAATCTTGTTGGGGAGCAAGTTTCCAGTGTCTGTGTCAGATGCAGTCTGTGCAATGAGGATATCAGCATCTCCCCAGCTCACAGGCAGTAATTGATCCTCACAAATACAGAAACACTCAGATTCTGAGGCCATGGGAGCTGCTGAAATGTCTAAGAATGACGACTCCATCTCCTTGTTCTTGATTTACAGAAATATAAATGAGACCAATTTCTCACCATTCACATTTGAGAGCACCTCCACAAAAACAGTGATTTTCACTGAGCACTAGAGCCCAGGGCCCTCATTTCCTGTGGATTTGCATCTGGATGCTGGGAGTCCCTCTGGATCCTCTAACAAGCCCTGAATTCATGGCACAGCCATTCCCTTAACTGGGCACTAACAGGATTTCTCTCCTTTGCCTGCACTCATGAAATGGGTTGAGCTTATTCTCCCTACCTGTCTGTCTAAAGTGGCCACCAAGGCTCATTTCCACTAAGAAACTGCCTTCACTAATTTCAAACATTCATATCCTCAGCTGCTCCAGCTGAAAGGGTACAAAGCCTAATACAATTAGTTTCAAGCCAGCTTTACTCACATTGGAAAAAAAAAAAAATGACACTGCCCTCAGTTCTGATCTCCCAAAGGGCTTTCATCATTCCAAATTCTGTTTGTATATCCCTGCAACTGCACTGACATCAGACCAGCAGAAGTTAAGTGAGAACCAGTTAATGGAAATTTCATCTATATCATTTAAATTTTGTTTATCACAATCTTGGCCTCACTCCAGCATGAGGGGTGGATGCTGAGTGCTCTCCCTGCAGCTGGAGACAGAACTTCTCCCCATGTGCTCATGTGATTAAAAGCAAATCTGCAAATGCATCCATATCCAGGGAAAGTGGAGAAAAGCCTGGTGTCAACACTGTGGGTGAATGCACAGGGCAGAATTCCCACCTTGGCTTTTCTCTGGAGCAGGAAAGAACAATTCCACCAGCTCACAGGGCTCTTTCCATGACCCACATTTTTTCCACAAAGGAAAAATGAAACCAGCCAAAGCGAATTTTCATGGAATTGGCTTGACTGGGTTTATAAAGGCTTTTCATAAAGAAGCACCAACTTCCAAACCCATATCCAAGCCCACTCCTGAACAACAAGTGTCTGTGCACTCTGCATTTTTTTACCTATTCTTTTGCTTCAAAAGCAAATGGGCCATTTTTGGAGTATATATGGAGTAATGTCTTTTGGACAGCTTTCACATTAGGTGTCATTTTATGAAGCTGAGTTTCTTATTCTTGGCTACACACACTGAAGCTGCAGTTCTTATGAGCACATTTTAATGCAGCAATTTATATTCAGAACAAAGAACTGATGGTTATCCCATCATCAGAAATCCTTATGAGCTTGATTTTTTTGCTGTTTCCATCATGTGGGATTGTGGCTTCCACAGGAAAATAAAACAAAGTTTCCTTTTNCTCATGCAATTAATTTTTCCACAGCAAATCTTTATATTTCGGGGTGTGGGGTTTTTTTTTTAAACCAACAAGCATTAGTTGTGTATTTTAAGTTGGAATCTCTCATGTAAAATCCCACAGCTCAGACACTTTGGGCCTGATCCCTGTTATCTGGCAAGGCAAAACTCCTCCAATATCAGAAAGTACCAGATAAAGGTTCCTTACCTCTCTAATTTTTTTTCAAAGCATTAAGAACCCTTTAAACTCTGCATTATTTATGTGAAAGCACTGAAGTGCCTATTAAAGATGCTCAAGCAGGGAAATTTTCTCTAGTGTGAGGTAGGCATGAAAGAATAATCTGATTCTCCTCACCAGAGCTCTGGGATCTGCTCCTTGCTCACGAGGAAATGCCACGTCAGTGCTGTTCCATTTGCCAGAACATGTTTGTGTTTATCAAGGCAACACGAGCCTCTAACTCCCAAGGCAAATTTTTTTTTTTTTCCCAATTAAAACTGCAAAAAAGACACCATCTCCCCCGCCTTCAGAAATTGTACTTTCTTGAGGAGAAAAAAAAAAAGCATCTTGATGGAAAATTCCTGCTCAGCTCTTCTCAGCTGGCAGGAGCAGAAGGAGCAGTGTGAGCTCTGCCGCGGTGGGTGATGACATCCCCCGAGGGCAGAACCTCTCTCTCTCCATCTCTGGCCAGAGCTGCAGCAGCCCCTGGGCACTGCACACCAGCTCCTCGTGTGTCATCTCCCTGCAGAACCGAGCCCTCACCTGGCATTTTTGAGTTCCCATTTCCATAAGTATCTGTGAAAGGACATGATCTAATATTTTATATTTATATTGCATTTGCTCCATTTAGACCCATAACCTCAACGGAGGAGCAGAGATGATTTATGCCAAGATAGAAAGGAGGTGGTTTTACAAAAGTCTCTGTTCATAAACTTAAATTTGTCTTTTTGTTGCCTTCTCTAATCCCTTTGCACAGCAAACTCCTTGGGCAACACCCTCAGATTTTAAGTAGTTGAGTGTGGTGAGCACTCTGAATTTTTACAGGGTGTTCCACCTCTTTCCTGGATTCTTGCCATGGCTTTGCAAGTTTAGAGAGATGAGAATGGGCCTGGCAGTCAATCCAGATGAATATTTGGCATTATCAGATAATGCTGGGGTGATTATAAATCTTGTTATTGATACTGCTCAGGAAGGAGAGTGTTTGCTGTACCAGTGGGGAGAAAATGCATGTACAGAAAGCTGGAGGGCAGAGAAAGATTCCTGAACCCCACCCATACCCCATTTTAGGAGAAATAGCACTCCAGCTCTTAAAAAACACACCCCAAACTACTCAAAGGAATCAAAGATCCTCAGGTCTATTTTCCAGAGTAAGTTTGCCTTGGCTGCTTTGAATTCCTCACTGTGTCTCACTCTGTTAATCCTTTAGTCACTTAAACTGAGTTTGCAGGAAGCTTCTAGAAGGATGCCACCTAGAAAAATCCACATGCTGTCCTGGAGCATGTGAATTTATTGGGAATTTATCCATCACTGAAAGCAGGAATGGACACTCACAGCATTCAACCCAAGCAGGAGAGAGCAATGGATGTTGAGAATTTGTATTTATGAGGAAATGGAAATGGAGAAAAGCTTTTGGCTTCTGTCCACTGCTTTCCTTCACTTTAAATGTGTCCAGGCTTTGCTGCACCTCTGCACGTTGTATCAGCCTGGACTTGGAGAGCTCTGCTCTCAGAATGAACCTCCAGAGGAATTACTGGTGTGCTGTGTATCACTTAAACCCTGCCACGGCTGCCATGGCAATAGGCTGGACACAGCACTCATTTTTAAATGCCCTGGGGAATGGACTGTTACTTTCAGCGAGACTAAATAAGTTGTCCCAAACAAAGTTACTTAGAGCTCAATATAATTACGTTTTCCCCTGCAGAGGTGGCAGCAAGAGACTAAACTGTGTTCTGGGTTTAATGTTCAGTAACATCCACTTCCCTGCAAAAAATAAAGTCAGATTCGTGGTTTATCCTCATTTAGGATTACAGAATATGTTCAGGGTCCTGTGCAAGATGATGAATGTGTTCAGCTGGCAGTGAGGCAAATGGGAGCTAGAGATGCTCAGGTTCCCACTTTAGTTAAATGGATTTCTGCCTGGACATGTCCTCTGGGGCTGCAATCCCCATCCCTGTGGGACACCAGTGGCTCAGGCTGCTGTGCAATTAAGGAAAAGCTCCTGCAAAGAGCCAGGAGTGCCTGTTCCCAGCAATGCTCATCACAAGATGCTCAGTTAAAAAGCTAAAAACGAGGATGTGCACAGGCCCTCCCTTCTCACACACACAGTCACCACCCAGAGCTCTGTTTGTGCTTTGGGAGGGTGATGCTGTTCCCTCACATTCCCAGTGGTGGGACAGTGGCACCTCCCTGCAGGCAGAGGATGACACTGGCCTCTGTCAGAGCTGTCCCTATAACCTACACTGCCATTTGCACCTTGTCCCACACACTCTGAAGCCTGTCCCCAGCACAGACAAACTGCATTTCCAGCCTTCCAAGGGAAAGGGAATGAAGGGCAAAAATGTCCCTTCATTTTTCTTCTGCATGCTGGGCCTTACTGCAGATTTATTAATGTCTGGGCACAATCATTAGCATTGTTTAAAAAGTCTAACTCTCCAGCCCAAACTAAAATTAATGAGATAAATTCTCCTTGACTCTCAGTTATTAGGTGAGTGCAGAAAATGTTCATAAACATGAAGGACCTTGACGTTGCATTCTGGAAATTGCCCTCATAATAAATTAAAGGTCACTAATATAATTTCTCATGGCACATTTTGCCCTGCTCCTTCTACCAAAGAAGGTTTTTGTATATACTTCAAGCTGCCTCACTTTGTCACAGTTGCAGAAACTTTTATGTGTATTTTGAAATCTTATCTTTGCCAAAGAGTTCTAACAGCAAATGTGAAATAACAACGTGAGCAGGACTGCTCAGCATCACTTCAAGACTTCCCAGCGTGCTCCAGCTTGGTTCAGATGTTCACAAAGATATTCTAATTAAAAATCCCAGTGGATTTGCTTTCTAAGGAAACCAGCATCTACATAATAATGTTTTATGTCTCAGCAAGAAACTGCAAATAGGCACTGAAAAGAGAAAGGAAAAAAATGCCACTGCTGCAAGGACATTTAAATATGAAAACTGGGTCAGAAATCATTTACAAAGATTACAGCTATTATAAATACTGTGTTTTCAGATGGAAAATTGGGTTTATCAAACTGTTTTTTAAATTTTGATGATCTGATTGGAAATCTGACATTGTGACCTGAGAATGACATCCTTCAGTCCTTCCATTTCCATGCAAATGAGAAGGGAATTTAGCACCATGAGAGTGAGTTTGTCTTTAACAAGAAATGGAAGTTGTGGTCCAACATGAGACAGATCTGAGGGGGGGAGAGCAGTGTCTTGCTGGGCTCAGGTATGAGGTGTTGTCACTAATGTCATTTTCCTGAATTTAAACCAAACTGTGCATTTTACTGGATTATGCCAAAATCCCTGAAAGCGTTATTTTTTGTTTGTTTGTCTCTCTCTATATTATCCTTGGTGATAGCATCCACGTGTCTCAATTGTGAGATGATTTTACATACATTATTTTGTCTTTTTATAAATATTTACACTCTCTCATGGTGCTGTTTCTGTTGTAAACTGTCTCACTGCTGATCACACTTTCACTGCTTGTAAATCTGCACAACATTTTCACACATCAGGTGGAAGTGATAAAATGCCTCTTTTGGCTGGTGTGGAGCACATTAATTCAAGATTATTTTTTTCCCCAGCTTTCAACAGCTAATAGATATCCATTTTTCTTTAGAGAAACTAAACATTTTGCTTTCTCTGACAGTGCTGAGGCTCAGTGCCACCCTGAGATCTGCTGACTCCTAACAACAGAAAACCTGCTCTCTGACATGCTGCAAAAATCAGAGATTTCCTAGAAATGTTAGGAAATTAACTTAAAACAATGAACTTAGAAGCTAAACAGGGAAAATGTGACTTTTCATTGCCTTTTTTTCTACATAGGGATCCCAAATAATCATGGTGACCCACAATCTTGTGGCTGACTTAGAAACTCCAGGAAAAAGGCTTAAACTTTCAACTTGGACATCTATTACATAATTTCATTATATTTTCAGTGTTTTCTCCACAGTGTGGGCTCATACTATGATGCTTTTTTCTGTGGGCCATTTTAGCACAACCCCTCTAAAACAAAATTGAAAAATGTGCATTGACAGAAGTTTGACATATAAATATATATATATAGATAGATATACATTTAAAAGAAATATATTTTATATATATATACATATGAGGAAAATTATCCTTTCTCCAGGCTCTGCAGTCTTCAAAGGGCCTGAATTACTTCAGTTCAAGTTGCCAGGAATGCCTTTTCAGGCTCACAGGGAGCCTGTGCAACAGCAGGTGAAGTTTTGAGTGATGGCAGCAGGGGACTGGGACAAAAGTTGTTAAATGACCTCAGTGCTGGTGCTCCCAGTGGGACTGGAATGAGACCCCAAAGCCCACACCTCTCTTGCTCCAGCAGTTCTCTGAAATCTGCAGAACTTAGAAACCAAATAGAAAAATATTAGTCTGGTGATGAACTGCGTGATTAATTGTTCTGTAATTGTGATTGCAGGGTTCTCATCTCAGGTGACAGCAATTAGGATTTCCATTCTTCTGCAGGAATTTGTGATACCTGAGCAAATCCACTGCCACAGCACTGGAGAGGCCACAGGCAAACTCCCTTTCTCTGATCACCAACCAAGCCTTGAAATCTCTAATCAAACACAGGATTTATTGAAATAAGGCAGTGCCTGAGTTAATGCAGTGTCTAAAGCCCAGCAGGGATGCAGAGGAGCCCTGAGGAGACTGGGCTGGGCCCTCCAGAGGTCTGGAGAGCACAGGGAGTTCAACTGGTTACCCCAGCCGTGTGCATCAGGCTGCTAATGCAGGAAAACAAGCAGGGAGGAGGGTGAAGCAAAGCATGGGAAAGCACAGGGGAGAAAATAAAAAAATAAAACAGACTATAGCTGCTTAGTAAACACAAATTTTTTTTTCTCACCCTGGGAAAACCCTGTTTTTCTGGATGTATTCTACATCATAATGGCACATGGAACAAATTAACTTGCAGTCATGACCTACATGAGGATCAGAAAAAGACTGCTTTAAAACAAAGTTGTGAGTTGATGTTGTCAAAATACTGAGCTGTTGTTCTCTTACAACGAAATACTGAGCTTTTGTTTTCCTTTAGGATGATTCCCCCCGCAGCAAAAGGCTCCAATGTGTTCAACAGCAAAGCTTCTCTTAATAGCTCTCAACCATTTAAGTCCTCAAATCCCTGGGAATCGTGGCTATCCCTCAGTCATCAGCCTCGTTTGATCTAAGGACAAGCACAAACAAGAGCAAAAACCAGGAACTGCACGAGTGGAAACAGCATTTCCCAGAAACATCCAGGAGGTGTGAAATATTTGGAGTCCCCAGCACAACCACATCAAACCAGTGAGATGTAGATGTGCTTGGCACACCCATAGCTCTGAAACTGCTTTAGCCCTTTTTGGATCACATCCCAAGTGGGGGAGAGCCAGTGGAGCCTACTCTTCCCCAGAAGAGGCCAAGCAATGTTTGTTCAAGCAGCCCCTGCTCATAAAGAGCAAAGCACACAGAATTTGCTGGCAGAGGGACCAGCTTCTGCCTTTGAAGCCATAATTTTGGTGACCTGAAGAAGGCAGAGATGGGTTTTTTCAAGTGGGATGTTGAGCTCCAAGCCCTAAAGCAAGCAGAGAACATCCCCCTTTCCCCCTGGCTGGTTTCAGTCTGTTTCCAGCAGCCTGGCTGTGCCTTCTCTCACATTCCCAATGTCCCAAATTCATCTTACACCCAGCTCCTTGTGAGAGGCCCAGCAGAGCTCTGCCCTGACACAAAGCTCCAGTTGCTCCCCACTCCCTGGGGCTGTTGGAAGCCCAGGCTGACCCAGGAGCAGCCCTCACCAAAGGAACTCCAACATCAAATTGCAGCTGGGAGGCTGCAGGTGANGCAAAAGGCTCCAATGTGTTCAACAGCAAAGCTTCTCTTAATAGCTCTCAACCATTTAAGTCCTCAAATCCCTGGGAATCGTGGCTATCCCTCAGTCATCAGCCTCGTTTGATCTAAGGACAAGCACAAACAAGAGCAAAAACCAGGAACTGCAGGAGTGGAAACAGCATTTCCCAGAAACATCCAGGAGGTGTGAAATATTTGGAGTCCCCAGCACAACCACATCAAACCAGTGAGATGTAGATGTGCTTGGCACACCCATAGCTCTGAAACTGCTTTAGCCCTTTTTGGATCACATCCCAAGTGGGGGAGAGCCAGTGGAGCCTACTCTTCCCCAGAAGAGGCCAAGCAATGTTTGTTCAAGCAGCCCCTGCTCATAAAGAGCAAAGCACACAGAATTTGCTGGCAGAGGGACCAGCTTCTGCCTTTGAAGCCATAATTTTGGTGACCTGAAGAAGGCAGAGATGGGTTTTTTCAAGTGGGATGTTGAGCTCCAAGCCCTAAAGCAAGCAGAGAACATCCCCCTTTCCCCCTGGCTGGTTTCAGTCTGTTTCCAGCAGCCTGGCTGTGCCTTCTCTCACATTCCCAATGTCCCAAATTCATCTTACACCCAGCTCCTTGTGAGAGGCCCAGCAGAGCTCTGCCCTGACACAAAGCTCCAGTTGCTCCCCACTCCCTGGGGCTGTTGGAAGCCCAGGCTGACCCAGGAGCAGCCCTCACCAAAGGAACTCCAACATCAAATTGCAGCTGGGAGGCTGCAGGTGACACAGGGAGGTGTGACAGGGCTGAAGGAGTGCCACAAAATGTCACCAGGCATCATCAATGCCACTCCTGGGGCCTGAGGAAAGCTGCCAGGGAGGCAAGAGAGCACCAAGGCTGCAGCTGGGTGGCAAGTGGCCTCAGAGAGTACCAGAGACACAGAGCTGTGGTGGATAAATCTCTGGAGGGGGGTGGAAAACAGCTCCTGGAAGCAGCAGGGAGACAATTCTGGAGGCAAATGTTGGAGCATCACTGAACCATGTGCAACCCCACAAAGATAATGGCCCTAAATTACCCCTCGCTAGCCTTGGTTCATTAAGGATCTGACAGAGCTCTGCTGGTGGCACTGGAGGCCTGCTCAGGGAGCCAAGCAGGATCTGGAGCAGGCCCTAGGACTGGAAAATGTATTAGGTCATGAAGCACCATGACATATTTTATAAGGGAACAGCTATCAGTGTCTGCTCCACCCAGAGAACTTACAAAACACAGCTGTGCACATCCCAGCCTCTCCTCAGCTGCAGCTCCTTTCAGATGCTCCTAAACTCCTGTTGGAAAGACATTTCCACATCTCCCTGTCTCTAAAAGGACTCTTAAAACACTGAGGAAACAATTATGTTTGGTGACATATGTGAGTAAAGATAATTATAGCGTCAATAAGATCTGCTTGACATTATTGTCAGTGATTTGAGCTAACCCCTGGCTATGCAAAAGGGGGATGATGAGAGCTGTGTTTGCAGGCAGCTTGAACAAGTGCTTCTCATATCACAACTTTTCAGTCAAGATTTTGGCATTTGTTACCCAGATTTGAAAGGATTCCATGAATGCAGCCCAAATCAGAGCGTTCATTGCTGGTGCTTGTTCTTCCCAGAACAACAGGGATGTGTGGTGATTGGAGGTACTGCTAATGAGACTGCTGCTTATTCCTGAGACAGAGATTTTGAAACCTGTTCTAAATTGCCAGATTCTTTGGCAAAATTCCTCACTCTCACTCACAAATTTGGTTTTGATCACACATTCTGTGCTATTTGCAATTCCACCACAGTGTCCCTGGCACTTCCAAGAAGGAAGAGAATCTGTAGATGGATGGTTCCATGGTGAACCTGGATAATTTTGCATTTCATTTATATTTTTGGTTGGGCCCAAATGGTTTTTCTGGCATGATCTTCCTCCTCCTTTGAACTAGAATATGTGTTTGATTGAACTGTCTTTTTGATCACTGAACCTAAATACAAAACCACTGATGAAAAGATTGGTTTACTTTCCTGGCATGATACCCCTGGCTTCATGAGAGTAACAGATGGGTATTTAATTGTTATAAGGACTTATATTTATTTTCCTAGAGATAAATGACAAAAAAAAAAAAAAAAAAAAAAAAAGAACACTGCACTTCTCAGAGTGCCCTTAAAATATGATGTCTCTGGGTGGAAAGCTCGCCCAGAGTTTTCCATAACACACCAAATTAAATAGAAGCTCTGTTTGAAAGGCTCAGAGAGTGCCTGAGGCTGTTTTTAGTGCTGCTCACATGGAAACGTCACAGCACAAGGCTCCAGTGCAGCCCACACAGGGCCAGCATTGCTCCCCAGGAACACTCCCATGGCCTGTGCTGGTGCAGAGAGGGATGTGAGGCTGCACGGATCATTGGGAGGCTCCTGGTG
>VWYE01017204.1:42044-88377 GCA_013398995.1 Alaudala cheleensis
TGGAGAGATTCACTGCCTGTGGCAGGGCTGCAGAAATCTGCATCTCAGAAAGGAGTTTTGGGGGCTGGGGGTTGCTAAAGTTTGTGTATCTCACCTATCTGTCCTGGAGTTTTAGGTGAAATGCTTCTACCATCTGATTTCATCCACACCATAAGAAGCAGAACTAAAACAATCCCTCACTAATGACAGAAAAACCCAAAGGTGATAACATCTGCCAGTTTAACACGGATGCAGAGGAATTCCTGGGTGGCAGTGCAGTGATGACAGTTCCCCCTCCCAACACTTATTTAGGAGAGCTCCTGCCTCTGGAGAGGAGGGGCACAGGGAGCAGCCCCAGGAAGGCTCCCATGGCCTGTGCTGGTGCAGAGAGGGATGTGAGGCTGCACGGATCATTGGGAGGCTCCTGGTGGCTGAGCTCTCTGGATCATGCTGGCCTCAGTGTGGGACAGATTGGAGTGATTCATTCCTGTGGCAGGGCTGCAGAAATCTGCAGGGCAGAGAGGAGTTTTGGGGACTGGGGGTTGCTAAAGTGTATCTCACCTATCTGTCCTGGAGTTTTAGGTGAAATGCTTCTGATTTTATCCACACCATAAGAAGGAGAACTAAAACAATCATTCAGCAATGACAGAAAAACCCAAAGGTGGAAACATCTGCCAGTTTAACACGGATGCAGAGGAATTCCTGGGTGGCAGTGCAGTGATGACAGTTCCCCCTCCCAACACTTATTTAGGAGAGCTCCTGCCTCTGGAGAGGAGGGGCACAGGGAGCAGCCCCAGGAAGGCTCCCATGGCCTGTGCTGGTGCAGAGGGGGATGTGAGGCTGCATGGATCATTGGGAGGCTCCTGGTGGCTGAGCTCTCTGGATCATGCTGGCCTCAGTGTGGGACAGATTGGAGTGATTCACTGCCTGTGGCAGGGCTGCAGAGATCTGCAGGGTAGAGAGGAGTTTTGGGGGCTGGGGGTTGTTGAAGCTTGTGTATCTCACCTATCTGTCCTGGAGTTTTAGGTGAAATGCTTCTGATTTTATCCACACAACAAGAAGCAGAACTAAAACAATCACTCAGCAATGACAGAAAAACCCAAAGGTGGTAACATCTGCCAGTTTAACACGGATGCAGAGGAATTCCTGGGTGGCAGTGCAGTGATGACAGTTCCCCCTCCCAACACTTATTTAGGAGAGGAAGGGCACAGGGCACAGCAGTGACATGAAGTGTCTGAGCCACAGAGGTGGAGCCTGCAGAAATCAGCTTTAATGAATATGCTAACATGGAGAAAATTCCTGAAAAGTGGACGACAGCTCCCGTGGTGCCAGGAGTCAAGTGGAGCTCAAGTGTGAGCCAGCTGGCCAGCATCAATGCCAGCCCAGGCAAAGCTGATAAAAACACCCATTAATGAAGATAATTAATTAAAATAATCCAGCACAGAAACACAATTAACACCGGTAATCGTGGCTTTATGGCAAGCAGGCCTCATCACATAAACCTGATGTCACCCTCTTGATGAGATTACAAATTTGCTTGATAAAGGCAATCAGAGAGATGCAGCACTTGGTGAGTCACAGGACTGAGCAGAACCCAACATGCTGCTTGTAAAACCATGATGAAACACCTGCAGAAGAAAAGCTGCTTGCAGCATGATGTGGTTGGGAGGAAACCACAGCCAGGGGTTGTAAACCCCCAGCAATCTGACAGAAAACAAAGGGTTAATCCTGGAGATCAACCAGCATTATTGATCAGTTTGGGACACAGAAAAAAAACAAGTTTGATTCAACCAAATCCAAAGTTTCCCAGCCACCAGGGAGGAAGGTGGGCCATCATTCAGGCAGCAAGGGGGACTTGAGGAAGCAGAGGGTTGGGAGAGAGTTAAGCAGCTGAATGTGAGCCCTCATTCTAGAAAAGAAATAATTTAAAAAAAAGCAAATAAGCAAATCTGACCTTTGGATATTCTAAAAGAAGAGAATTGGGGGTGGATTCTTACCTCTGCACACAGCACCAGCAAAAGTGTCCTGTTTTAGCACTTGCAATTTTTTTAAGGCTGCTGAAAACCTGAATAAGGAACGAGTACTAAAGTAATTTAGTCAAATGCCACATACTTTTTATGGAATTCAATCAATCTGGTTAAGCAGCAAAACAATGGAAAGGTGATTGCACTGAGTTTATGCACACAAAAGGAGAAAAAAACTGGAGGACCCTTTCATCTAAAGCAGCAAAGCATGACAAGAAGCAAGGTCTGAAATGAGGAAACAATTTTAAGGGAGCAATCAAAGCACATTTTAATTGGGAAAGTTATAAATTGCTCACAGAAAATACAGAGGAAATGGTAGGTTTGCAGTTCTCAGGCTGTCCAAGTCAAAACTAGATGCTTTTTGCATTTCTGGAAAAAAAAGTTAAGCAAATATGTTTTCAGGCTAAATATAGAGGTAACTGGCCTTCATTAAACAAAATGCCAGAGTAAATGATCTAAAGGTCCTTTCTGGCCTTAAGCCAAATGAATCTGAAGTAACAGAGACTGCCTTTTCTTTTTAAAAAAACCCCATGATGACTTCTGGTTTTCAGCCAGTTGAGAACATGCCCTAAATTTTTCAGAGTTTTGACTGTTTTTTTCCATTCTGCCTTTAGTATTTCAAGCAGAGCAGCATAAATATTGATAAAACATTTCCCCACCAAAAAGGAGATTGTTCAGTCAATAATTTCCATTGGCATTCATATATTCGTGGATGTTTATGACTGGCTTTACAAAGTGCTGGGTTCCTCTCAGCATTCCTTGGTGCAAAACAGAACATTTTGTCATTTAAACATGCACACAATGTTGGTTTGGACTATTTTTCTTACTCACTAGCCATTATTCTCACAATTCTTCCCTTTATCTTTCTAGCACTACAGTCACAAAGTAAAAAGAAAATTAATATTTTGTGAGTAACGAGCCAAGTGAATGAACTTGACATATGAAGTTGATGTTTATTCCCATCTTTGCAGCAGAGTTACATCAGTGCCATCTGCTAAAGTTTTTAATTTCTGCAGCACATGATGGGATCATGCAAAAGCAGAGCAGTTCCTCTCTGCAGTCCTGTGTGTGGTGGGACATTATTTGCACACCTCCATTGCTGTTTGATCCATTGGATGAACAGAGAACCACGTGGATTTGTGCAAACTTGGGGTCCAAAAATTAACAGAAAATACAGAAATTTAATTGACCCAATGGGATGTGACCTCCCAGCGTCTCTCCTGAGTGTCCCAGTCCTTTCCCCACCATGCTGGGAGGGCCCTCCTTGTGCTGCTGGACCTCGTGGTGCTGATTCACTTGGTCCAAAGGGCTCAGCTCAGCTCACACCCACACACA
The DNA here is from genome assembly GCA_013398995.1 of Alaudala cheleensis. NCBI lineage: Eukaryota > Metazoa > Chordata > Aves > Passeriformes > Alaudidae > Alaudala > Alaudala cheleensis. Next base: position 45,383 of record VWYE01017204.1, read on the forward strand.
CAGAGCTGAAGAAACAACGTCCTCTTGTCACACCAGCGAGATCAAGGCTGCTTATTGATTTATTTTCGAGTGATACCACCAAATGTGAGTTGGTTTATCTCGTTGGGGGAATTCCACTTTGGGGAGAGGGAAGATGAAGTGGCACGTTCTGGTGAAAAGCATACACTGCTGCAACCTACAGGCCACAGGCAGAATGCATCTGCCAGGAAACACCTTCCTCAGGGTAGGAAGACATTTCCCACTCTGTTTTCCTCTCAGTGTTGTGTTGACTGCTGTGGAGTTATCCCTAAATGTACAACATCAACGAAAGGAGAATGAGAACTTTCCAGAACTGGTCTCTGACAAGCACCAACGTGTCCTCCACCCATCCCCAACCCATGCCAGGTGTTTACAGCTATTCCCTTTATCTTTCTAGCACTGAAGTCACAAAGTAAAACAATTAAATCGTTCTCCACACATTTGTTTAAGGTGTGTTTGAAGCGAGCACGTGGCAGAGTCTCAGAGCTGTGAGCTGCACACCAGCCTCCCTCCAAGTGAAATGGAGGACTCAGGGGGACTCAGTTTGGGGTAAACTTGGGCACCTTGCCCAGATTTTCCCCACCTGCCAACTTTGAGACCACAGTTTGTCAAGCAGCTCTGTCTAATGCAACTCCTTTACTACAGACACGTGAAGGAGCAGTGAAAACAATTGGAAATGTCTCCTCCTCCACCCATGGGGAGCTCCCAGCCCCTTGGTTCTGCTGCTGGCAGTCAAAACCCCTTCCACACTCCTGACCAAAGCATGTTTTAATTATGTGGAGCATCATTCTGGGACCCCAAGGAGCAAATTTAGGCTTTGCCTGGCTGGTGGTGGTCAGAGTCACCATCTGCTCTTCCCTTCACATCATCCTCCTGCTGTAACCATCAAATCACAAAGTCAAAACCAAGGTGGCTGATTACACAAACAGTAAATGACCAAATTCCCGAAAAGGTTGTGATATAGGACATGGAAGCTGAGCTTTCCCAGTCTTTCAGTGCTTGTTTGTCACTCAGAGATCACCTCTGTGCTTTAGAACATCTCCCTTTGCACAGGAACATTTCATGTGCTGTCAATGATTTGCTTGAATTATACACATTTCCAAATAACTACACGGTCCAGAAACTAATGGTAAGCTCAGAAACCAGCAGCAGTTTGTAAATCATTCACAGATCAACCAGGGAACAGAGCCTGGAAAGTACATTTCAAACAGCTCTAATGTACTTAATAATATTGCAATAAAATTGTGACACTTGGAAATCGATAAGTCTGACAGACTAAGTATAACTCTGTGGTCACAAATAGGAGTTTAAGTAACTTCAAAAAATGTTGTCTGGGCTGGATCAAGATGGAAATTGGCCTTTCCCTGTACTGAGGGAGGAAAACAAGGCTTCCCTGCACTGTGCTCATGTCGAGATTTCGACTCCCCGCTGCCGCGCCGCTCTCCCGATAAGGAGCTGTTTAATCTCCCTGACCCCGGGAACACCAACTCTGCTGATTCTCCAAAGGAAGTCAAGACATACAACACGCCTTCATCTCATCTCAGACGTGTCTGGGGCCCTGAATGAGCAGCCTGACAGGACATGCAGCAGAGCTGCAGCGAGCCGTGAGTCAGAGCCTCCTCGAGCCATCGCAGAACTGCCTCCCGTTTATTCCATCTGATCCTCTCCCCTGATTAATTTTGCAATGGTGCAGTTTTTAAAAGAAGAGTTATCCTCCCCGAAGAAGGTACGGAGTCTCTGGGGAGTCTTGGAGCAGTTTTTGCCAGCTCACATGATTTTTATCTCGAGTCTCATGATTTCTGAGTGTTCTCCAGCCCCGGCTGCCAGGAGCGTGCAGTGACATGAGAAACTCCGCGAGCTCCTCTCTTAATTTTTATTAACAGTAATTTTCTAGACTTTATGGTTATACTCTAAAGACCCAGAAATCAGAACACAAAGTGAAAAAGGGGACCAATTTAGCCATTTTAACTGTGATTTTTAAGATTACTGCGTAATTCATGAAAACCTGGCTCAATATATTTTTCTATTAAAGTTGGCAGCACTGTTTGCGTTTCATCCTTGCTAAACTGCCCTTTAATATTATTCTAATTTAACTGTCTGGATTATTAAAGAAATGGGGAATACAAACTCTGTATCTGGAGGCAGAACAGCAACCTGAGTAATTTTTTCAGGTAGAAAGGACTTGTTGGCACTGGATGATGAACAGCCATGGGGATGGTGGGGAGGAGAAAGGAAGGAGATAGAAAAAGCAGAGAAGAGAAAGAGGAGTTTCCTTCCCTCAGTGAAATGCCCCTCCATGGAGCCTCCCAGAGGAAGAACAGCTTTTTTTTTTTGGCTGAGATGAGCTGGCAAGAGGCAAAGACATCTTCTGCAAAGCAGGTCCCCAAGCACATGGCTCATCTGCTTCTCCTCTGCTTTCCACAGGACTGGCAACAACCAGAACCAGCTCTGAGCCAAGGAAATGCTGCTTTTGGGGCAAAGAGCAGTCTGCATTTAACCAGCCTTGAACCCAGAGGGGGAAATGATACCCATACATGATGCAATTCTTCCAGTTCCCCTGCTCCCAAGCTGGGCTCCTCCTTTTGCCTGTCCAGGAGCCAAGGGCCAAGCACTCAGTGGTGCCTCCACGGTCCCACTGCTCTCCAACACACACAGAGGGCTCCAATTCCCTCCTTGAGCATTCAGAAAGAGTTTGCTGAAGTCTGCTGGGGCCAAGTGAGGCTGCTGGCAGTGCCAAAAAACCTCTCTGCTGCCACCAGGGCAGCCAGGCTCCCACAGAGGGGTGCTTTGTTGGGCACAGCCGTTGTGATGCTGAGGGGACACGGGAGCACCAGAGCTGCTGTGTCTCAGGAGGTCGTGCACGAGTTGGCTTTGCCTCTCTGAGAAGGGCTGCTGTGACAGCAGTCAGACAATGGCCAGCATTGCTCCTGGAGGAATTGCCTCTGCCCAAAAATGTCGTGGCAGATCCTCTGTGTGTGTGTGTGTTTTCCATCCCTGAGCCGTGGTGTGGTCACTCGCTGGTGGCCACAACACCCCTCCTGTCATGCTTGGCACCTTTATAAAAAAGTGTTACCAACTGGAAGCATTTAATTAGCTGATCATTTCAACCATCAAAACAAACAAAACAGAACACAAGTGTTTTGCTCTGATGACTTTGGAGAAAAACCTCAAAAACACAACCCGGGCATTCCCTGTAGGCACCAGAGGCAAGGGGGAAAGGCTGCCAGACTTTGTATTTTGCTTTCAGAGACTGTGGTTGTAATGTCAACCTCCTGCTTTTAGAGAACCTGACATGATTTTTTTTGCATGGGAGGAGGCAGTAACAGCTTCTCTGGGCATTATCTTTGAGAGAAAAATCATTTAGCAGATATTAACTATCTCTGGGTAGCAATGGGCCAGTGAAGAAAAATGTGTTTTGCTTAAGTGTTCATTACCACTGCAAGTTTCACTTGCTTTGAAACAACTTGCATATTAAGTAGCAATAATGTAAGCCTCATTAGGGGCTTCCCATATGTCTGCCAGTGAAAGGATACATAGCCCTGTGAAAAAAAAAATAAAAATCCAAGCTATTCCCAGCCTCTGGCACACTCCTGGGCTGACCTGCAGCCATTCCTCCTCCCCTTTCTGAACAGCTACTCTCACATCTTCCCATCTGTTAAAGGGCTGCATTACTCTGTAAGTGCAAAATAGGTGACTGGTGTGTCCATTACCCTGGGCTGCTGCTGGAATAAATGGGTATTCAAAGGAGATGAGTAAATGCATCAAAGTGCAGCACTGAGGAAGCATTCATCCCAGCACAAATGGAGAATTATGCTCAGCTTGGTCCCTGAGAGAGAACAGACCTGGAGCACTAAGCCTGAGAATGTATGTGTTAATATCAATGGCAAAAGGGTTTTGACAAATTGAACATTTAAATATGCATTTGTGTGTTTGCAAATGTAAATTTGCATACAAAGATGATTTTTAGGTGTACTGAGTATTTTGGGAATGTGGAGGTTTGACTCTCTCTGAGGGAAAATTAAAATAAAAATAAGAATTAGGATTTAATGTATCAATAGCCAGTCCCAACCAATAATGGCAGAATTTCACCCAAAACTGTGAGATGTCTTGTATTTTCAATCTATAACACAAAATAACTAATTTATTTGGAGTGTGCATTTTCATGAAGTTAAAGGAATAAAAATTCTGACCTTGAAACACAATCATATTTATAATAACAAAGGACAAAACACATACAATTCAGTTTATCACTGAGCCTCAGTTAGATGAGATTAGCTAATCAGGCAGTTTATTTTCCACCTATATGCTGCCATTGTTTGTTTGCTTGCACTTCTGGCAGACAGGCTTTACAAGGATGTACAACACGATTAAGGATTTATTTGCATTTTCTTTAACCATCAGCAGCATTATTTTATAAATGACCCTTCTAATCACCAGCCCAATTCTGTGTTTATAATGCCCATAAATTCAGAGCACTGATTTGTTGGTTTTTTTGACAAAACTTTGCTGGTTTTATGCACAGACCTCTGGAGCCTGATGTAACCCTCATTAAAGAATCAATGGTTCTCACAGACATCTGGGCATCCAACCAGGTCCCATCAGTACTTTTTCAATCACTGGCAATAGCACAAGAGTAACAGAGAACTTGCAGCTTCACCTCAAAATATGAAGTCTGTGGTTTTGAAGCCAGTCCTTGGAGAGGCAGAGGTGAATGCTTTTACAAAGGGCAGATCTCCTCCTGTGGGTGGCTTTTTTAGCAATCCATGCACATTTTACCCCTCATTTTCAGACAGGCAAACACAGTGGGCAGTTCCTGGGTGCACCTGAGCAGATCCACTCCTAAGTGCAAGAAGCTTCTCCCTCCTGCCCTCAGCCCCTGCTCCAGCCTCCTCCCTGCACAGCCTGGCCTTTGTGAGACATCCCCCTGAGCCAGTCCCACCCCCTAATACAGCAGGAACCTGTCCACATTCCCCACCCAGTCAGCAATTTTACCATGTTACCTTAACCCCACATTTCTGCACCCCCAAAGCCAACTCACCAGGGAATCACCCCAGCATCATGTAAAATTATCAGCATTATACCTCGAGCCTGATCTTAACCCCACACAAATCTAAAGGAACCACACTGGAGCACAAAACAGCCATAGGTGAGGGGGGGATTCAAGGCTTTCAGGATCCCTGGGTACCCCGAATTCCTCCTGCCTCTGTGGGCTGCACCCAGGTCCACTCAGCACCTTGGATGCTGCCTCTGAGAGGGGAGGGAAAAGAATCAAAAAGGCTCAGAACAAAGAAAGCAATTCAGCAGCTGTTCTAATCCTATATTTCAACCACAGCTGCCAAAAACTAAGAGCTGGAAAGACTGAGTAGGTCACCCCAGTCAACACTCTGTAGTATTTTCTTGAGGGCTTTTATCCAGTTTATATTTAAATGATTCAAGTAATGGGGATTCCACAATCGACCAGACTTTGCTGTTTGGAAAAAAAAAACCACACGCTGCCAGCCAGCTTACATTTCCTTCTGCTCATTTTTCATCCCATTCCCACTCACCAGGCCTCCTTCTACCAACCAACACAGTTTTTTCTGTGCTTGCCCTCTCCCTGCCATGCCACACTCAGGATGGGATGAAGCAAAGGGAAAGGCTGAGTCGTGTAAAATGCAGCTTGAAAGCTCAAATTTTTCCTCAAGACCTCAGGAATATTTGCTCCTTGGCTGCCTGCATAAAGCACAGCAGTCCTGGGGATATCCTGAGGGATTTAAGGCACAGACTGGGGATCTCAACAAACTGGATACCCTGCCCTGCTGGCTGTCTGCGGTGTCACTGTTGATATCTGAATTACACCCCTCCCCTGAGCTTTCATTTAAAAGCCCTCCCCTCCCTCTGACATCCCTCCAATCTGTCCAAGGGACCCTTTGTTCTCCCAGCCCACTCCAGAGAAACAAGGCCCTTCACAAATTGCAGACCATCCCCTCAATTATGTTTCTGTAGCAATGCTGGCACATTAGTTCAACTTCTCCTTGGTTAATAGTTCAGCTTATATTCAAAGAGCCATTAACATAAAATCAACACAGCAATTTTGTCTGAATTCTCATATCATTAATCCATTTAAAGTGGATACACAGTTCACACTCCAAATTCACTTAATTATTGACTTAATAACATTTAAAGAGAGCATGGTCTTTGGCTCCACTGGAATGCAATACAGTTTTTATTCCTCTCTTCCCTACTTTTAATAGGTTCCCTGCAGAAGTGAGTTCTGCAAGGTTTGGGTAATGCTTTGGAGGTTTTTTGCCCAAAGCCCTCTCAGATGGCAGCCCTGGGCATCCCATCCTGGAGCATCCTGAGGAAATTCCTCTCAGCCTTCTCCATTGGCATGGACTGCATCAAGCCCTCAGGTTTCCCTGCTCCAGTGGCAGCCACAAGCCCTGCTGAGGAAGGGAAGAGAATTCCTCCTTCCTCAGTATTTGATGAACCAAGCTTTCTTACCTCTGGCATGGGCACTGAATTTCTAACTCAATTTCTAACTGAATTTCACTATAATTTCTAAGCATACACACGAAATTATTAGTTNTCTTTGGCTCCACTGGAATGCAATACAGTTTTTATTCCTCTCTTCCCTACTTTTAATAGGTTCCCTGCAGAAGTGAGTTCTGCAAGGTTTGGGTAATGCTTGGAGGTGTCTCACCTCACCTTTCTGTCAGAACTCCCCCTGCAACAGATAGGTTCAGTGTCATAAAGAAGAATTTTCTGGCTGGTTTGCTGGGGGAAAGAGGGAGAATGTCCTTGATGGGCTGCACAAAATGGGCCCCATTTGCCCAAAGCCCACTCAGATGGCAGCCCTGGGCATCCCATCCTGGAGCATCCTGAGGAAATTCCTCTCAGCCTTCTCCATTGGCATGGACTGCATCAAGCCCTCAGGTTTCCCTGCTCCAGTGGCAGCCACAAGCCCTGCTGAGGAAGGGAAGAGAATTCCTCCTTCCTCAGTATTTGATGAACCAAGCTTTCTTAGCTCTGGCATGGGCACTGAATTTCTAACTCAATTTCTAACTGAATTTCACTATAATTTCTAAGCATACACACGAAATTATTAGTTTGATCAAAACTGTCTATAAAAAGAAGCTGGTTCTCCTCCATAATTTGATTCAATACTTGTTTTTTTCTCACTTCTTCCCCATTCCTCTTTTCTCTCCTTGTCATCATCCATGGCAAATGATGTTGTTTGTGATTCAAGCTGCTGTTACAGGCCAAAAGCAATCAGCGAGCGCCAGGCCCTGCATTTCACTCTGAAAAATGTCAGGTTAGGACTTGTTTGAATCCTCACATCATTTGTGTCACTGTTGGAGGCCCTTTCCCTGAGACTTGTTTTCCTCCCGTGGCTCTGCTGGGATTTCTGGAGCACGAACAAAGGTGTGGGGAGGATCAGAAAATCATCTGAGAGCTGTGGGGAAAAGGTGCTGGTGGCAGACACAGACCATTGTCCCTTGCAGCCCATCCCCTGGGTGCCTCTGGTGCAGAGGAAGGTCCCATCACCTGGGTGAAATCCCAGGATTTCCCCTTGCTCTCACACCAGACAGGACTATCAGCCTCAAGCCACAGGTAAGGAAGTCCAAGCTGGACCTGCTGTTTGCCAAAAGTCCTTGAAAACTCCTTTGAGCCATCCCCTGTGGGCACAACAACCTTTTTTTGATCACCTTAAAGCCACTTCTGCTTGCCCTGGCCACGTGGGGAGCAGCATCCCACAGCACAAACACATCCTGAGCACCCTCTGTCCTCCCCAAGTCAGCAGGACTGGCATCCCCATTGCTCACAGGATGTTCACAGCACAACATTGGCAGGAAAATTCCACTAGAACAGGCTCAAGGAGGGTCTAATTGCATCAGGTTTTGTGCTGGAAATGGTCATGGGAGCCTGTGAGGCTGCTCTGCCTCTCGCTGCCTTTCACAGAGGAGTGAATGCTTGGAGGATCACACCAGTGGAAAGGAGCCAGGTTTTACTAAAGCACTCTTGCCACAGACAGCAGAATGAGATGCACAGTGCTGCAGGTCATAAGCAAACATTTTAATCTGGAGAGTGCAGAAGAAAAAGAGCAGAACCTCCCAGCACAGACAATAACCACAGTGTGTGGTTTCTCCCTCTCAACTGGGCCTTAGGGTGTTTCCCATACTTAACACTGTTTCCTCTTCATTCAGGCACATGGGAATGTTCAGGTAGGGATTTGCTTGGGATTGCCTTTGAAAGGCTGCACTGGGACTTGATAAAACTCAGTGCAGCTTTGCACCCACAGTGCCTGCTTGGTTATAGCTCTGAGAATGGATTTTGTTTCCTCTTTGAGATCCAAGACTTATCTGCAACAGAAAAAACAGTCCTTTCTTTGTTGAATATCTCCTGATGCATCTGTTTATTTCATAAACTAACACTGTAGCCCTGCTTTTACTATGAAATGCAATAAAAACGTTGGAAGGAGTCATGAAACTGCCCCTGAAACTGTGACATTTCACAAACCCCAGCAGACATCTCCACGATGCCCTCCCTAAATTAGCCACAGATTCTCCAAACGCTGTGTTTAGCACACCCAGCCCTCCAAAACTCCTGTGAACAAGACCCAGAGCCTGGTTCTGGGCAGATCAGTGCTCTCACTGCAGGCACCAACGTGTTCCCTGGGATCACTGCAGGCCCTGGCATTGCTGGGGAGGTGATGCAAACCCAGCCCTTGCCTGTCCTCACCTGTGCAGCCAGCAGCAATCCCCACTCCTGGCAGTGGGTGGGGTATGACAGCACAGGAGGAATCTCCCAAAACAGCTGGATTCAGGCTGGAATAGCCATTGGTGGTGCACAGCAGTGTGTGATCACAGCAGTGTGTGACCACAGCAGGGGCTGGACCCTGCACTGTGGCACCTGAGAGAGCCACGGCTTTTAGAACCATAATAGCCATATTTCTGAGAGAAAAACACCCTGACAACCTCATGGTGTGCAGGGGGCACCCCCAGCCAAGCCCCGTGGTGACACAAGGGTGACATCAGCTCCTGGGCACAGAGCACCCAGCACTGGCAGGAGTTTCAGCAGACAGAGCACAAGCACTGCTTGCCCAGAGGATGCTGAGGCACTAAGGAGCCCCAGGGACTGGCACTGTGGGGCTGCTCTGAGCAAGGGGCAATGTGATGTGAGTCTCCTTTTAACAACACGCACCCTCAGGGCTGGGGAGTGGTTTTCTGGCTGCTGTTTGACAGCCTGCTGCACACACCCAGCTGACACTCCCAAAACCAATCGGTTTTTTGACCACGTTGTCCCAGAGGGACCTTGTCTCCCAAGAGAAGTTTCTTTTTGAAGCCTCTTGGGGCATTTGCAAGGTGTTCTGCTTCTATACCACATGAAATTTCCACGTGCCAAGTCTGTCCTTTTCCCTTTAGAAAAGCATGGATGGAACCCTGTGTGCAAATTAAATTATCAGCAACCCTGAGGGTCTCCCTGTGCTGCTGCTCCCACTCCAACACCCACCCTGGGACGTGTCTGGGCTAACAGAGCTGCTGAGCAGGAGTGGAAAAACACCTCTTTTCCCCTGTGTGCCCTGTCCATGCCTCCCAGCTGCTGCCCCTGGTTCCACCCCACGGGACAGGACACTCCAGTGAATCCAGAGCACCCTGGAGGGCTGTCCCTGCTCTGGGGACTCACGTCATGCTTCCTGCTGGGCACCCTGCCACCCTCATAAATATGTGCAGGAACGATCCTGCTCCCTGTTCCCAGAATAGATCCCATCATCATCATCATCCAACCTGGAACAACGTGGTTAAACATTATCTCTTGCCTCACAAGGGTCCAGGTATTTGCTGTGGAAAATCACAACTGGAAGGGGCAGCCTCAGGTGAGGAGATCACAGGTTTAACAAGCACGGAGCTTTGCATGAAGGGATTTCAGGGAAAGAAAGGGACTGAGTCTCTGCTGGGCTCCTCTGTGCCAGCAACCCTCAGCCAGAGGGATGGACCTGTGGATGTCCCAACTCCCAGACACAACTTCCCTGTTCCAAGGAGGGCTGAGATGCTCCAAACCACTCGTTTCAGAAATAAAGGACATTTCCAGGTGCCCACTGGCTCAGGGGGATGAAAGTTCAGAGCCCAGACGTGGGCCTGGAGCTCATCCACAGCTCTGAATCAGAGAATAAACACCAGGAATTGCCTGTACCTGTGGAAGTGATGCAGACACATCCATACACCTGCCAAGAGCATTTGCACATGGCAGGCACTACACAGAGGATCCCACAGCAGGATCTGCTTTGTCTTGCTGAAACAGGAGAAGGAAAAGCAAGACTTTGTTTAATTTCCATATTTGTATGGAAACAACATAATCCTGATTACTGTATGTTCCTGTGGAAGGGCAGGATGCATCTATGCTTACATCTTTTTTCAATACAGAATGAAAAAATAAGAAAACATGCTCATACCAATCATCAAGGCAGATTAGGGTTTTATTCAGTGTATGTTGTGGACAGATGGGCTTTTCTTAATGCCTTGCACTTTCCCTCTCCACAACTTTTGCAGTTAAGTCGCACAGAAAGCTATTGAGTATTTCTCTATCTGTGCTGAGCCCTGCCCACTCCACAGCAAAAAATCCCACCCAAAAATCCCCTGTCCAGCCCTGCTTCCCAGAGCAGAGAGTTCACCCTACTTATTGTAGAATTATGTTGTGGTAATTCAGGTCTACCTGAAATCTTTAGGTCCCCTCCTGATTTTCACCTGCAGCTCTATGATCTGCAGAGTCCTGATCATTTCTGCATAGATAAGAGGTGGAGAAAGACTATTTAAATATAACAAAATCTATGATAATGAAAGGATTTAAGGCCACATCCACCAAATCCTTGCTGGTGCTTAGACCACTAGAATTGTATCAGTAAGAGCATTTTATTGCAGCCCTGGGTCACAACTGGACACCTTTTTTCATGGAGAATATGTTCACATGAATTTCTCTCCCACATTACAACAGACCAACATTTCAAAATTCCTGGCAAAAGAAATTTTTTGAGGAAACAGTTGCTTTGCATTTATCAAAACATTTGGTTTCTGCATGAATTACTTCTTATTTTTGACAGTTTCTATGACAGTAAGAAAAATATAATTCAAAATTCCCCAAGGGGAAATTCAAGTTTCTTGTTCCACTAATGGAGACACAGACCATACCCATGCTGCTGTAATTTCCTTGGAGTTTTGTTTTGGTTGGTTTTCTTTGGGTTTTTTGTGTTTTGTTTTATTTTTCCTCATTTCTTTTCCAGCAACATCAAAATGACTAAACAACACGATTTTACAGGAAGTTTTGGTTCTGGCAGAATTCAGTCCCCAACAGAAAGAGACTCCTATGAGTGTTTCAGAGGTTATTTGTGTTTCAGAGGTACCAATCCACACCTGCAGCTGAACAAGCAGCTTTTGCTCTCCCTCTTTGCTTGCAGATGTGCCCCAGCACTTTCTCACTCTTTTTTTACCTCCTTCCTTTGCCCCATCAACTCAACCTTCCTGCAGCAGGGCAGGATGTAAAAAGTCTGAGCTGGCCAAGCTGCAGCTCACCACAGGATCCCACCAGTGCTGGGGTTCTCTGATCCTGAGCAAGGATTTCAAATGAGAGATGTTTGCTGCCACATGAGGCAGATACAGTTTAAATTGACTTTTTGGAGATGAGCAGGAACTTCTGCACCTCCTCAGGAAAAAAGGCTGATCTAAATTGTTACATCAGTTGTGCAAGGGGGTTCCACACAACTCCTGAAATACCTTGGGGAGGGTGGGGTGATTATTTTGGTTTTTTTTGCTCTGCATCAAGTACAAATTGCAGTTCATGTGGGGTTTTGCTTTAGGCTGCTACATATTTTGCTATTGTCTCTTCCTTCCCCCAAAGACACTGAGAATTCCTCTGCCTCGTGTTTTATTTACAAGTCCTTGTGGTTTTGTGCTTTATCAGCTCGAGTGGGTGGGAGAAGCTCAGTTTTATGGGTTTTTAATAGAAAAGCAGAGAATAGCTCACCTCAAAAATCTCACCCTGATGGTTTGTAATGTGTCAGGAACCACCCTGCTTTCTGCAAGACAGGCTGTGTGTTCCTCTGGTTTGGGTCCTGAACTGAAACAAACTTTCCTCTGAGGAGGCTCAAATCTGAACACCACACAAAACAAAAGAGCCCTGCAGTTCTGGTCCCACAGTAATTGCAGGCTGACAGCTTTTTTTTTTCTCTCCACTGTTGGCTTTGCTGCATTTGCTGGATCAGGGTAAAGCTCCTCCTGTCTTACTCAGGCGTCGAAGATGGGAGGCAGATCCCTGCCCTCAGAGGATCAGGATCCAAGGAAACAACAACTTTATAAAAAAACACTGCACATGAAGGGGTTGGAAAATACAAGAGTGTGCAGAACTCTTCCCTTTTTCTGGAGTGAAGGTTGTATAAATGGTGATTATTTCCTCTCTTGGTGCAATCCTTGTTATCACAGACCCTCCACCTCAGCACCAGGTGGATCTCTGAGTGCATCTGCCAAGAGGAACTTGGTCAACACATGGAAAAAAAGCAGCTCTTTGTCCTCTCAAAGGCTGGGAACAAGCAACACTCAGGACAGAAACATTCACCTAACAAAGGGAAGGGGTCTGCATGAAATCCTCTGTTGGTGCAGGTGAAAAANCCAGAAACATTCACCTCTTGGAGCTAACAAGGGGAAGGGTCTGCACGAAATCCTCTGTTGGTGCAGGTGAAAAAAAGAAAAAGCTCCTCACTCTGGCTGAGAAACCACCCGTATTTTTTCAGCTGCATTCAATACAGTTTTATAATTGCATTTAAATCAGCACCCTCGGAGCAGGGTGGAGCCCAGGTTTTGAAAGCCAAAAATTCATTTGAAAACATCTTTCTCTGCGAGCCAAAAAAACTTCTCCGATTCGATACGGCCAGAAGGGTGGGAAAAAGCTTTAAAGGGGCCTTGGGAAGGTGCTGGTTGTGAAGAGGCAGAGCTCACACAAAGCTTCCCCTGCCCCTCTGGGTGTCCTCAGCAGCAGAAGGGTCCCTGTCCCTGTGCAGCTCCTTGCCCCGAGCCTGGGACTGGCTTGCATTAGCGAGGATGTGCTGGTACAACCCGACTGCACACACCCCTGAGGGAAATCCAGCTCACACCCAGAAAAGAATTCATTTGTCAGGATAGCTGGGGCTGGTTCTGAGCAGAGCAGCTCTCACAGAAAAAGCATGGTGTGGTTGCTGTGTGAGCATGAAGGCTCTTCTCCAAAGTGGAAACAAAAGGACACGTAGGAAAGCCATGCTCCTGTGAAGTGGGGAAGTGAAGGGGCAGCATTTGAAATAAAAAAGAAATACTGGTTTTGCAAAAGCAAAGGTCCACAATCCTGATCATTTTTTCATGGAAAGAAAACATAGGTGGATCCTCTCATGAAACAGGTTTAAGGAGAGGTCATAAAAAGGTGGTGGGAATTGGCAATTTAGAATTAGAAAAACTCATGGTTTTAAGTATGGCATGATTTTACTCAAGCAGCTAAGATGGGTGGTGCTTATTAAATAAAACATAATGCCACTTTATTATTTATAATGCTTACTGCAAACATGAGGATCTGAAAGAGAAAATGGAGCCAATTTCATAATTACCAGTGATAAAATGCTTTAACCTCTGCATTAGCTGCTACCCATACTGCACCTTTGATTCCACTAATCGATCTTAATTGATTAAATGAAAGCACTTCATCTTTGCATTTGATTGCCAGCATATTCTGCCACTTTCTATTACAATCCATTTTGGAAGATACCTGATGATTCTACTCTTCTCTTTCCTTCACACTTTCATCCCCTCATTAATTACCTGCTGCCAGCCCAGCTTTCTTGCAGCAAGGGACTCCAGCACACAGACACCCTTAAAATGCAGCACCTCCAACACAACCAAGAGCAAATCATCTTTTCTGCTCGAGTCTCTGCCTCAGTCAAGCACTGCCCAGCACAGGAGACCCCTCTGGTTCATGTGTTGTTTTCCCTTGAAGGTTCTTGGAGCATTTTTAAACAAGGACTCAATGCAGAGCTGCTAAATAAAGAGTTTTGTACGCGCCCCAACATTCTGTTTAAATCTAGTTAATATTAAGATGTGTTTCCTCTGAATTTAACCCTCTGAATTTCTCACTCCCTCACAGGTACAATTCTCCTCCAGAGAACCTGCAGTGTACCTAAATTAAGGTGGGGGTAGTGGAGAAAACCCCACAAACCTGGATAACGTGGAAATTGTAACTGCATTTTTCCACCTAAGGAATTTATTCACCTGGAAGGGAGATACTCCCTGTGGAAGCAGACAGTGGAACACCTAAATTATGCTTTGCATATCTTTAATCATGAAGGGAGAGGTGCTCAAGCACTCACATAATGAGCAGTGTACTACAACCAAGTTACCAGAGGAACGCAGGCCTGGATTTGGGTTATCTGTCCCTGGGTGCTTCAGTCAGAGCAAACTCAGGCTGTAATAGATCATCTGACCCATATTTGCTATCAGAGCACTGCACAGAGCAAGGGGAAATGTGTGAACACAATCCCTGGGATCTGTATTCATGAGAGCCAGTGAGGTAGATAATGTGCTGCTGTGCTTTAACCCCAGGCAGAAACTCATCCCCACTCACTCCCTCACTCTCCCCTCGTGGGATGGGGAGAGAAGCAGAAGGGTAAAATTAAAAAAAACAACCCAACAACACTAAAACAACCTCAGCTAATAGGTAAAGCAAATTCCACACCCACGAGAAAAGTAAAACATTTTTGGGTTTTTTTGAAAAGGAATTAATTCACCATGTCCCATGGGCAGGCAGGTTCAGCCACCCCAGGTAAAGCAGAGCTCCATCACATGTAACAGTGGAAGGCAAACACCATCATTCTGATTGTGTCCCCACTTTCTTTATTTCTTAGCCCAGCTTTAAACAGGAAGCTTTGTGCACTGGGATATCCCTTGTCACCTGTCCTGGCTGTGTCCCTTCCCAGCTCCTCCATCCCCCTGGCTGGTTTGTGGGGTGAGGAGCAGGGAATGCTCCTGAGCTCTGCTCTGCAACAGCTGGAACATCCCTGACTTACCAACAAACCCAAACCACAGCCTCAGAGCAGCCACTGTGCTGAATATTAACTCTCCCCCAGCCAAACCCAGCACACAGGCAGGAGCCAGTGGTGCAGATAATTAAGAGAAAATGGGAAAAAAATTCTTCAAGGGAAATAAAAAAAAATAAAAAAGGATGATTCCTCTTGCTCTGTCAGTGCCTTGAAAAGGCAGTGTTCCCAGAAAAGTGAAAAAATGCCCTGCTTGGGTTTGAGTTGTCCTAATGACTGGGAATGCTGCCACCACAGTGACCAGGTAAAGCTCAGGAATGCTAAACCTGTAAAAGGTCTTTGTCACCTCACTGTGAGAAGGAAATTCAAGTGTGGATGGAAATGCTCACCCACACAAGGCACGAGCCTCGCAGCCCACTGAGGTCAGCAGTTTCTGCAGATGATTGCCACCCGTGTTAACGTGGCACGAAGGCTGTCTCAGAGCAAACTGAACTTCCCCAGCTCCAAAAGCTCCAGAGGGGAGAATCACAACCTGCAGATGATGCCTTGGTTACAATCCAGCCTCCAACAGAAAATACACTGAGCCAACAACGGGGCTTTGCTTTTACTGGAACACAGTTCAAATCCATGCCTCTTTTATTTTTGATAAACTGATGCCTGCTAAGCTTTTTTTTTCCTCCTAGAAAATGGCTCTTCCCAGTTCCTGCTGCACTTCAGTTTTATCTCCTATATAGATTTTTATCTTATCTCCTGCATGAGTCAGGCTGGGGAGGAGGCTTTTCTTATCTATCTGAGCCAACAGGGAAGAGCTTAATGAAACAACCCCATTGTTCTTCAGTGGCAATCTGCTCCCAGCTCCCAGCCAGGCACTGATACCCCATGGAGATACACTGATACCCATCACACTGCTACAAGCATTCCTTCAGATCCAAATCACTCATCTGAGTTATTCCAGGAGGGCCCAGACAGCGTTTCACCATCTTTTTACCCCTCTTCTTCTGGACTTGTGAGTGTGCAGGTGTTACTGGATCCCTCAGATGGAAATTTGCTTCAGAAATGTTAAAGATTGTAAAGTGTGATAAAACAAAAACACCGTGTTTGTACATGAAAGGTGGCTGGGATTAAAACAGCAGTTTGTAAAGGTTGTTCCTCACTGAGTCCTTGTCCAGCTGTCATTCCAGAACGTCATCTCCAGGGCAGAGCTGCATTCATTCAGAAGTTAAGGTCTCTGCTCTTTCAGGAGGACTTGGAGACCACTTAAATCCTTCTAAAGACGTGCATTAATGAGTGCAACACCTCGAGGAGGACCAACAAAAGTCTCCTCTGCTGAAGCACCAGGAAGTATTTTGACTTTGCTGAGTGATTCCCGCAAGGGAAGGCAATAAACTAACCCAGCATATGTTAGATTTTATGTTTTTTCAACAGGCTTTAATGCAGATATAAGACTCTCTTACCCTGAGTTAGGAACACCAGAGACTCAATTCATCAGGTGCACAAAGGGCCAAAGCCCTGGCTGGTTTTGTTTTTCCTGACCAAAATGTAATTAAAATACAAATTCCATCTTCTCCTTGCATTAAATTTCTGAAGAGGAGCCATTTTCTTGCAATAAATTCCTAAAGATTTCGTTACATGAGCAGCAGAGCATGGCAGAAGTGCATAATAAATCAGTCCAAATTCTGGCTGTGTCTAAAGGGTTTATAGAAAGCTCTCTATCCGCTCTTCACACTCCAAAATCTGAATTAGAATTAATTTCAGGAATCAGCCAACCTACCCCTTGCTTTAAAAACGTCAAGCTGAGGAGTGCATTATGTGAGATTACAATTAATCAGACGTGGAGGCGCACACACACACACACACACACACACACATCTTCCCACTTAAATTCTCTGGCCAAAAAAAAAAAATATTACAGCACCCTTGACAGATAGTAAATGATCTTTTCAAATAATGCTCGCTGGTGATGAATGCTGCAGCTCCTCAGCCTTGTGCTAATACAGAGCTGTTCGGCAGGGAACAGGCATCGCCTGACAACTGCTGCATTAGCTCTAATGACACGCTGATGGCCCTGACACTCCCTGCTCTCCGGGATTCTTTCCCATCAGGAAAGAACTCCGGGGATAGAGGAGCCCAGCGTGCTGAATTATATTAAAAAAAAGAATTATCAGTGATCACGAAACGTTAATGAAACATTAAACATCACTGTTTGGAAGGACAATGTTGTTATTTACTCATTTTCTCGCACAGATTAAAGGAGTTATTTATAGCTGCTGCCTTTGGCCCTGATAGTGCCTCCCAGTCTAATATTGCCCTGCTGAAAGGGGCTTTCTCTCCCTAATCCTCTTTAAAATATTGGGCAGCCCGGGCTGCAGTCACAACGTCCTGGAGAAACACAAGTTCACATCCAGAGCAGAGCACTGGTGCCTTTCTCCATCCAGGAGCAGCACAAGGCTCTGGGCAGGGTCCTGTCCCTGCCCTGGTGCTGGGAGAGAGGACACCCAGCTCATCCACAGCACCCAGAGTTAGAGAAAACCAAAATAGGAGATTTCCCTTCCCCTCCTCTGCAGCAGTACCTGACCTTCCCCTCCTCTCCTGCCCAGCAATTCCTCCCAAATCCTCCCTCCTTCCCCTGCCTCAGCTCCTGAGGTGCTGATGAAAAGGCTGGGCAGAGCCTGTCCAATGCAATACCCCAAAAATATAATTTTGCTTCACTGTGTCAGCTGCACGGGGTGAGGAACAAAAAGAGCAGCTCCCTAATTGAATGTGGACTTTGAATAAAAAGCACTTCCCCTTCCATTTATCTACCTGTGGAGCTATTTTTGTCCAGCTCACTGGGAGAATTGCTACATTCTGTTATGCCCCAAATATTTTGCTTCTTTAATCACTGCACAGGGCTCCCACCTGCAGTAAGTGGACTGAGCAGACAAGGGAAATTTATTGCAGCCAGCAGCCAGAAATCAAATTCATCTCTCATCAATTATTTGGGACACTATTGTTTCCAGCAGCTTCTCCTCTTAATAAAACTGATCACAGCTGAATGTTTGGCTGCTTCTGTAGAAAATGCCAGGACTTGTTATTTCATTATACATGTATTCTTCTTACCTGTATATTCTCTGGAAGGATTTTATAGATAAGTGATGAGCATTGTCTGGTTGACAAAGTGTGACTAAAGTACAAGGCAAAGAGCTGGAAGATAAATTTGTCCTTGCAAGTGCTGCAGCTGATTTTCTATGCAAAAACTAATAAAAAGTGCTTTTCCTTTGCCCCTCTATCAGAGGCAGAGCTGGCAGTTTGAGGTTTTGGGGAGAGGAAAAATAATAATGCAGAAAAAAATCTGGGCAAAGCCATCCCCTAATCCAGCACTGAAAGGACAACACAAGGTTTGAACAGGGAAGATCTGACAGAGTCCAGGATGGCCTTGGCCCTAAAAAAGCTCTTCCATACACTGGGAACAAAATGCAGGTATCAAGTGATGGAGACTTAAAAACTGCATTGCTTTTTCTCTGTCTTGTAGGGCACAGGATATGGTCTATTAAAAAAAAAAAACAAAAAACCCTCTATATAAATATTTAAAAATCTCCTGCAAATCCCAGCCCACCCCTACAACATCTCCAGGGGATGGGAAAGCAGAGTCAGATATTGCAGGAGCAAAGAGGAGAGACCAAGAGTGATGCAGAACCAACTTGGGAAGGACTGGAAATGCAGCAGGGTCCTCTGTCAGCTCCAGAGGGGCAGCCAACCTTCTGAGGAGCCACAGCTCTGCAGTGCCATGAGCCAGGGAGCAGCAAACTGCAGGCAAAGCCTCCCCAGCCCTGCAGGGAGCAGCTGGACAGGGACCCTGCCATCCCAAGGAGCAGCCAGCCCGTTCCAGAGCCTGCCAGCTGCTGGGAGGAGAGGGCAGATCGCAGGATTTATCACTGGAAACACAGATGATGCTCTTGGAGGAGCCATCCTGACAACTTCCAGAAACAGGGGATCAGTGTTAGCACTCAGGGGGACACACACAATCAGAGAGCTGATTATATGTGCAGGTGCTTTTATGGAAATGCACAGAAACTCAGGGTAAAACCCAAATCATGCTCTGACATTGGGCTCCAGATGAATGTGTTTTATACCCTTCCATTATAGAACTATCCATTAATTATTAAACCCATATTGGTCTGTTTTATACATTGATTCTATCCAAGCAGGAATTCCCCAAACCCCCCAAAACACCCTCTCTTAAGATTCTAGTTGCAATTACATCTTTCTCATGATTCTTACTATGCCCTAACCATCATGTCATTTTTATCATATTGATTCCACAGGTGCAGTTTCACATGATCTGGCAAAGACAGGCCTGTGTAGACCCAGCTCTTTTTCCACACCTTCCCAAGCCCAGCCTTTCTTTCCACCCCCCATTGAATCCATCCATGATTTTATCCCCAGGCTAACAGAATTTATCCCTCATGCCATCATTAGTGGCACATGGGGGCCTGAGCAAGGCCTCCATGTGAGCTTGGCACAGGTGGACAGGCAGCAGGGAGGGAGCTGCTGGGGACAGGACTGTGTCCATGTGTGTGTTTGAACATGGCACTGCCCCAGGAGGGATCAGAGAGACAAGTCAGGGCTCCTGCCCAGGCCAACAGGAGCTTGGGCATCTCATAAAAGAGACACTGGCAGCTCTGGGACCCTCAGCACACAGGTCCAAAGCAAAAAAAACACTTCTTGTCTGTGAATAAAGGGCTTTCTGCTGTTGCTGGAGGACTGAAACCGTGCTCTGATTCCCCAGGATGAGAGAGCAAAGAGAAGGAACTGAGAGCCTGTGGAAGCACAGGAGAACAGAGAGTGTTTCTGAGGATTTCAAGCCTTTGAGTCAGTGAAAGTACCATGAGAAATCCCTGCAAGGGATGGACACAGCAGAAGTGAAACCAGGAGAGAGAGGCCTGGTTGTACCTCAAAGATTTTCCTCATCCAGCCTTTGAAATGCAGCCACCAAGTGTCATTTGCTCTGGTTCAGAAGACCAGCTCCAAAACCACTAAAAATGAGTGGAGCCTTGCCATTCACCATGAGGACTTTGGGATTACCTCTTTTCATCTTGCACAAGTCATTTCACCTTCCTTTTCACTCACTTTATCAAGAATAAATAAATTCTTGACTGAATCACTCTTTGAGATCTCCCAGGTCACCTTTGAGGCGTCCCAGTGGGAATTGCTATCACAGCCAGAGGAGTCTCAGACCAGCACTGGCAAAGCACAACTGAGCCTTGGGTGTCTAATTGGAGCTCCAGGTTCTGCTGGGAACACTCTAAAAGATCAAGAAATTGTCTTGATTCTATTAAAAAAATTGACCAAAGGGATAGATGGAAAATTAAATGGCACCATGGCAAAGGTTAACAAACTCGAGGGAATCATTAGACAAACTGTGAGATCATCAGCTTTAAAAAGGAGCAGAATCAAAGATAATGGAATTCAACTGTTTCAACTCAATTTTTCTCATTTTGCTCAGCTGAGAAAACATCATAAACCCATGTCAAACACAAGTGTTAAATGGTAATTTCTACAGGGTTTCTCCTTTAGCATTAGGTTTAAATGAGGCTTTATAAGGTAAAGGCTGGTGACTATTTCAACTTGCTGTAGTGGAGAAGTATTTAAGGTATTAAACATGATTTAAAATTACTGTTATAACCCATCATTTTCTAATCCCTTAACTCTTCCGGAGGATTTAAAATGAATTATATAAGCTTTAGTAAACAAATAAATATATCATATAGGAAAGGAAAACTGAAGAAGATTACCTGGGAAGGAGACAGACACACGGCAAGTGTGGTTTAAGAGAGTTTTCCAAAGTATCTTGATGAATTAAGAACCCAGTTCTTATTTATGGAAACACTTAGGAGCTATGATAAAGGACAGATTTTCCTCAGCAGAAAATTTTAACTAAAAATACACGACAGAAATACTTTATGATTTTTTATGACAACAAAAATACGGTGCCAAAAGGCTCCTGGAGCTCCTGATTGCTTTCATTTCATTTCTCACCACAAAAGTGAAACAAGAGAACGCAGGGGAGATTATATTGCTAGCTTCCCCATTATTAATGGCAGAGGAAATAGCTGCCTTAATGCATTTGATTACATCTTAATAATCACAGCCACCCAGCTCCTTTTTAAACACGCCAGATCCTGTAACAGAAAAATGTCTTTACTCCGACCACAAACCGTTCAGGCCCGACCACTGACGAGTTGTGACAACTGCACTGAGCCTGCTGGGAGAGTGTAAATAGAACTGGCTTTGCAGCCACGTGAGGATCATCTGTCACCAGGGCAGCATTATCTGAGCTCAGGGAAGGCAGGGCTGGGCGCTGCACAAGTTCCCTGAGGTGCTCTGCTGATGCCTTAAGTTTTAGTTTTTGTGTTTTTCAAATCTGTGCTGCTTTGGGTGTAGTTTTGAGCTTCACATTAAGTGCCCTAGGAGATAACAAGTAGACAAACCAAATC
Organism: Alaudala cheleensis; assembly: GCA_013398995.1. Classification (NCBI taxonomy): domain Eukaryota; kingdom Metazoa; phylum Chordata; class Aves; order Passeriformes; family Alaudidae; genus Alaudala; species Alaudala cheleensis. The sequence continues at coordinate 66,899 of VWYE01017204.1, forward strand.
CTTTCCTGCTGAAAACCAAGGACAACTTTCTGGCCCAAAAGCACAAACAGCCATGGACTGAAGGGAGAAACAAGAAGGATGAGACTTCACAGCCTGGAGTTGTAACTGGACAATTAAACCCCAATATGCAAATGGACCCAAACTTATCAAAGTGTGAGGCCTCGTGACCGGGGCCATCTTGTGACCATTGGGAGTCCCCCTGGTCAGGCTCTTGTGCTGCCCAAGGTGTATCCCAGGGCCTTTCAATAAATATCTCCTTTATCCTTTAGCTCTGTCCAGTCTCTGTCTCAGCTCAGCCTTCCCAAGGCATCACTGGGAATCCTGAAAAGAGCAGAGCACCAGCACATGGGTGGAAAGGCTGCTGTATAAGCATGGTCAGTACCAGAGCTGCCCTCTGAACCCCTGATGTTTACAGCCTGTCCTCAGGGATGTTCCTGGGAGGATAAAAAAGTGTTTAATACTGGTGGAGCTGTGTGAGGAAAAAATTCTGCACCTAAAGTGTGCCCAAACGCTGAGATAGGGCCATCAAGTGTGCCAAGCTGTTAAGAAAACCTGATCTTTAGCAGAGAAATAAAAATCAATCACTGGAATGTAACTGAAACTTCCCAAGCCTGAAATAGTCTTTCTTGGGTCTGAGCTAAAGAAGTGCAGAAGGCTTTCAGGATTGAGTTGTTTTTTTCCTGTTTCACACCTCCCCACAAGGTCTGGGTCTCTTTCTAAAAACTGACCAGCCAAAACTTGTAGGAATTGCAGTGTGGCTCATAAACTGCCCCAGCCTTGGCCTTTCTTGTGATGCCCAACAGAACCAGAAGTCAGAACTGAGCCCCCTTTGTGAGGAGTCAGCAGCCACCCAGAAAGAGCAGGAATTCAAATCCAATGGGAAAACACAGACCTGCCAGTGACAGCTGCCTCTCACCACAGCTCTCTGCTCCCCTTCACTTGCTCTGAACTGAAAGAAATTAGAAGTTGGATAATTGGATGTTCCTCTAATTAAAAAAAGCCATCTAGATAAAGTCACATGCACCAGCTCATATAGAGGGACTGTGCACTTGGATAGGTGAGATCCAGCAAGGCAGAGATGCACAACTTTTCCTACCCACCAGACATTTCCTGTTGCCTAAAACCCCAGAAGCACAGTCCTAGCCCCTCTCTTAGTCCCTCATCCCTCAGAGAGAGATCCTGGAGGGATGGAAATGAGAGAAGTGTGAAAATGGGGGAAAAAAAATAAAGCAATCAGGAAGAATCACAGGAGGAACAGTAGCTCAGCACTGCCCTGAGACTGCTGGAAAAGGATGCTGCATGTGGGGAGGGAATCATCCATTCTTCATGTGCCTGGTGGGTTAGGCAAGAAATAATGAGATAAAATTACAGCTGGGGAAATTCAATTCAGACACCAGGAAATACTTTCTAATGGTGAGGACTGTTATGTCCTGACACAGATAGCTCAGGGACACTGGGGGATAGGAGGTGCTGGTGGGTTTAAAGAGGCAGATGAACTGAGTGAACTCCTCAGGTCTCTTCCAAGCCCATTTTCTTTAATTTAGGGTAAATCAGCTCAAATTTCTCCACACAGTCTTGCACCTCTACCACCTCTAAGTCTGCAGACATGGTGGATGTACTTTAATTCTGAATTAACAGTGCCTAGGGATTTTTTTTTTTAAGAACAACATATAAACCTCGTGATTATAATTAGAGTATTTTATGATAGACTTTTATCACAATTCTACACAGACTATAGCTCCATTTAATCCAAGAATGTCATTAGACATCTGGCTACGTGGCCTTCACTCTGTCAGGAGTATCAGCCATTTCAAATAATGGTTTTCAATGCTCCGAAAAAATCATTCACTTGGTTACAAAGTCTCTGGGTTTAACTACCTCAAACCCTTCAGTGTTGCTCCCTGCAATGGCTCAGTTTAGAAGTGCTCTGGACAGTTTCTGATGCATTGTAAAAATTCTGTGAGAGAAGCACTTTTTGGGGGGTGATTTATTTAGTGATGCCACTCACTTTTATCAAAATCACAAGCCAGACAGCCAAACCTAAAGAGGCAATAAAGGAAACCTTAGAGTTCCCCTGCATGCAAAAAAGCAAAGAGAGACTGTGGTGGTGGTCACTAAAAATCTGATCTTGCACACACTGGCACCAACCCAGCAAAGCACTTAAGTGCATGCTTAATTTTAAGCATACAGGTAGAGCCATTTAAACTAATGGAATCATTTAAGTGCTCTGCTGGATCAGGGCCAGCCTCCTCAGCATCTTGCAGTGTCAAGTACGCAGAGCAAGGGCTTCATCTAATTGCATCAGGCTTTAATTGACAAAGAAAAAAAATCAAAGTAATGCAGCATTCAGACTGAGCCCATCTCTCTCAGGCTGCTGTTCTCATCACAGTGAGTAGCACAGGGTTTGTTCATGCTGCCCCAGTGCCTCGAGTGTCCTGTTGGATTTGATCCACCATGCCTCATCTCTGGCACAAGCTCTTTCCCAGCAGCTCCTGTCTAAGTTTTCCATGCAGCAGGCTCTCAGCAAAACACCCAGTTTGTTCACCTGCCCCAGTGATCACACTACATAATTATGGAGTCTTTCATGCCAAGTGTGTTCTATCACCTGCTATTTTCTCCTACTGATACACATTTGAGATTAGGCTCTGCACTCTCTGAGAATGTGATTTTACTCACTTTTTTTTGCAATTTTTCATGCATCTGTGAAAGTGCAAAAAAAAAAATTAATTGGGAAAAATATTTGGATGCTGCAGCAGCTGAAGAGAGCAGATCCTACAATGGACAAGCCTGAAAGCTCCATAACCTGAACCATTCCTCTCCTTAAATATATAACTTATTATTATTATTCAACTGCCAATGCCCGGAATACACAATGACACAATAGTCTCACCTCTTTTCAAGCTCTTACTTTGCAGTTCTGAAACAGAACATTTGCTGGGGGGAAGGAAGCAAACCAACAGAACTAATTCAGCATGGATGTAGAATTAACTTCTCACCACAGTGTGCTCCTTTAAACTCAGTGATGAAAGGGGAAGAAAAAAATGGCACATCTGGGAATTTGCCAGACTGCTGCACTGAGTTAATGCAATTACTGAGAAGGGGTGATGGGGAGCTGTGAGAGGAGTGTGGGCAGAGTCCAGTGACAGAGAGCTGGGAGTGCTCTGCCTCTCACATGAGCAAGGCCTTTGCCTTTAACTGCTTTTATCCAGGCATGAAACAAGTGCAAGGCTGAGCCACAAGCCAGAAATAAAACAGTCACTAGAAAGGATGGGAAGAACTTTCCAGAATTGTAAGGGGAGCTTGTAACATCTTTGGTCACTATGTTTTTCCATAGTCACCGTTAGAAATTAATCATCTTTCATCTTTCAGTTTAGGTCTGAAAGGCAAATTTCCCTGGCAAACAGGGAAATAGTAAAAAATGCTAAAGAAATAATAAGAGGGAGGTGGGAAGGGTCATGTAGCTGAACCTTGCATTGGCAGTAATTCTGTAGTAGCTCCCTGAAATTTAACTGTGCCTTCAGAAATGCAACCACATTTTCCTGTGCCTCCTGCAGGAAGCAAAATTCTGCAGTTAATTGCTCAGGAAACAGCTTTTTGCAACACCCAGAAATAAAAAGCCACTGAACAGTGACCAACCAACAGCAGCTGAAGGAGGCAAAGTCCCCCAGGTCTGTCTCATCTCTGTGCTCTGGTAAAACCTGTGCTGAGACCCATAACACAGGCAGGGAGGCAGGAATAATTCAACCACAGATAATATTTAATATATCAACAGATTTTAGCTTGCAAACAGGATTCATCATCTTACAGTCTGAAGAAACATAAATATGGCAGAAATGGTGTTGAGTTTCTAAGCTCTGACATTCAGAAGGAGGCAGGAGTGTGTAAGTTGTGTGCAGCAACTTGAATGATGCAAAATTCCAAAATCAACCTGAAATGGGTCTTTCTGAAAAAAGACTTGATCTGCCAGCAACTCTGTAAATCTTTGATGCCCTTTTAGGATTTGAGCCTTTATAAAACAGGTAAAAATTAGGGATCCTCAATGCAGACATTGAACTGAATTGGGATACAGCAGCAATTTTGAAACTGCAGATTGCAGGTGCACCCTCACATCCCACTGATAACACAAAGTCACCAGCACACTCCTGGGTTGGGTTATCCCTGGGGGTGAACCCTGAATGAACACATGAGGTTTCCAACTGCCCTTTGTCACTACCTCATATGTAAGGCTCACTTTCTAAAATGACAAATATGAAGACATAAAAATCAATTCAAGGAAAAACTAATTTTAAAATGTCAACAAGGCTGTCTCTTAGCATTTACTCAGATCTCATATCCAGCACTATAACTCCACAGTGCCTGTCTCCACCAGAGTGTTTTCCCTAAAAAAACTCACTTTTTAGCTGTAAAAGAAATCAAACACCTTTTTCTTTTTTCATTTTTTTTATGTGACTGTCCCACAGAAAAGGACTTTTCATTATTAACTTGAAATTTAGCCTTTAATCATATCTGCTGAGAGCAGGGCTGAAGCTGTGATGCAATGCACAGCTTTCCTGCACAGCATATGGTATTTGAAAAGTGAGTAGAAGGGGAAAAATGACAGACAGGAAAAGGTTCAGACTTCTGTAGCCTTGGTTTTGCACTGTGTGGTAATTATACTGAAGAATTCATGACTCACTTTGGTGCACTACTGTGCACTGCTAAATTAGAATTTTGGCAAGGACACCAGACAAATGATGAAATATATAATATTGGTTTCTCTAGCATAGCTCATCACTATGGTCTCATGGTGTTTCAAAGGGCTTTTTTTAGCACTCTGGGAAAACAAGGTCTTTTTTAAACAAGAAAAACATATTGCATCGAAAATGCGCTGTACGGAAGTCAGCAGAAATAGATAAAATTCCTCTTTAAAAAAAATCAGCCTTTCAGGTAGTTTGAGTAATTGTTCCCTAAGACAAGACACAGAGCATCTGACATGGAGACTACCAAAAGCTGCTGTGCATTAAAGCACAAGTGTGATGTGGAGAATGAAGCTCTTCCACTCTTTAACATCCACAAGAAAATGTTTTCTTCACACCAGCTCAGAAATGTGTATTATCAAAATGATTTACACAAAGCCTCCCCAGCCATTTGACAACTGCAATGAGGTCAGGAAGATGTACACATTGGGACAGCACTTCAGTTAACTCTTCAAGGCACACTGGGAGATTGGGACAGCACTTCAGTTAACTCTTCCAGGCAGATTCTTTCCTCCCAAGGACTGCAGCCAGCCTGGAGTTATGCAGCACGCTGGAATTAATCCAGTTTTGCCAGGTGCAGCCAATCCCCCATGTCATGCTGCACCATCAGCTATTCTGATCTGCAGTGAGAAGGAAGTGGCACCAGTCCTTAGAAAGAGGCACCACCATTAAAAATATTTTGCTGCGTGACCCGGAATGAACATCTCGATTTCTCCAGATAAAAGCCAAATGAAAACACCCAGCCCCCAGCTAGGGCAGGGATGGGAACCAACTTCCACTGGGCTTTTCACAAATGTGCTGCAACGTGCAAGTGGTCATAAAAGTTTCCCAGCAGCCAGAGGGTTTGGCCATGGAGAGAGTGAAGATGTCTGTCTCTGAACTTTGCCATTAACTTCAAGACCTCCCTGCACAAACCTGGCAAACTCTCAGAAAAATCAGATGTTAAAGGCTCCATATGCTAAACCCCCACTGCTCTATACCATGTATTCTGTTTAAGGGCAAGCACAGAGATTGCAAACAGCTATTTTTAACTCTTTTCAGTGCACAGTGCATCTGTTGTGCTTCTGATTTCCATTAGAAATGAGAGTCATTTACTGATCTGGCCATCATCCAGATTTCTACATGAAACACATGGGCTGAGCACAAAATAACACAGTTTTATGTGCATGGGTGCATGTATTGTATCCATTATCTACTGCAGCAATCAGAAGTACAGTTCAAAATGCTGTGGGGACTTTGAAGGAACAGACTATCACACTTATCTTGTTTCCTCAGAGTCTCTGGACTCAAAACCATCGAGAACAAGGCCGTGAAACCTTTCTCTATGTTTACATGCTGCTGCTGGGACAAAAAAAAAATCCCACAGGATTTAAAATTTGCTCAGTGGAGAAGAGGATCCTGAGGCTGGGGACAGAGCTCGGGGTGTAGCTGATACCTTCAGCACAGCTGCAGAGAACACCCATGGAGAAAAGCCTCCAACAATAACGAGCTACTGAAGGATCTGCCAACGTGGACCCCAGCCAGGAAGTCAAGCAAATTAAAAGCTGCAATCACTTCCCTGACAATTCTCCAGCAAAACTTGTCCCAAGCCTTGCTTGCTTCCCTCGTGAAAAAAGAGAGGATGATCAGCATGCACCAGAGGTCAGGAGGTTCATTCTGTCTGAGACCAGCAAAGGGAGGAAATTTAAACACTGTGAGGGCATCACTGAGTGCTCTGCCATCAGCCTTTTCCCAGCTCACTCCAAAGCCTCCTCAAGTCAACTGGACTCTCTTTGTAGATGCCACCAGCTTGAGGTCGCATCTCATTGCAGGGCTCCACTGCCCTTCTCTCTGCTGATTTCAAAGGCAGCAATGCAGCACTAGAGAAAAGAGGGATGCCTTCAAATAAGCACAGAGTTGGGGCTAGGGAGGTCACACACCACAGCACTGCTCTTATGGAAACTTTGAGTGGAGAAAATACAAAGATATCCGCTCGGATTTGAGAATTAATTCCAAGGTCGCTGTCTGGGCAACCTTTCAGCATTTGTTTTCCATGCTTGCATGCACAGAAATCCTTTTCCTGAGCAGGATCCCGATGAAATCAGCAGGCCCAACACGTGAGCAGCCAGATGTTCAGCAAAAGGTGAAATGCAAATGGTGTGTCTGATTTCTGATGTGATTACATAACCCTGTCCTGGAGGAGAGGAGCCAATACCCCGAGCTTACACAAGTGACCCAGATGGAGCTTTGCTCGTAGGGCAGCTCCTGTTGTCATTAGCAGAGGCACATCTGGCTGGCCAGGCCAGCCCCCAGCACTCACAGGTCCCAGGCCATCCCCCTGATGGAACTCTCAGCACCTGGGGGAGCTCCAGGGCTCACCCACCTTTTGTGGCTGCTCACCAGAGATGCCACTGGCCTCCCTCACCTCACCACGTGCCTGCTCACCCATCAGGCAAACGACAAAACAAAGAGTCACTTCAGATGGGCACATTCCCAAAGTTCTCCTCTCTAAGGACAATGTGATCTTCTCTCACTCACTGTGATTTGTTCCTTGTCCCTTATGTGCTGCCTACACATGGTCCTAATTTCACAGCCATTTTGCAGATGATGCAATGAGATTAAATGACATGGCCATGGGTCACAAAGGGATGGCAGCATTAATGCAGACTCTGGAAAAATCCCCTTGTTTTTAGCTCCAAATTCGGGTGTACCATTTCTTTCATATTGTGTTACTCCTCCCTGGCTGCCAGACTTGCCAGACTGACAATAGCATCTTATGTTACAAAACCTACAGTTTAATTTAACTCCAGTGTCCTTCAGAGGTTAAATTTCAATGGGAAATTACTTCTGGAGAAATATGGCTAGCACATGTTTGTGCCAAAAAGCCATTCCTGCTGCTTTTCTTTCACAACTATGATCCGTGCATATTTTATTTTTTGAATCATGACTCAGACTAAATAAAAGTTCAGCCTGGGTTTCAAGAATGCAAATGTGAATATTCAGCACCCAGGGTAAGTTTTCCCACTCCTGGCATTAGCCTGCCCAAGCTGAAAGAATGGCACCTCTGGAGGATCCAGCTGGCTGCAGTCAGAGCTGCCCCTGCCCTCTGAATGGGTCTGGAGGGCAAAGAAAAGGGGAAAATTATTTCCTATGAAAGGACTTCAGCAGTGACTGCCACTGCTGTGTCTCTCACCTCTTTAAGGCTCAGTCCTTTTTTTCTCTCCTGACTCTCCTTTACTGCAGTTTGTTCCTCAGCCCTTCTTGGCTGTCAGGTGAGGAACAAAACTGCTTCAGATGGCACCTCCTGTGGGGTTCCAGCAGGAGCACATTTGCTGTCTCCCCCCATTTCCTGCAGGAGCAGATGAGCTGCTGCACCAGAGCGTGGCCTCGATGGATTTAATGGTGGGGAAGAGGCTCCAGGGCATGGAAACTGCCAACATTTCCCTCTGGGGTGGGGTTATACATCCATTCTGCATGGCAAGGTTTGGGTAGATGGGGGAGCTACAGGGGTGGCTTCAGTGAGAAGCTGCCAGAAGCTTCCCCTGTGCCCAGTGGAGCCAATTCCAGGCAGCTCCATGAGGGACCTGCCACTGAGCCCATCAGCCACTGTGCATCTGTTTGGGAAGGGGGAATAACCCACAAAACTTCACAGCTGCAGCCAGGAGAGGAGAGGCTACACAAGAGCAGCAACCCTGCAGACCCCCAGGTGGGTGAGGGAGGGGTGAGGGATGCTCCAAATGTCACAGCAGAGACTTCCCTGCAGCCTGTGGGGAAGCTCTGAAACCCTGTCCCAATTTGGGGGCAGAGAAAACACAAGAGAAGTTGAGCCTGGGAAGAAAGGAACCAAAAGAAGGCATTTTAAAATCTGATTTCATTTCTCATTATCCTCCCTCTGATTTGACTGGTAAAAAATTAAACTTGTTCACGCAAGTTGAGACTACTTTGCCTGTAACAGTAATGGCTGATTAATCTCTCCCTGCCCTTATCTCAGACCCTCAAGCCTTTTGTTATGTTTTGCCTCCCTGGTCCAGCTGAGGCTGGAGCAGTTCTGGTGGGTACCTGGTGTCCATCCAGGGTCAGTTCACCACAGGCTGTTTGTGTTTTAGTGCAAATAAAACTGAACTCTGAACTGTTTTGCAGCTGTGTGAACTCTCAAAATGCCAGATCAGGCGTGGAGGGGAAGGTTCCTTAACCAGGGAAATGGTTTGGGTCTGGCTGGACCCATGAGGCACAATGGCCACCTCAGCCCCATTCTGTAATACCAGACAGGTGGAAAATAGAGTGATTAAGCTCTGAAACTTTTGGATTCTAATGGAATCACCCTGGAGTGTGCTGGTGCATCTGCTCCACCCCCAAAGCAGCCTCAGCCCTCAGCCAGGGCTGCTGTGCCCTCAGCACCAGCGCAGGGGGCACAGGGGGACATTTGACACTAATTTATATCCTGATTTCCCATCGAGTTTGCAGCTGACAGCTCCATGACAAGGCTCTGGGAAGTGGCACTGGTGCACCCTGTGCACTGCACAAGCACTTCGTGTTCCTGAGCACTGCACTGCAGGCAGCAGATGGGACCAGTCACACATTGTCAGACCTGCATCAAAGGCTCCTCCCCATCCTCCACAAGCCTTCACCCGAGTGTCAGGAACACCCCCAAGTCCTGCCCAAACTCCAGCAACTTCCCAGTGCTCTGCCCTTTGCCATCTGCAACCCCCACCCACTCCTGCCAGGGGTACAAAGCACAGCATCCAAGCAGGTCTTGATTGACCCCAGAGCTATTTCTGTGAGATCCTAGAGGCAGGAGGCACAGCCTACCTGTAATTATTATTAGAAGGAACTTATAATTATCTTTTCTGGGTTGAGAAACAATTAAAAGGAAAGAAAGTCAAAATTATAAAGGCAGTGTTCGTATTGCACCATGAACACCTACACAAATGATACTCAAAGCTGCATCTCACACTTTGTTATTCCCTTGTTCCACCATTTTTCTGTGTCCTTCATTTTCAGTCCTCTGTATAAGACATTTTGCTCTTTTGCCTTGTAATTTTGTTCTTTAATTTATTTATCCCTATTTCTTTTGTTCTTCCTTTGATCTTTATCCTTTTAACTTTGGGTTTTTTCCAAAAGCTTTTTTTTTTTTTATTGTCAACCCTGACAGTTTCATTGTGCTTTGATGCATTTTTGAATTTGCTGCTACTTTGCTCTTCATGCAACTTTTATTTTCCTTTCTGGCTTATTTATCAGTGGGACAGCAGCAATCAGATGCCAGGAGCCTTATTGCATCACTGCTGGATTTAATTTTCACTTTATTACCCCTAGAACTTGACTTGCCCACCTCAGCTGGGATTCTAAAGTGGGCCCTACAAGCAAAACACATCTGTGGAGTCCTCCAATATCATTTGAGAGTTGCAGAACTCAGTCCAGCAAAGTGGTGATCATTAGTGAGCTGGGAAGGAACTCTGCTCACATTTATTCACCACGGGCTGAGCAGCACCTCGGCTCCTGCTGATGGAATTATGTGCAAGGGCTTCACCAGCCTCTCTTCACTTCAATCTGTTCAGTCCTTGAATATCAAACTCCTGTTCATTTCAGTGAGCAAATGAAGAGGCCAGGCAGGTTTTGCTGGCTCACCTCAAGCCTGAGGGAATCAGATCCAACTGAAAAAGCCTCTTCCTGTCACATCAAGGCAAAGAGCTTTGAGCCATGGCACTGCCCCTTCAGGCATCTCAAGCATTAACCCTTTTTCAGAGCTACACCAAGTGCTGAATGGAGTAACCCCTGTGCAAAATGCACAGGAAAGTCACATCCCTGTGCCCGGGCTCATCTGCCAGAAGGGCACAGCCTGCACTTGAAAAGAGAAAGGGAGCTGCACACCTTTGCACCACGAAACATGAGCAGAGCAGAGCTTTGCAGCCACTGTCACTACAAAGCCCATGGGCTCTTGAAATGATTATTTCCAGTACCAACAGCAGATATGAGGAGGAGGATTCAGAAATATGAGCCAGCACATCAGCATTTGGATGTGTGGGGGTCACCTCTGAAGGGCTCCAGGTGAGATCTGGGCCATCCCAGCCCTGCTCCAGCTGGCTGTGCTGGGGTGCCCACTAAAATATTTCAGCAAACAGCCATTTTATTGGCTTTTACCTCTTCTGCATGTTTTCCCAGGAGAAAGGCCAGAAATCAGAGCAGACAGCCACGTACAGAGCGCTAATCCAAAAGATAATGGGAAGAAACTCTGCAAGGAGAGAATTCAATTCACTTTCTAACAAGCAAATGTTCATTTCTCACAGTGACACGCAGAATGAGCAATGCTGGGTTCCTGCCGGCTCAGCTCTCTGTGGAAAGGTTGTGATATTTTGTCAGCAAGGAAAACAAAGGTGCCGAGATGGGGCTGGTCAATAATTGACTGAGCCTTGTTACTGCAATCACTATCTTGTCACCACGTCTCTGTCTCAAAGTTTCAGTTAAAACTAGTGAATCACCACACTGAAAAAGACTTCTTACCTTGGAAAAAAAAAAGAAGGAAATTACCATCACTGACAACAACAACAAAGACTTCCTATCTGGCTTTGTCAAAGGTCACTCAGCAGTTAAGTCCATTTACACTGTGACTTCTATCAGCTGTGAAGAACACAGAACAAAGCCAACACCAATATTCACTCCTCTGGCTTCAAAAATTTCCATGGAAACCTTTTTTTTTTTTTCCCCTTCTTTTTAAGTTCCCTCAATCTTCAAAGAACCCGACAAGGACAAAGCCTGCACTCGAAACCACTTTCACTTTGCATGTCTGACATTGGTGTTTCCAGCCCACCTGAGAGCCACAACCTCGACACATTTCTTGGAAACTGCCTGGAGTTTTATCTTCCAGCAGTGAAGGTAAGTGAGCAACTCCTCTCACCACTGGATTTCCGGGGCTGTGTGTGGATGCTTTCCCCACCCTCCTTCCCAGCTGTGTTTCACCTGAGGACACAGCTCGCCTGCTGCAGGCTCTGAACCGACCCAGAACACAGAGGACACCCCAAAGCACCCATCTCTGAAGAGACAGAGCTGATAAATCAAGTCTTATTCCTCCAGCCTATACGTGGAAAAGCGTGTTGGTCTCTCACCTAAACGACAAACCCAAAGGCAATCAGGTCTGATTTACAAGGGAGTCTGTGGCAATGATGCCTCCAGCTCAGGCACCTAAATTGTCTCAATTGTTTTTGAATCCATGCCTTGGAGAAGCCCAAGGGCTGACGAGAAAAAATGGATAGAGAAAACAAACTTGCCCCCAGCAGCCTGACACATTCCCAAGCTCATAGAGCATCCCTCCCCCAAAACAGCACAGCTGCTTTTCCACAAAGGTACACATCTCCAGCCTCCAACAGCAAATGCAAAATAGACACTTCTAATCACTAAAATTTGCTATTGCAACACGGCAAAAAGAACAATCCAGAAAGTGTGGCAGTATTAAAAAAAGCTCTTAGGGAAACAAAAACAAATTAGCACCAGAAGAGCAGAAATCACTGACAACAAAATAGTTCCAGCAAAGCTCTGGATGGGAAGGAGAGAGACTCCAAGACATCTCCACTTTGCTTGGTAAAATAACAGCAGACTCCCCACATGTTCATGGAGGCCAAGGCAGCCCTAGGCCCACCCTAATTCAGGCTTAAGGGGTGAATTCTGAGCTCAGGGCTGGGACTGGAGCTGCTGCCCCAGGCAGGGTGACAGCAGCAGCACCAGGGGTGCCCTGGCAGAAGGGGGCAAGGGGCAATTCATCAGAAAAAATTAACCGCCCAAGAGAAGAAATAAGGACTCTGCCAAGTTTTAAGGGGTTTCATGACTCCAGGACTCACCCCAAGTCCCAGTGTTTTAGACCTTCCTCAAAAGAATGTTTCCAGGATTGTGAAATTCTCGTGGGGTTGAAGTCAGGAGTATGAATTACTCTCCAAAGAAGCAAGACCTAAAATGCCACCATTTCCCTGCTCTCGTGGCATTTATTAATAGATCTCAAAATGCTCCAGGGTATCCCTCCCATCAGACAAAGGGGACAGAACTGAAGCAGCTTCTCAGAATCACATTGGCAAGGAGCATCCAGGTTGGGGAGAATCCTGGTGTCCCCCAGGGGCAGAGTAATTCACAGCCTATTAGGATACACTGCCTCGTTGTAAGACTCTCCCATGAGGGTTTCTATTAGTGTTTTAATTTCTATTTCAGGCTGTCACATGCTTAAAATGTCTCGTGGTTTGCTCTCAATTTCTCAGGTGGGTTTTTTTTAATGATCTGATAGAAAAATTAACCGCCCAAGAGGAAAAAAAGCTCAAGTTGAGATGTCAAAACATCCATAAAAATCAAAATTAGACTGGAAAAATAAAAAAGGATTCCCAAAAGAGGTTCTTCAGTATACAATTAGGCTGTTCATAGTTTTGTAGCACTCAGATGGGTCCGTGTGTGACTGCACACTGCAGTAGGCAGAAGCTTTCTGTGTGCATGTGTAGCTACACCTTGTTTTAGCAGCAGGATGCATTTTTTCCTGGATTTTTTCAGGCTGCTTCCTCAACTTCACTGAAGCTGCAAAATAATTTTCTGTGCAATTCAGCAAGCCATGTTTCCTGTGCTTTACCAAGACTCATGCAGTAACTTAGAAAGTCCACAAGGAACACGGGCTATTTGATCACAATTATTTTCAAAGGAATTAGCTGCTATAGGAAGATGAAATTAGGAGAACTCAAGCAGTGCATGCTCTTATGCCATGCACATCAAGATAATTTGTTTTGACTTGGTCTCAGGGATAATTTTGAGATAAGAACACAACCTCCTAACAACTAATTTTCTTTATAACATCCTGCCACTGAGGAAGGTAATTTCTCAGCCCCTCTGCAATGTAGCCATATGCAAGATCACTATTCCACCTGAATGCTTCCAGCAAATGTGATCCCTCCACAGGCCCAACCCCATCACTCCAGCAACAACAAGAATTCTGTTCTTGCATGGCCAGGCAGTTCTTTGTTCCAAACAGTGGAAGAATGAAGCATTGTAGCCCAAATGAGATGGCATTTCATTGAAACCAGGGCCAGCTGATCCCAGCTCAGGAGCCAACCCTCGATCTGCAGCAGCAACAAGTGAGGAGTAACAAACAGGCAGGGAAAAAAACCCCTCCTGTTCCACTGCCTTAATAGAACAACCAGCTCAGAGCAGGTTGATCAAGAAATCCCTGGGGATTGAGATCATCCAGAATATTGCATCACAAATTAAAGAATAGCAACACTCAAAAGCGAAAGGCTGGAGCTGGCAGCTTTGGCTCTCTGAGCTCAGCTGAGGCTGGTGATGTGTTTCCACTCAGAGCCCCCCATTTCCACACAGAGCCCCCCATTTCCACACAGAGCCCCCCTTTTCCCAGCCCTGATGATCTGACTGCACCAGTCCCTCCTTTCAGCACTTATTTAGCTCCAGTTTGCAGCTCAGTGCCCCTTCAGGCAAAGCCACCACGGGAAGGAGCAGGTGACCACACTGCTTCCTTGATTTGGGAGTGGAGATTTGGTCAAGATTGATTAAAAAAAAAGTACCAAATACCTAACAAAATCCTTGATTTGGGAGTGGAGATTTGGTCAAGATTAATTAAAAAAAAAAAGTACCAAATACCTCACAAAACCCTGGGCCAGCAGGCAGCCAAAAGAACATCAGTATTTGTTATTGAAAAGAAATATCAGCACACCACTTGAAACTGTGTGCTGCTGATTCTTCACACACAGAGAAAAAGCTGACAGTGAACTCCAGCTTAAGGAATCACCTCCTGTTCAGCTCCGAGTGTATTCCTCAGCAATAAAAGTGATTTTGGCAGTGTGGGAGGTTAATATGCAGTCCCCATTAGAGTGCCAGTGTGATCTGTGTTTATAAGGCAAAGCACCCATGAATTAGGTCAGCACATGAATCTTCAGAGGGAGGAAGGAGAGGGGGAGAGCAGGAAGAGGACCCTGGGCAGGATGGCCACAGGGGCCAGGCAAGGCATGTGATGCCCTCAGGACTTCCAGCACCACAGGCAGGGGCTCTCAGAAAGGAAAACCCCCGTTTTTCCATTAGAAGTAACAATAAAAATATGACCCTGATTCAAAATGTGCAATCAGGCCTGACTTACAGCTTGCCCTGCTGCATTCAGGCTTTGCATCAGGAGGCTGCAAACCGTTATAGCAGCAGATAATAGCTGGGTGTGTTCACTCACCCAAAACCATGCTTCATTTATTTACCTGAATACACCACCACGTACACTGACCATTGTCACTGCCCAGCGAGGCAGGCAGGCAAAAATGGGGAAAATAAACATCTACACAGATTTCAGCAGCAGATAAGCTGCTAATTCAATGCACAGAACAATGAAGAAATGCCAGGACATGTGATAGTAAGCCCTCCTGAATTCTTGATTGGGTCATTAAATAAAAGCAAAGGTAGAACACGCAAAGAAAGCGCTGGCTGCCAATTTGTAAAACCAAATTAAAAAGCCTGTTAAGATCCAAAGCAATCCTGGCTTGTGATCGTAGCAATTCAATGTGAAATTCCCAATAACACTCAAGTGCTTCAATAAATGAAAGATTTTAATTCAGTGACCAAAAATAAAATGATGAGTTGATGTGACTTGATTTCATTTGCACTATTGAAATGAGCTGGATGCAATGACTTATTGATGTCATAATATTCCATTAAGAACTTATTATTTTCTTGTTTACATAATGCCAGCAATTACAGGGGTAGTGCTGGCCCAACACACAGCACAGCAGAAACAAAAAGCTCTGCCATATACTGCAATGCCATGTGAAGGTGTAGAGTTTAGTTAAGGAGAAATATTCAAATTTTCCTTACTAAGACCAAGTTAACTTGGAAAGTTAAATAATAAACAACCACCTTCTACTTCTAACTAACAACTGCCCAAATCAGGCATGATCACAAAGACCCCGTGGCTCTATGCAAACAAGTTTGGCACTTAAAAGCCTGCTTGAAAAATTAATCAGCAGTTACCAAAAATGTTGGGGTTTTAATCAAGTCTTGAAGGCCAGAACCCCAAGCTCCCTGCCAGCCCCAGCAGGAATGCAGATGTGAGATTGGCACTGATTCTGTGGTCCCAAACATGATTAGAGAGGTGAGAGGGGTCCCTTCACTCACACCCAAAGCACAGTGACTCCAGGACGAGAGCAGGGCTGTGCTCCATCACCTGCTCATGGGAAGGGTCCATGAGAAAGCAGGTAGGATGGTACCCTCCTTGTGTGATGGGCTAGAGGAGGAGCCCACAGGGCTTTGGGAAGAGCCAGCTGAACCCTGGCACCATTCTCTTGGCTTCAGCAATCAGCAGAGCTCAGGGCATAGAGGGGCTGTAACACACTGGTCATTACCAGCCTTCAGCACAGAGGAATAAAGGCTCAGGAAACATGGAATTGTGCATTTCTCATAGACCAAAGCAAAGCTACAAACTCACTCCCTGCCAGAGTTCACCAACTGGCCAGTGCATCTTATTTCACAGATGACCAACCAGTGGCCAAAGGCATTTGTGGACACTGAAGCTGAGGAACAAATGCAGAGACAGCTCTCTTTGATTCACATCTCTGGGGCTCTTTGGTCCACTTGTGTCCACAAAGGTCAGTTACAGAAGAGGATACAGCACATCTACCAATCTCACACCCTCAGATAAAACTCAAATGGTTTAAAAGGCTCAAGGCATAAACAGCTCCTGGGATTCAGGGACATTCAGTTCACAGGCAGACACAATTTAGATGAAACCACACTTAACTAAATAGCCAACATGCACTAAAGGTCACACTGATGAAAACAAAAACT
The DNA here is from genome assembly GCA_013398995.1 of Alaudala cheleensis. NCBI lineage: Eukaryota > Metazoa > Chordata > Aves > Passeriformes > Alaudidae > Alaudala > Alaudala cheleensis. The sequence continues at coordinate 83,410 of VWYE01017204.1, forward strand.
TGGCAGTTTCAAGGAATTACTTACTTGTTCACAATATTGTCATTTTCACCTCTTGAAAGTCGTGTAATTAACCGCATCTAGTCACTTGCATTGTATTTCAAAGCCGGTTTCCCTTTCATTACGCAGCTCTTTTTTACACAGGGAGTTACAACCTCTGACACAATGTTCTTTTACCGTAAAGTAAATTCAAACAACTTCAAGAACTCACTAAATTTGCAACTTTCTCCTCAGACCCGTTGGGTTTCAGCCCCATCCAACACCACAGGCCTGTTTTAGCAGGGCAAACACTAAAAAAACAATAATTCCACGTACCTAAAATTTGCGGCCTACAAATCCTGCCGGGCCTCGCTGAAGGAGATAACGTGTGGTATTATCCACCCTCACTTGAAATGCCACAAACAGCTCCCTCAGAACTCCTTCAAAAACCACAGCACAGTGTAACAAAAGTGATACTCAGGGAAATAAGCACCCTGCACTCACCCCTGGCTGGCCTCTGCTGTCCAGACAGCCTTTGTCCAAGCTGATCTTGGTGAAAAGAAGTGGGACTGGACAGGAAGCCTTGTTCCTGTGCTGCAGCCAAGTGCTTCTGTGTGACCGAGCACACCTGTACGTGAATGATCCAGGTGTGCCTTTTAACCCTGGGACCACCAGGCCGCCCTGGGACAGCAAGTTTTGTCTCTGCACAAAGGAACAGAGCAGTCTATAGGATCGTGGTTCTGTTAGGTTGGGTTTTTTGGGGTGTTTTTTGTTCATCGGTCTTTTTTTTCCTGCTGGAAAATCAGTGATTTCCCTTGTGCAGAACACCGTGACACTGCAAGGATGTGCTCAGGAGGAGTGCAGGGCACAGGGCTCTGCAGAGGTGCCAGTGAGGGAACAGTGCTGGATGGAGCCTGCTGGGTGGGGAAAGACTTTTCGAGGAAAATAAATACTTAAATGGGATTTAATGCAGGGAAAAATATGGATCAGCACATTCAGCATCGAGAGGATTCTGTGGGAAGGTGGTGGTGGGTCAGAGTGAGCACTTCACCTTCCTCACTCCTCCTCCAGCCCAACTCAATAACTGCTGGAGAGCCCCGCTATGGACCAGAGAGAGAATCCAGGGGAACTCTGCCCAGAGACAGAAACCAGCAGCTCTGAGCATCCCTGCCCGATTCCCTGCAGAGCCACGAACAGCTTTGTTCCTTCCCCGGGAGCGCCAGCAGCGCCCTCAGAGCTGCGCTGCCCCCAAGGCCACCCCTGGGCCCCCAGACACGGGGACGGCAGCAGGAAAGGGAGGACAGCACGCTGCCGGCTCATCACAGCCCGCAGGATCCGGGATTAGCCCCAAGGGATCTGTTCCCGGGGGGGAGCGGAGCCCGGCCTGACCTTGCCGGGGCCGGGGGCAGCGGGCGATGCGCCACTTGGCAGCCCGGCAGTGACGGAGCACAATTCCCGATCCCAGCCCGGGCACACACACCGCGCTGCTGCCTGGCAATGCTGCCAGTGCAGAGTCCTCTCTCCTCTAACGCTTCTTCTTTTTTTTTTTTTTTTTTCTTTATATTTTTTCCCAAACCTTTGTGGAACAGACGCCCTCTCCTTGCCCCAGTTGGAGCTGCAGTAGAATGGGAAGGGAGGAGGGGAGGGTGGGAAGGAGGGAGGAGAGGAGGGGAAAAAAAAAATAAAAAAACCTCTTTTGGTTGAGGTTTTCCTGTTACTATCACTGTAGCGTTTATTTAGCCAATCTCCTAACTATGACGTGAGGAAGGCAGGAATCATGGCTCGCTCATAATATTTAACACACCCACTGAAAGCCGGAGCTGCAGAGCTACTAGTCCAACCAGTCTCCAGGATTCAGTGTAGCTGAAAGAGGTTTTCACTCTGCACCTGCCAAAGATCTCTCCCCGCTTTTCCCCTTCTCTCCCCCCTTTCTCTCTTCCTTTCTCTCTCTCTCTCTCTAAAAGATCTGTAAGACCCAGCAGAGATCAAAGAGCTCTTCGCTAAAAAAGAACCTCTACCGATTTATATTAGTTTCTTTCCTCTAATCCTTCCTTCTCCCCCCTCTTTTTTTTCCCCCTGTGCCATATTTAACCTTTATGTTGCAGTTGTGCCATCAGACAGTTTTGCAGCCAAAAAAAACCAACCCAAGCCAAAGCACAAGCCCAGCTCGGATACAGCAGCCACCCAGGCTCGATCTCAGTTGAACAATCTCTCCAAAGCACCGGACGCGATGGATGAAGAAACTGGAACTGCTCTAAGAAAATGATTTTCCAGCCAATGTTCTTAAAGAGTCTGAGAGAAGAGAGGGAGCGGAGAGCGAGCGGGGAGCGCTTCTGCTGCATCACTGCTCAAATCCAAGCGAAGGGAGTCAGCGTTTCCAGCACAGCCAAATATTATGGATGATTTTTTTTCTTCCGTCGCCTTTCCGCACAGGTTTTCTTAATATTTTTTCTTTTCCCCTCTCCTCCTCCCCTTATTTTTTTAATTTAATCAGCGCCTGTGTCTGATGCCGGTTTCTCTCCAAGAGCCAGTTTTCCCTGTTTGTTGTGATCGCTGTAATAAAAAGAGGGAGAAATCGTGAACAGATGGCTTTCTATATTACCATGCCGCTGGCATTGTTTTCCTGTTGATTTTAAAGGCTCGGTCCGGAGCTCCTTTTTTTTTTTTCCCCTTAATTTTTTTCCCCGTTTTATATTTTTTTTCTTCCCCCTCCCAAGTTCTTGATGCTACTGAGACATGAGGACCTATGGGGTTTAGCCTGTTTATTTCTCGGCGCCTATGGAGGTAACTTTATTGACTTGATCGCTCGCTTCCCGACCCCGGAGAGGAGCACCCCGGAGCCCCGGGGGGGAGAGGCCCGGCAGCCCCGCGCCCGCCCGGGCTCCGTCCGCCGCCTTCCCCTCCCTCCCTCCCTCCCTCCCCCGGTAATTCATCAGCCTCCCCGGCCATGAAAATGCTCCTGCTCCGCAAGTTCCGCCTGCTGATCCTCATGGTGTTCCTCGTCGCCTGCNGGTGGTGGCGGAGAGGCCGCGGTGGCGGCGGCGGAGGGGAGGGCGCGGCGCTTGATCGGCCCCGGGGCTCCGCGCCCGCCGCCCCCCGCCGGCAACGCCGCCCCGCTGGCCGCGCTCTTCCAGCACCCGCTGTACCGCGCCGCCCTGCCCCCGCTGGCCGACGGGGACCTGCTCTTCAATGTCAACAGCGACATCAGGTTCAACCCGCGGGCGGCCGAGCAGCCCGAGTGGTGAGTGACGCGGAGGGTCCCCCCAAGCCCCCGCCCGCACCGGGGTCGCTGCTCTTGGGGTTTAGGGTGTTGCCTCTGGGTCGCTGGGGAAAAGAGAAAGGCGGTGGCAGGCTCGCCCGGTCGGGAAGTTGATGCCCTGGAATACAGAATAAACACGGGAGAACGGGAAGGCTGGAGCGCTGAGCACAAGGGGTCGGTCTGCCCCATCTGCAGCTGCAGCCGAGGGAGATGCTGCCAAAAGAACGGTGCGAGGAGGAGGGTGAGCTCACAGCGAGCCTTCCTTCTCCAGCACCTTCCCACCCAGAGGTGAAGGGGATGAGCAGTGAGGGCAGGCAGTAATACATTAACTTTTCTCAAAAGCAAGGTCTTAGTGCCACAAAGGCGTTCATCCCGGCAGGTATTTCCGCTCTCAGGAGCTGATCTGTGCCACATTTTTCATCCTCAATGAATTCCCAGTGCCCTGCACCTCCGCTGCTCTCCAGCCTTCAAAGCAGTCAGTTGCCTCTGTGGATCGTATGCCCTGTTGGCTCCTAAGAAACGCTGAGAAATTCAATGACTGAGAAATCAAAAGGGTTGTCTAATACAACAGCACCCTCTTCCAAACACAGTGACATTGTAATGTTTAAACAGCTGCATTGTACCGTGCAAAAGCCCTGTCAAGCTGCAGAGCAGCCAGCATGATCTAAACCTTTAGAAAGAGAGGATAAATGATTCTGATTTCCGCCCCATGGGCATGTGAATTGTCCAGGCCCCTTCCATCTAATAATCCTAACTGACTGTGAAGGGAAATAACCTGGAAAGTTTTGGGTTCTCTGAAAGAAAAAAGAAAAGTCACAAATGCCTGCACATCTGGAGATGACTGTAAACACAGAGAACTCTGCATCAAAAATATGGGTTAGTCTGTTCAGTAGGTGGAGTGGAATTAACCCTGATATCCACAATGCAGCTGCTGCCTGTTGTACACATTTTCCTTAGTGGCTGCAGCCAAAGTTCACGGAACTAACATGAAATTCAGAAGGTAGTGATCATTTTAATTAATTCTTTGCTATAGCAGGTTCCTACTGCTCGGGAAGGGGCAAGACCAGCCAGTTCTTTATCAACCAACTCAGAGTGATGCAGTTTCCCTCATTCTCCCTCTTCAAGAAGGAGGAGGGAGTGGGAGTGTTGGGCACCACAGGTCAGGTTCTGCTGCACTCTTGGTTTCCTGTCCCTGTTAAAGAAAGGTTCAGGATGGTGCTGTAGTTCGTGTCAGACCTGTGAAAGCTGTGGGGATCATAAATGTGACCTAAACACAAGGTAAAACTTGGAGCTCTGTGGTTCTGCTCTAGAAGGGCCTCTGCCAACGCTCAGTGATGCCACTCTTGAGTTTTGCTCCTGACNTACTGAGACATGAGGACCTATGGGGTTTAGCCTGTTTATTTCTCGGCGCCTATGGAGGTAACTTTATTGACTTGATCGCTCGCTTCCCGACCCCGGAGAGGAGCACCCCGGAGCCCCGGGGGGGAGAGGCCCGGCAGCCCCGCGCCCGCCCGGGCTCCGTCCGCCGCCTTCCCCTCCCTCCCTCCCTCCCTCCCCCGGTAATTCATCAGCCTCCCCGGCCATGAAAATGCTCCTGCTCCGCAAGTTCCGCCTGCTGATCCTCATGGTGTTCCTCGTCGCCTGCACCATGCACATCATGATCGACCTGCTGCCTCGCCTGGAGCGCCGGAGCCCCGAGAACCGCCCGGGCTGCTCCTGCCCTCCTCCTCCTC
>VWYE01017204.1:90575-110272 GCA_013398995.1 Alaudala cheleensis
TTCTCCAGCACCTTCCCACCCAGAGGTGAAGGGGATGAGCAGTGAGGGCAGGCAGTAATACATTAACTTTTCTCAAAAGCAAGGTCTTAGTGCCACAAAGGCGTTCATCCCGGCAGGTATTTCCGCTCTCAGGAGCTGATCTGTGCCACATTTTTCATCCTCAATGAATTCCCAGTGCCCTGCACCTCCGCTGCTCTCCAGCCTTCAAAGCAGTCAGTTGCCTCTGTGGATCGTATGCCCTGTTGGCTCCTAAGAAACGCTGAGAAATTCAATGACTGAGAAATCAAAAGGGTTGTCTAATACAACAGCACCCTCTTCCAAACACAGTGACATTGTAATGTTTAAACAGCTGCATTGTACCGTGCAAAAGCCCTGTCAAGCTGCAGAGCAGCCAGCATGATCTAAACCTTTAGAAAGAGAGGATAAATGATTCTGATTTCCGCCCCATGGGCATGTGAATTGTCCAGGCCCCTTCCATCTAATAATCCTAACTGACTGTGAAGGGAAATAACCTGGAAAGTTTTGGGTTCTCTGAAAGAAAAAAGAAAAGTCACAAATGCCTGCACATCTGGAGATGACTGTAAACACAGAGAACTCTGCATCAAAAATATGAGTTAGTCTGTTCAGTAGGTGGAGTGGAATTAACCCTGATATCCACAATGCAGCTGCTGCCTGTTGTACACATTTTCCTTAGTGGCTGCAGCCAAAGTTCACAGAACTAACATGAAATTCAGAAGGTAGTGATCATTTTAATTAATTCTTTGCTATAGCAGGTTCCTACTGCTCGGGAAGGGGCAAGACCAGCCAGTTCTTTATCAACCAACTCAGAGTGATGCAGTTTCCCTCATTCTCCCTCTTCAAGAAGGAGGAGGGAGTGGGAGTGTTGGGCACCACAGGTCAGGTTCTGCTGCACTCTTGGTTTCCTGTCCCTGTTAAAGAAAGGTTCAGGATGGTGCTGTAGTTCAAGTCAGACCTGTGAAAGCTGTGGGCAGCATAAATATGACCTAAACACAAGGTTGAACTTGGAGCTCTGTGGTTCTGCTGTACAAGGGCCTCTGCCAACGCTCAGTGATGCCACTCTTGAGTTTTGCTCCTGACTTTCATGGGTGTTCAATCAGGCAGGATGAGGGGAAGTGAGAATCCATCTCCCCAGGTTGGAGAAGGTTCGGGGAGGAACTGGGATCTCTCTCCCTTCTGTGGGGCTTTGCCTTTCCAAGTTGTCACATTTTGAAGCCCTGTTTCTTGATGTGTGTTACAAACTGTAACAATATTTCTTTCTCCTTAACTTTGGGTTTTTGTTGCACTGGTTTTTTATTTTTGCTTTTCTTTTTTTTTTGGTGGTAGGCAAAACGAAGATCACCATGAAGAATTTTTGCCAACTGGAGAAACCTCCATAGACTCCTACCCAAACTGGTTAAAATTCCACATTGGCATTAACCGGTACGAGCTGTATTCCAGACATAACCCAGCAATTGAGGCTTTACTACAAGACCTTGTCTCCCAAAAGATAACCAGTGTTGGTATGTTTGGATCTATGTTATTTTTTTATCATTATCTGCTCTTTGCTCAGGATCTCACTGCTGTTTGAGTGTTAATATTGTGCATGGCTTCTCTCCAGCATCCCTGCAACTTTGCTTTCTGACTTCCCTGCTCATTCTCCCTGCTGAACATAAAGATGTATTGCCAGCTCTGTATCACCTGAATAACTGCCAAGTCTGCCAGCAAGGCAAACCCCATTCGTGTCAGAGATGCTTTAGTCACGATCAGGCTGACAGTGCCCTGTTCGGTTATTTAAAATAAATACACTGACAAAAAAAAAGGGATTGCAGAAAGCAGACAGCACCTTGCACGAGCTACATTTGTATTGCTGCCTGATTATTATTTCCAAGGCTGTGCCTGGCAGCTCCTTGCCAAGGAAGGAGAGGCTGCCCTGCAGCTCTGCTGCAGCGGCTGCGGGAGCATCCGGCACCGCGGGCTCTGCGGCTGCAGGAGCTGCAGGAGCTGCAGCTTCCCCAGGCAAGGCAGGGAGCTCCAGGCAAGCCAGCCTCCAGCTGAGCAGCGCTGAACTCTGCTCTGCCTGTAGATCCACAACAGGGATGTGCCTGTGTCAGCCTTTGGCTCTGGTTGAACAAGGTGATGCCATTCGGGGCTTTCCTCCAGGGTGCAGGAGAAAAGGACTTCTGTACAGCAAACTAATGTGGTTACAGTTATAGATTCTAGGATGCATATTTGTGCAGTCACACATTATTTGATTGGATTTTCTGATTTATCCATGAGGTTGGCATGCACCCTTTAAGGCACTTAATTAGTCAAAGTCTATCATCATGTGGAGCTCACTTTTATTTCTGTTTTACATTCTTGATGCTCAGTTTCTCAGGCTCTTTGTTCTTACTTTAGTCCTGCTTTTGCCTCAGTGGCTTTGGTGAATTCTTGAGGATTTGATTAACAAAACTACAGGCGTTCTGACAAGATGACAAAGGAGTTTGGCTGGTACACAGAATGACCCAACTCGTGCAAATCCATTGCTGCACCAGGGCTGTTTAATGGCAGTGTGTGTCTTGTTGAATTTAGCTGCGTAGCTGTACAGGGGAAGAAATGTCACAACCTTAGGTGAAAGGCCTGGGATACTGAACAAGTGCACATCCCGTGGTTTCCAGAGGTGGGGAGTTACAGCACAGGCAGTGGTTTCCATCCACCAGGCGGAAAATGGAGTTACTTGTGCTGACCACAAAGTTGCAAAGTCCCTTTTCAGAGGGATGAAATAGCAGGAGCTCTGTGAAAGTGCTGATGGTGTGTTGGCACCGTGGGATGAGGTCAGCAGGTCTTTAACCCTGCAAGGCAAAAAATTCCCCTGGCTTCAGCAGGAAATGGCCTGGGCAAGAATAGCTCAAGCTGCCCTAAGGTTTACATTTTCCATTGTGTGAATCACGGGCGGCTGCTGAGCAGGAATAAAGGAGGTCCTTGGTCATCAGGAGTGGGCTGATTTAGCTGGTTGGGATGGAGTAGGTGTAAAATGCAGGATTGCCACAGGAGACCTTCAGCTCAGTGAATCTTGCTGTGCTCAGTGCACTGCTCTGCTGGAGCAGCACTTTGAATAAAGCAGTTTTTGGTACCCCACACGCTGGATTTAAGAGTCCAGGGGACTCAGGGAGGATGGCAAACATGGGCTTGTTTATTAACCTGTGATGGGTTTCCTGTCCCCAAAAGTCTGGGTCAGAGTGATTCATTACGGGGTCATGTTTGCCCAATAAGCCACGTGTTTTCCCTTCCCCAGCTCAGAGGTGACACTGCAGGGAGCAGCAGACTGCCCTCTGCTCTGCCCTGGAGGGTGACGAGGGCACTGCATGGACACAGCCTGGGTGATTTCCTCCCTCACCTTGCCCCTCAATACCCACCAATTTTTGGAGTATCAGTGACACGTGCAAACGGGGGTGGAGCCAGCATTTTATAACTGGTGTGTGAGCATTGCTCCTTGGGCACTGGGCAGGGCCAGCTGCAGTCTGTGCCCATCCCTGGCCCTGCAGTGGCCAGGCTGTCCCCAGAGGGGCAGAGGTGATGCTCTGAGCCATGTCCTGGCCCATCTCCTGAGGTTTGCACCAAGTGCAGTGGCTGTAGCAGTTTGTACCACGTGGCTGCTGAATATTGATCCTCCCTCACCTCCCCAGCACCCCGAGCTCAGCTGCACTGTGTGTGCAGGAGCAGAGCAGTGTCTGCAGCCACCTCAGCTGTGCCTGAGCCATGAAGTCTGTCCCTTCTGCAGGGCAGGGGGGTGGCTGAGGCAGATTAGAGACACAGAAACTGGTGGTGGGAGAAAAAAAGGGAGGGATGAGCAAGAAATAGCAGTTCAGTGCTCCCTCTTCACTTGATCTTCTGGGCTTGGTGTTCACTGGTGCTTCTGGGCATGTGGCTTCACCTCTCTCTGCTTCAGTTGGCCAGGCAGCAAAAAATGATTATCATAAAAAATGGCATTGAAATCCTGACCCTGGTGACGTCAGTGCAGGTTTTACTGCCCCGGGGCCATGATTTCACCTAACGTGTCATACAGATGTGTCACGGGGTTTCCATTAATTCTGATTTTGATAGAGCTTTCAGATCAATGGGGGGAAAGGGCCATGGGACCACAGAGGAAGATTTATGGTTGCTATTAGCTATTCCCTTTGGGATTGTCTCTGTTAATGTTTGAACAAGGCTCTTAAGAGCATGGTGGGGCCTCTTATGCCTCTTAACAAAAACACAGAGCCATGGTTTCTAGCAATGAATCAGGATAATTTCCATAAATTAAACCATGAGGTGTGTTTGGTATTGTTGTTGGCCTCTATGGGAACTGACAGGGAATTATTCCTACACATAAATCCCAGCCTAAAATCAAGTACATGGAAATGGAAGGGGATTTTTGCCAATATAGAGATGCCAGGATCTGAATTTTGGTGTTAGCATTCACTGCCTGACCCTGTGGGGGTTCAGGAGCTTTGTCAGCATGCAAAGAGAGAAAGAGCACATTGCTAATGTACTTCTTCAAGTTATTTTTTGCACAATGCAGCTTCTCTTATGTTGCAAATTCCTTGGATGTTTAAAAATACACGTTTTAAAGTAATTCCTGCCAGTTTTCAGCTTTACTGCAGAGCAGCAGAGGGATTCAAAAGCATGTAAGCTGATTAATAAAGAGTAATATACTTGACCAAAGGACATTTATAGGGCTGTTACATTCTTTGCATATTCCTGCTTATCTTCTAATTAGCCTTGGGTTTTTTCCTTATGGTCAGTTTTTGCTGGGTTGGTGGTTTTTTTTTCCTTTTTAAGCAGCTGAAAAGATGTCAGGTTAGGAGTATAAAATAAATGGAAACCTTGATGATGTCTGGTCTTCAGGCTCCTTTTAGCAGGCAGGACAATTGAATATACAGGGTTACATGCATTAGATGAAATGGGATATGGCTTTATCCAGTCCCTTCCCAGTGTTCAGATTTACTTTGGCTCCAATAGAATTGGATGATTTGCCTGATACCTGCAGTAATTAGCTCCAAACTGCAGCAAAGCAGCACTTTTGGCCACAGAGTGATTCCCCTGCTCACCCTGCATTATTTATGGGGAGAGTGGGGACCAGGCTGATCCCCATCACATCTGCTGGAACCACTCACACCACTCTGTAAGGTGTCAGGGGTGTTTGAAAATGAAATCGGTGACAGAAGCAATTCCCAAGGGCAGGGAGCACCAAGGTGACATTTTCTTGGTGCTAAAGTTTAAATGGAACGGCTCCATGGATGGCAGGAGCATCCCATGCAGCTCCCACAGTGACACCTAGAGCTGGCCTGCAAAAGGGCAGCGTTACCCGGGCTCAGGATGTTTCTGTGCCCTGCATCTGTAAATATACACATTTCCTATTCATTCCGTTCAGCATAAAAGGGATAGCTCTTAATTTGATTTAATTCACTGAAAATTTCCTCTTGCCATAAATAGGAGCCTGGAGAGAATTGTTTTTTTCCACCGAGCACTGAAGCCTGGTTTTCAGGAGCACATGCACAGGCAATTGCACATTTCCTTTGCCTTTCAGAGCTGCCTATTGCATGCATAAATAACCACAGTTAGCTGTTTTCTTGCATATTTACAAGATGTCTGTGCATAATTGTGGCAGCACCATCAGCAGTGTGACACCAGCTCTGGCAGGGTGCATTGGAGGGGCACTGGGCCTTGCTGTCCAGAGGAGATTCCCTGTCAGCAGAACAGACTTTGTCATTCCTCTGAGGAGCTGGGACTTGTTTTTTTCTTTGATTCTTGAAGATGTAAAGGTTTGGAAACATTACCTGGCTGAGGTAATTTGTGAATCTTCAGTTTGTACAGGCAGTAATTAGAAAGCAAGTGTGTGAGATTACTCACACTGGGAATAAAAGCTGCAATTACCTGGGGTGGACTCTGCTTCAAGGCAGGGCAAGGAAAGAGAAAAGGGAAAGGCAAGGCACTAGATATTGAACATAAATTCTGGCTCTCAAGAAAATCAGGAAAGTGTCATCCAAAGGAAAGGAAGAAGTGCTTTTGAGAACTTGAGAAACACAATGAAATGCAGCATCTTTGATTTACTGCGTAGGGAAACAGTGAATCTGCCAAGAGTCAACAGATTGATTTAATGTGTAATTCCAGATGAAAGGAGGGGACTTAAAATGTACAGCAAAGCCTTAGAATAATTTCACAGATCTCTTTCCCTGCAGAAATCTTTTACTTGCTTGACTAAACCAAAAAGTCCTTTAAAAATAAGTCAACAAAATTGGCTGAACAAGGACAAACTAAGACATGATGAAGGCTTGAATTTATTTTTAAGTATGTTCTTTACAGCTTGTACAGGGCCGTGTCTCCAACCTGGGGCAGAGCATCACTTGTTAAAGCCAATCAACATGTTTATGTTAGACTTAAGCTGTTTCTATAAATAGGAATCCAAAATGGATCTGAGCATCCTCTGTTTCAGATGTGAACTGCATCCCAGGCTGTGACTGTGGCTCACTTCTCAGGCATTAGCACTGCAGAATTAAATACATTTTAAAATGTTGGATTCTGACCAAAAGAATCAGGAGAAGTTCAGAGATCCTGTTGGGACTCTCTCTCTCCATCAGGAAACCACATGGCTTAGACAAGGCTGGGAGGATTGGGGCTGTCATGGAGCAAAGCAGAGGAGCTGGAAAGCCAGACCAGCTGGAATTCCACACCCCTTTGGGCCAAACCCCTCTGGGCAGCACTGGCAGCAGCAGAGAGTGGCCAGGAACCCTGCAGCAAACAGCTTGAAGAGATGACTGAGAGATGATGGCTGGGACATCCCCTGTGCTGGCTGGGTTCTGTGGCTCAGGGAGGGAATCCAGGATTTGTGGTGGTGAGGTGACAAAGGTGGGCAAGCAGCAGACGTGGCAGGTGGCCATGGCAGCAGGCTCAGGGATGGAAATGGAGTGGGGATTTTTGCAGGCTTGATCCAAAGTCTCGTCAGAGGAAACAGAAGGAATCCCACCAATTTCACTAATCTTTGGACAAGACTCTAATCCCAAACATTCAAGCATCTCAGGGAATTTTTTGCAGAGCCTCCTGAAGTTAGGAAGATCTCTGATCACACCCTAGAGCCCTTACATTGGGTTAACAGGAAAGGTTAATGCTGCTTTCCATTTCCTTCTGCTTTGGAGGGGAAAGAGAGGCTTTGAATTGCCTGAAGATGAAAAAGTAATGATGGCATTGGGATTTGTTTTGAGCAGTGTGCCAGCACATCCAGGAGCTGTGTGAGACTTGATTTGAAGTACCTGCTGTGAGCTAGCAGGTTCATAAAGCCTTTACAGAGCTGTTTGTGACCTGTGGTGTTACAGTATATTAAAATAAAAGAAAAAAAAAAAAAAAGGAAAAAAAAGGTGAATTTAGAGTGAGACTGGTGGTTCCTTTGGAGTCAGCACAGCCTTGTGTTGCAAGGCTGTTGTAAAAATCCCAGAACCTGCTGGTCACAGATGTGACAGGCTGCAATGGTGCAGCATCCCCCACCCCTTGGAAAACGGGATGTGCTGCCTCTGGGTGCTGTACATTCTTCAGGAGGGGCCTGAGGGCAGCAGATGGAGGCACAGGGATGACTCCATGTGAGGAAACAATGTTTGTTTGGGATAAAGCCCTGGAAGATGACAGGCCACAATGGCCAGAGGGACATGTTTAACTGGGGCTGAGCAGGAAAGGGAGTTGTGGAGGAGCACAGCTCACAAAATGAGAGGGGAGCCAGTGTGCAGATGTGATGCTAAGTTAGGGCAGGGAAAGTGATCTGACCTAGAGTGGATCATCTCCAGTGAGATCTGCTCTTCTTTAGCATTGCCACCCCCCAAATTTGAGCACCATGCACTGCTCCAAGGCTGCTCAGTTTGCAGGTACTGCAAGGGCCTTGTCAAGCTCAAAAGAGCAGCCCAAGCTTAGGTGTTTCCATCTCTGCAGGGATTGCAATGTCTGGCTCTATCCAGCCTGGACTTGAAGGGTGGCCTTGCACCACCCCAGCTTGGCCAGCACATCCATGGCCCTGGAAGAGCAGACAGAGTGGAAAGAGCTGCACACCAGTCTGGGTAGCATGGGGAAGCCAGGGTGGAGCTCTGGCACTGGGCTGTTCTCCATCATCCCTGTGGGTTCCACCATGCCCTGCCATAAAGCACAATGGGACACAATTCCCAGCAGTGTCCCCCTCTGGTTTTCACAGTTCCAAGAGTTTGCTCCCAGCAGCAGTGGAGTGCCAGCAGAGCTTGTGTTGGGCTGAGGCTACTGGTGCAACCAATTAAGGCAGTACAATGAGATGGATCTGAAAAGACGAGGGAGCTGCTTTTGTCTTCCTTCAGTTCAGCTCCTTCTGACAGGAAACCAGGCTTTTGTGTCTCATGGAAGAATTATTCTGAATTGTTCATCTTCTTCATCCATTTCCCTGCTTGGTGATGACATCCTTCACTGCTGAGTTTGGCTGCTAACAAAATCATTATCTGTCGAGTGGCCTCCATTAGCTGAGGAACCTTTTAGTGTCTGAAACTCTCTGCTTAGAGAAGGGTCTGCTGAAACTTTTTTTTTTTTCCTTTGCATTGCTGTGATGGCAGAGAGGGTTACATTAGTGGATCTTTCAGGTCCCTTCCAACCCAGAGCATTCTATGATTCCATGTTTTATTGAAATGCCAGGCCTGTGGTGGTGGCTGGGCAGGGGACAAGGGCAGCTCCAGCTGCCCACACTGACCAGAGCTGCTTGCAGAGGGCACAGATGGTCCCAGGGCATCACAGGTGGGGTTTGGACTGGAAGGTTTCTACTTCTCATTGTCCTGAAGCTCTGAGCTGGGCTTGAAAAAGCCTCCTGCCCTCAGGTGCAGATAAAATGATCTGTCCTGCACAGGGGAGGGAGTTTAATCCAGAAAAAGCCCTCTGCTTCTGCTTTACCTGGTCAGTGCCAATTGCTTAATGCCCTTTAATTTGTAATTATTTATTTGTTCCTTTGGGATAAAGTGGAAAGGCAAGAGAAGGCTGGGATCAGCAGAACAGCAGGGCAGGAGGGATTTTATGCTAGAACTGTAATTACACTGGCCAGATTTGCATAGCATTTTGTTGCAAAAATATAGGTTACAAGTGCTGAAAGAGAGCTGATGACCTATCAGTGATAAGGCACAGAGATGAGTAATTAAAAAGATGTGCAGCTAATAGCACTGGCTAGAGAAAAAACACGTTCAAGCTGTATAGGGTGGAACAAGGGCAACTCTCAGCCAGAATTTACAGAGCAAGGTAACTTGACATTTCTGTAGTTCTCCAGTTGACATGGCTTTTCTCAGAGCTGCAAAGAAAGGGATTGATTATCTGATGATTCCTGGAAAGCATCTTTGAAAGACTGACTCACCCACACAGCCCTGCTGGCCACAGCCTGTCTTCCCAACACAGAGGTGCATTGAGGAGTCAGGCTATGGGTCATTTCATTTGGTAGGACACTTGTGATCGAGGCAGCAGAAAAACAGCTGTTTTCTGAAATATATGTTTATCTTTAAAGTAGTCTCATCATCAACTAAAATGCGTTTTTATGAATTCTTATATATATTTTTTGAAATTATAATTTTTAAACCACTATAATCTGGCTGTTACTGTGACATTGTCCAAGTTCTTCAGAATGGTCTGAACGAGTATCTGTCTTCAGTTCCATTAGCTCCCAGCTGGGAGATGAGCAAAGCCACTGTCCCCTGTCACCTTCCCTGTCCTCTCCTGCCTCCCAGCCAGGCCAGGCTGCTCTGCACAGCTCTAAACTCATGGATAAACCTGGGATCCCTGGAAGGCAGTGGCTGGGCTTGGATGCATATCCATTGTGCACAGAGGAGGTGAATTTACATATCTCTCCTGCTCAGAACCAGTTATTAAAATCGCAGCAGAGATCAGAGATTGCTGCAGTATCTGCTCACACTTTTAATTAAGGAGCTGTCTGCTGTGCACTGGGCTGTGCATTCCCAGCTGCAGCTGTCTTGGAAAGCACCCCCACCTCCTTTTCCAGTGTCAGTCCCTTGGTGAAAGGGATTCCAAGAGCAGTAAGAGATGGAGAAAACAAGGATCCAGTGGTGTGCTGCTATGGGTACTGTTCATCTGGGCTGCTTATGGAGCCCATGGTGGCCACAAAAAGGCAGAAAAGTGTCAGGAAATCCAATCCATGCTTGGCCCTGCTCAGCAGCTCAAAGCCCTTCCCTGCACTCTGCTGAATCATCTGATGCCCAGTTGGGATCACCCTGCTTGATGCTCTGATACCACAGAGAGAAGCAGATATGATTTGCTTTCAAGGGAGCTGAGTGTAAGTAGATCCACATGTCTCATTTTTAAAGCTTTTTTGTGGTTTTTTTTTCCCCCCCACAGCAATGAAATCAGGAGGCACCCAGCTGAAGCTGATCATGACATTCCAGAACTATGGACAAGCATTGTTTAAACCCATGAAGTAAGTAAAAAAAAAAATAAAAAAGTCTGTGATTTAAAGTGGGATTGGAGTAGCCATTTTCTAAGCTGGTGAAAGTTTGCTGTAGGATCTCCCAAGGTTAATGTGTCCTGAGCCTGGAGCTTCAGGGTCTGTTGATCCCTTGCCCTGCTAGACTGGTCTTTGCAAGAGACGCTGAGGAGGCTTCAGAGACTTTGCAGTTTTCTCAGGAATGTCATTCACTCTGATCTCTGTGAAATCTCCCATCATAAATACAGGATGTTTTCAGCATTTCTATCTCATGTAAACTTATTCCACAGGTCTGAGCTTTATCTAGTGTCAGTGCTCCTCTGGAACATGGCCAGACAAGAGAGATGATTCAGAACAGCTTTGGGAAGAGCTAAGGAGTATTTGTCTGATAAATTAGAATTTAATCAGTTGATTTATTGTTGTTTGTGTTAAGGAGTTGTATTAGTCATTTGGTTGGGTCTGTGCTGAGTCTGGAAAAATGAGTTTTATCCATGACTGCAAGGTAATGACTCTGGAGAGAAAGGGGAGGACTGGGATTATGCAGCTTTGATTTGTGCCTGCCTGGATCCCACTGAGATGAGAGAAGTTGTTCAGGTACAAAAGGGACTCCTGAATCCTTGACCTTTGTGTTTTGAGAAGGAAAATGACTCTGTGCTCGTTGTAGAGGGTTTAGCAAAGGCACTGGGGGCTGCAGGATGTTTAATGGAGCTGTTCAGCATCTGTGTCAAGGGTACCACTGCAATCAGAAATCCATGTCCTTTTTTTGTTCCCACTGTAGGGGAGTTCAGTTAATTTCCTCAAAGATGGTCCATAGAAGACTAAAGTAGCTGAGGATGGGTGGTTTGGAATGTGCTGGCACTGTGTGAGAGCTGTGGTGGGGAGCACAGCTCAGGGGGAAGCTGCTGGCTGGAGGCTGAGAGATTCCCTGTTTCAGAATCTACAGATTTTGCTGTAGATTGATTTCAGACAAGCACAGATTTGACTTTTTTTTTTTTTTTTTTGACTGCCAGAAGGGTTAAAAAATGGGTCTGACCTTCCATCAACCCAATGGTTGATGGAACCCTCTGAGCAGGAACCCTCCCTATGTGCCTCTATCCTGGGAATCACAAGAGAATCCTATGAACTTCCAGAGAGCACAAGGCATTTGTGCGAAGTGCCTCTGTGTCATTTCCCAAATTGCACACACATTTCTCCATGTTTTTGGTGAATCAGTGGCTGCCTGGGAGAGGCTGGAGGAAGCACAGACAATAACTGGTGACTCAGAGGGAAGGAGGTACCAGAGAGCACCTACTCCAGCACCTGCCCTTCCTCTCCCTGCATCTCCCTGAGGGTTTAGATCACCAGGGCATGAGCCCATCCCCTTTCTCTGCAGGTTTGATGCATACAGGCACAGTTCCTAATCATATCCCACATGCAAAATCAAGAACATGGGGGCAATTCAGGCAGCCTTTGAGTATTTTGGCAGAGTCGTGGTTGCACTGTTGGCTTTTCACACTGTGTGTGTGTGAAATGCTCCTTCTGCATTTCCTCGGGTGCAGATAATCTCTGCCTTTATCACTGGTGTGACATTGTAATTCTGGGAATGCTAATGAGGTCAACTCAAAATACACTGTGCAAGGCACAGCCTCAGCAAGGTGATGGGTGACAATAGAGAGGTCACCATGTTCCTGTGTAGAAGCAGTTAACACCACCCACTTGAACAATAACAGAAAATTATTATGCCTTAATCATTCATTCCCTTGGCTTGATTTGAGGGGCAGCAACACCCTCTTCTCCCACTGCACAAACCCCTGGAAGAAGCTTTGTAATTCTGCTTTTCCAGGCAGCACACATCTTCCTCCAGGAGCAGCACTGCTGCAGTCGTGCTGAGTGTGGCTGAACACATCAGTGATTTGGAGTAAGGGTGTTTGCAGGCATTTGTCTTCACTCTGATAACAGGGAGCAGGGAGCCAGATGCTCGGCTAGCATAAATCTTCCTAGCTCCTTTGGCATCTGGTCCCACTGGCCTCTTTCTCCACCTTATGGACTGGTAGCTGATGAAGTTCTTGGAGAGGTTTGCAGCATCATTTCTTTATACAGAAATAAGCAGTCTAGAATGAAATAAATTTTAAAGAAAATTAAAGACAGGCTTTAAAGCTACGGGACTTAAACTTGCAGGATCTTCTTAAGGCCCTCTACAGCTTCCATAATGTTTCTTGTGCTTCCCCTTTTCTATAGGGTTCCCTTTTTATCCAGGCCTCTCAGAGCTGGATGTTCCTTCCCAGGACAGGAGGCTGTAGGTAGCTCGGAGATGTTTCTGCTCATCAGGGCTGGCAGACAATTTTTTTTTTTTTTTTTTGTAATTTAAGAGCCATAAAATGTCATCCTGATGGCTACTTTTGAGATGAGCTCCTTGAAGGGAGCTGTTGTTGTCTCCTCCTGGTGCATCCTACGTGTTTCACTTGTTTCTGTGTTCCCAGCTTTTCAAAGCAGCAGAAATTACACTTTTTTCCCCTCATGACTTGATAAGCCTCTTCAGACCAGCAACCTCCCTCATGAACCCCAGGTAACACGACTGTTAGGTAGGGCTGAGTGTAGGATTTCAAGGAATATTGATAACCCAGAGTTCCCCATCCTGTCTGAGATCTGGAATGCTGGAAGCTGCATGGTGTGAGGTACACGGAGGGAATTATGCAGACCTGAGGCCAGTCCCAGGCTCTGGTTGGATTTGATTCCCTGGAACTGCCTGGAAAATTGTTTTTTTTGCCACACAGCTGTTCTCAGCATCTTCCACATTGAATTAATACCTGTTTGAGTGGGATTGCAGCAGAGAGTGGAGACCATGCCAGCCCTTCCCTGGCACAGCTGGGCATCTGCTCATGGCAGGGGAGCTCTCCAGACCTTTGGCAGCAACTCCTGCAGGGCAGCCACAGCAGAATGTGCTCCCTGGAAAACTGCTGAACACACTGCAGAACTCATCTGACTGGCTCTGCCCTTTCCCAGCCTCCCAATTCCACACTGAATTTATCCAGGGAGCGAGCCAGCTCCGGAAAAGGCCAGGCAGAATTTGGAAATGGAGAAATGAGAATCAGCCTTTGGCATCTTTTGTGCTCTGTGTTTGACATTAACTGACAGCTCTTCATCTGGTCATTGATTCAGGCTAGTGGAGCAAATGAGAGAAGTGTAGCAGTCAGGGAAATGTGATAGCAGTAAATAAAGCCTGATCAGCTGCAATTATTTTATTTATCCATGGCTCTGCATCTTCATTTCTGAAATAATTGCCCATAAAGTATTGCAGAGGAAGCCAAATCTATTTATAAATGCTATGGCCCAGTGTAGAGTCCTTTACTAATTCCAAATGCATGATAGAAAAAGCACGTATTTGCTAAAACTCCAGGGAAGATTTAATGTATTTGCAATGTATCTCACAGTTAATGTGTACTTTTATTTAGCTCATAACAGTTCAATCATCCAAAATTATTACCATATGGGACAGGAAAAAAATAGCAACCTCCCCTCCTCCCATGATTAGTGTTTCTAACTGTACTGGTATTGTACATACAACATCATAAATTTTATTTACATGATTGCTGATGTCTGCAGTTGCAGCTTTCTGTGTGTCTTATCAGGTAGGGATGGTTAGAGCCATAAATGTCAGAGGAGTTTTGGCTCATTTGTCCAAAAGGAGAATTTGTAGCTTTGTAGTTTTATTTGGTTTCCCTTTGTTTCTGCTGGCTCGTGGAGTTAAATAGCTGGCTCAGCCACAAAACCAGCACACTGTTTTTTTCCTCCCAAGGCTTTATTCTTGAAGAGGGAAATTCTGCTCCAGCAGAGCCAGCATTAGGATTCCTGTTGCACACTCTGGTGCCAGGATTTTGAGAGAGGTTTTTACGGTTCCTTGTGGAAAAGCCAAATAGGATCAGATAGAAAATTATACCTTGTTATTGGAGTTGTGAGAAAAGTGTCCCCGTGGTCTGTGTTTAGGAATGACATCTCTCATTCCCATTTTTATAGACTGCATTGTACAAATGTGTGCAAGGGGTATTCATTATAAAATCTTTGAGGCTTATTTGTTCCATTCAAAGAAATACTACTGTATCTAGTGAACTCAGCTTTGACTGAACAGATAAAAGCCAGTTCTGTTCCAACTTTAGATTTTACTGGATATTTTTAACATCTTCTTTCTTTCCTTCTGATTTTACAAGTCACAGTACAGGATTAGAAGGAGCCACATGACTGCTTCCTCCAGCAGATGAAGTTTGCAGTTAAAAGTCTTAAATAAAGTAGAGCTAATTAGTATCAGGGGGATACCAGGCCAGAAGAGGATTTTGGGGTTGTGAAATCCAGTCCCCTTGAATCACGGGCATTCATTAACTGATCAAACACTGCTGAGCATGTTATTTGTAACTTTGGCTCTCACTGTCCCTCCTGAAACTTGCTGCTGTGGAAATCATGCTGCCCATGGGAGCATCTCTGTGTTCCTGGAGCCTGCAGAGCCCTGACCCATCCCAGTGGCAGCCACAAAACTAAGGGATAGTCACCGTCTGGGGCAGGACTGAAACAGGCACACCCATCTTTGGGTGTCTGTGATGCTCCTGTGGCTATCTCGTGGCTCAGAGACACAGGTGCTGTTCCATGGGCTGAGATCAAGCAGCTGAGGTCACAGAAAAGCTGATACTGCCCCTCAGGGACGCGGGTGTGACACCTGGGGACGTGATTTGGTGGTCAGCACCGTGTGCTGGGTGTTAGCCTTGGCAGTGCTGTGTTAGTGGCTCGACTCAATGATCTGAGGGGGTCTTTCCCAATTTAAGTGAGTATATGGTTCTGTGATTTTTGTTTCACTTGGCAAAGCACAGCTTTTCACTGGCTTTTAGATGTCACACTTGGAGTGACAAAGGATTAGCAACGTTCTTCAAGTTTCTCTTTGATTTGCTTTCAGGACTCTTCAACAAATAATGCATCTTTTGATGGGGATATTAAGCAGTCCAGACAATCCCCGTAACACAAACAACTGTTAATCGCTTTCATTTCCCACAGTTACATTCCCTTCCTGAAGCTGTGGCTGTTGTACCTGGGAAGTGCAGCCTCCAGGCTTGATTATCATATCAATTAGTGCGGTGTAATCCTCCCGCACTGGTGGCACTGCTTCCAAGTCAGAGGAGTTGAACTTCAGAGTGGAGGCTGCTGAAAGATTGCTTTCCTTATTACACTGCAGCTCATGCTGTTTTGAGGAAATAACGTTTTGCCAACCTGTTACATGTGAGCTGGCAGGCATCCAGTGTAAACACACTGTTATAAGTCAACATAGCAATTAAATCAAATTGCAGTGTTTTCTCTGAGCAGCCAGAGAAGTGAGATGTGCATCCAGGAGCTGGAGCCTTCCAGGATTAACACTCTGGAATGTTGCTGTGTGAAACCCAGCTGGTCAAAAGTACAGCCCAGCTACTGAGGTTTGTCCCTCGGCCTAAGCAGTGGTACTGGTTCTGTGGGTTACTGGGACCTAAGGTTGGGTAAACTGGCTGGAAAGGTTGAAACTGGCAATCCCAGCACTTGGTTTATGTAGGAGTATTTTAAAATTGCAAGGAATGCTCTCATATCACGAAGGAGAAGTGCTTTCACTGCTGCTGGAAGGAATAATCAGTAATCAGATATTCTATGGACCTCATCGATGAAATTTGGGGCTTTTTAAGGGCATTCAAATCCTTGCCAGCCAAATCCCTGCTGAAATGTTTACCTGAATGAGACTGATAGGCACATTTGATTGTACTTGTATCAGGAATAAATCTGGAGTTAACTGGATGAATTATATCCTTTGATATTTAAAGTGCATGAGATCTGAATGTGGTCCTAAATAAGGACAGTGGAGGATGCTGTGTAGTATTTTAGCTGTTTAACTTCTGGTATATTATGCATGAACTGTTTTTCTCTTTTATAACTAATCCTGTTCCATCAGATCAGACTCCTTCAGTGTTTCAGTGCAAATTGTATTTCAGGACTCAGCAGTGCCTTTGGTCCAAATCTCATTTATGCAGATTGGAAAATTTGTGGGGACTTCAAGGGGAGCTGGATCAGGATTGAGGCTGACTGATGGCCCTGGACAGCAGTGAAATGCAGTCTGTGTCCAGCACCCTGCTCTGCATTTCCCCTTGCCACAGCCCAGCAGCTGCTGGTTGGAATATTGATCAATCCCATCCAGCTCAATTTGTTCTGGAATTCTGCAAACATGTTTATGGAATGACCCCAGAGACAGTGTCTGCAAGTCCAGGTAGTTCAAAGCCAGATTAGGATCTGCAGGGATCTGTGACAGCAGATTTCACTGTGTCAGCAGCCAGGAGGGGAAGATAAACCTCCTTCCCTCTCTGGGCAGCAGCTCTGTTGTGCTGTCCCAAGCTGAGCTGCTCTGGATTATCCCCTCCTGGAGCAGGGCAGGATCTGCTCTAAGCCAGGACTGGACAATCTGAGTCCCAGTGGTGGGAGGCACCAAACCTTCCAACAAACCAGGGCTGTTTGGCTGGATATCAATGTCCATGGGGTTCAGCTCCATCCCACCATCCACCACTGCTGGTGAATTACCCCAAAATCCCTCTCTTCTGACTTCCCCATGGCAGCTCCTGGCAGGGAAGACTTTGCTCTGCAGCTCACAGAGATGCCAACCCCACAGTCTCTGTCACTGCGGTTTTTTTGCAAAGCCTTCCAGCCTTGCATTTTTCCTGAGCTCGTTTGTTGGGCTGTTTTTGGCAGATGATAACAGGATGCTCAATATCTATTTTTGTTCTTGTCTTGCACCAACACAAATGGGCACCAGGTGCTGCCTGTACCTGCCCCTTATCACTGAAGGGAGACCTGAGCCTGCAGTCACATTTTACAGTCCAGAATTGTCTCTGCTTGATTAGCTGCCTTCTAGGTACTTAGAGAATCTTGCTAATTAGTCTTGGGGAACAAAGACATGCTGGTGTTTATTTTTTCTTTAAAAGCCAGTTATGGCAGGAGCGAACTTTTTTTTTTTTTTTTTTTACATTACCACAGTATATTAGGAAAGAACCATCTTCAGCATCTGATTTTAATCAAGCCACTTCTTCTCTTTAATTTTCTGCATACCAAGAAGTGCAGTCCTGTGGCTTTGTCTTTTAATCAGAGAGGCACTTCAGCTCCTCAGTTCCTTATTTCACACAGTTTACCATGTATCAACGGTGCAGGAAAGTGAAGAGCTGGCATGAAATGCAGTCTGTAATTTACTGCTGAGTAACAGGGCTTGGCACACAGGGGACTGGTGGAGCACCGAGGTAAAATGTCCTAGTAAATCTAAGCAAAAGAAAAAAAAAAGTGTCCACAGTGTTTTCAGTAGGGTATGCAGATGCTGCTACTCTGAAACATTCCATGGGAATTTGTTTCTCCACAATTTATAATCCTTAAACTAGGCTCCAGAGGCTGAAATTCAGGGAGGGGGAAATGATTTGTGCAAGACTTGTGGCGTAAACCCCAGGCTGAGGCTGTTTTCCCTCTGGAGCAGCACACACGGCTTTGTCCTGAGGATGGGTTGCACCGTACTCATCTTGCCCCTTGGGAGGAGTTATTTTTGGATGCTTTATGGAGCTGAATGGCTCTTTCTCTGCCCCTGGGCTTTATCTCACACAGAGATAGCTCTGGGGATCGCCACCGCTTCGGAGGAGGCAGGTGGGGATTTGGCCACCTGCACCAGGGTTTGTTTGAAGTTTGTCAGCTCATTTAAGCCCTCAACAAAAACCAATACAGGTTTTTAAGTTCGGGCTGCTGGCCATCCAAAGGGGCAGGAGATGAGCAGCAGTGATATGGAGCTGATGAAACAAGTGTGGGACTGAGGACCCGTGTCCAGCTTCTCCAGAGGTCACCAGTTCCGTGGTGAGTGACAATGCAGAAATGGTGTGGCATTTAGGACAGACCCACAGCCAAGGAACAGTGTCTTGCAGGTCGAGACAGGAAGATTTTGGCACAGCTTAGGAGAGAGAGCACAGCACAAATCCAAATCATGCCCTTGGCATGGTGCTGTGGCTGACTCACTGCTGTAAACCAACACAAAAAGTGTGTTGCAAATAGCCTTAATAGCTGTTAATGACACCGATTTAGGGCACGCTGAACGTTTGTTTTTTTTTTTTTTTCCTTTTCAGTGTCTAGTTCAAAGGTCTTAGTGCTTTTCTTCTTAATTTATAATTTTTCACCCTGCTGTAGTGTTCTGCATATGGGTAAATAAAAGTGAGAAAGCCTGAAAGGCTCATTTGCATGTGAAGAAGAAGCAGAAACACGAAGTAGCATCTGCAAATGAGTGGGAGCTGGAAGAGTAGCGGGGGGACAGCAAAACTGTTGTAAATAGAAGCAGCTTGAAGTGCAGGATTATGTGCTGTGGATAATAAAACACCCCAAAGCCAGCACATCAGCCAGATACTGTTCACAGCAGCAGCATCCAAACTGATCCTGTTAGCACTTCAAGACCCTTTTGTAAACCTCGCTAATGGGTAGTCCAAATTCTTCGTGCCAGGGTGTTCACCTGGCCACAGGACACATATGGCTGGCCATGGAGACCTGTAACAGCAGAATATTGCACACAGCCCTCAGCTACACACAGGCCGTATATGGATTTTAAACTGCTTTAATTAGCTGGCAGCAAGCAGCTAAAGGAATGGAGGTGTTAAATGAATCTGTAGGTTTAATGGGAAATCTGGAAATAATTGGTATAATTTTCTTTGGTTTCCAGTATGGCTGACTTGTATTTAGTGTGAGTCTGTCTCATAATATACAAGAATATTTGTGTTTCCCTGTATTCTGTGCCTGTTCAAATCACCACTCTTAAGATAACCCGGCCAAAATTTTCAACCAAACCTCCTTTGCATCTGAGCCATTACGGGGTTTATTAGGCAGAAAATCTGATTCCCAGGGCATAAAACCCAGAGATTTTTTCAGCCTTTCATGTTGCAAGCCCAGGTTTTGTGTCAGGGCTCTGAGAGAGCCCCAGCCAAGAGGAGGGAGAGCAGCGCTGTGGTTCCAGTGCCAGCTCTGCCTTCTGGGCTGACAGTGGCAGACAACTGACTGCAAAATCCTGCTTTTCTCCATAGCACTGACATGTGGGGCTAGGGCTTGGCAGTAGAAGGATGGGGTGCAGCAAGAAGCATTTGTGCCAGCCCTGGAAAAGGTGGGTCAGAGCTGTGCCTTCAGCTTGACCCAGTGCCACCAGGAGGGCAAAGTCAGCTTTTCCCATTGCCTGCTTAGTTTTCCTACTCCCAGAGCCAGCTCCTTTTTTTTTTTTTTTTTT
>VWYE01017204.1:111431-147175 GCA_013398995.1 Alaudala cheleensis
GAGACTGACACCCCGCCCTGAGGGCTGTCCCTGTGAGGGGTTCAGAGACTGACACCCCGCCCTGAGGGCTGTCCTTGTGAGGGGTTCAGACACTGACACCCCGCCCTGAGGGATGTCCTTGGGAGGGGTTCCCTTGGAGGGCGGACCAGGGTAAACTAATACAGGAAACACATAGGGGGAACAGGAATAAACAATTATAACAGAGTCAGGGGAGAAAAACACAAATGCCAACAAACAACTTGATTGAAGGGAGAAACAAGAAGGATGAGACTTCACAGCCTGAAGTTGTAACTGGACAATTAAACCCCAATATGCAAATAGGCCCAAACTTATCAAAGTGTGAGGCCTCGTGACCGAGGCCATCTTGTGACCATTGGGAGCCCACCTGGCCAGGCTCTTGTGCTGCCCAAGGTGTATCCCAGGGCTTTTCAATAAATATCTCCTTTATCCTCCAGCTCTGCCCAGTCTCTGTCCCAGCTCAGCCTTCCCTCATCAGCTGCAGCGTGGAGGGGCAGCGCCAGAGCGAGCCCCGGGCGCTGTGAGCACAAACAGGCCCTGCTCTGTGAGCACTCAGTGACAGGAGATGGATTTTGCAGCGTATCCAGGCCACCTTATTCAAGCCCAGGTTCTTTTGGCACCCGTGAAATTGTCTGACGAGTTGTGAGCGGGCGGCGTGCCACGCGAGCAGATGGGCTGGCTGTCCTGGCAGCCAAGAGCCTGGCACGCTCAGCTGGCAGAGGGGAGCAGCAGCAGCAGCAGAGCTCCTCGGTGCTCCTGTCCAAATGCCTGGCCCTGCTGAAGTTACCCTGGGCACAGCAGGCACACGGGGTGTCTGGCATGGGCACGGGGGTGTTTCACAGCAGAGGTGATGCCCCCATGGGCTCCTGCTGCTCCATCACTGAGGACAAGGCAGTTTCTGAGCTGCTTTCAGCCCCAGCTCCCCACTGGGGACCTGCCACCATCCTGTGTCCTCCAGAGATTCACCTTGAAGGCAGCAGCATTGCAATTATGTTTTTAACTCCCTCTGCTAGGTGGTTTCCTGTGAGGAGTGAATCCTGAGATAAAGGGATTAAAACACATCCTCTCTGAGGCTTCAGGAATTGTCACAAGGACTTTCTCCAGGGAAGGCCTTAATGCTCATCACCCTGAGGGGCAGCTTTCCTCATACAGGCATGCACTGCGTGATGATTGACACATCATTAATTAACTGTTATTAATTAACCCCATCATCTGAAGGGATGGGGAAGGAATTCCTCTCAGGGCTGGATCCTGTCATTTCTTTGAACACTGGAGTTCTGCTGCATTCCCACACCCATCTGGCTTTGGGACTGAAGAAGCTCATAAAGAAGGCAGGACTTAATGAACAGCCTTTTACAGGCCCCCATCAGCTGCCTTCATTTCCTGGCAGCCACAGTTCAAACAAGTTTTGCAGGAGAGCAGCTACTTGTATCTATTACTCGGAGTTTAGAGGGAGAGGAAAATGGAAAAAATATAAAATTAAAGAATTGGTTGTTGCCTTTCAGGCTCCCCTTGTTCCCTGCTGTGTAGGGTGTGATGCTGTGAAGGATAAAGGATCTGTCCCTGATACAACACAGGTTCCACATGTCCCATCCCTCCTGTTGGAATGGTCATTCTACATGAGCCCAAAATTAGGACAGGAAACCAGTCCTGCCTCTCCTTTTTTACTCCATCATGATCCTCTCCCTCCCCACAGCTCTCCAACCCCAAACTGTGCTGAAGGGCCAGAACAGCAGCACAAGGGACAGTTCTTCAACTGGGCTTTGCTGCTGTCCCTGAAGACTTTATTTTGCTCTCCTATCTTGTGCCAGTTCTGCCCAGTGACCACTGACAATCTCCCACGTCAGGCAGCAGCATGATCACAGCTTTATTTCACTGATTTTGCCTTGCATTTGCCTTTCAAGGAGCAACAATGCAGTGATTCTGTAGTCTGAATGTGGCCTGAGGACAGAAATTGCCCTGTTTGCCCACAAACACCAGATTCTTGGGGCGGTGCCAGCCTCAGGAGGACACCAGTGGTGCTGATAAGCCAACAGCCCTAATCACTGCTCAGTGCTCTGCTGATGTTCTGGCAAGGCTCTGTGTCCCATCGTGCTGACCCTACACTTGTGCTGTTCTGTGCTGCATCCTTTGGCAGGGCAGAGACTTCTCAGGGCTCAGAAAATGGTACCTGGACTGCAGCAGGTGCCCAGGCCCCCATTATTCCTTTTATTGAGGGTTGTAAATCAGTGCTCATCCAAAGCTCCAGGCCCAGCAGAATGAATCCTGCCATTTTGTGTCTCTGCAGTTGGGAATGGTGCTGACATCTGAATTACATTTTTAACAACAATTTCCCTTGGTGCACAAAGTGATGCCAAAGCAAACACTGCTGTTGGAGGCTCACTATCTGGTTTAAATAGCACAGACCTTCAAATGGATGAGGACTTTGAGTAATTTTTATGTAGATGAGTTTGTGTTGTTCACTTGCTCGTTTTTGAAGGATTCTTTTTAGTTTCCCTGTCAATGCAATGTCACTCTTGCAGTAGGACAGTTTGGAAAAGCTCCCTGAACCCTCTTAGCTAATTGTACTCTTATTATGTTACTGGATTCTCTCATCTTACCATTCCCCTAAAAATTTATTGAATTGCCTGATATTGCACCAATTCTTTATTGCAATATCTTCTAGATTTGAAAGCTACATGTATTGAAACAATTTTGGTGTTGCCAAAGCTCTTTAATATCTGTGAACTTAAGGAATGTATTTTCTGGCACTCAGCAGTGGCTCCAAAGCCCCAAAGAATTACACTCAGCAGCCCTGAATTTCAAAGCCTGACATCACTGTGAGCAAGGAATACAAATCCATCAACAGGAGCAGGATTTTAATTGCTTTTGAATGATTCTATAGAAATCTAAAATTGCTTTGTGGGATGAAAAAAAAAAAATCCCCACTTTTGTCTGTGAAGAAGTTTTAATTCTGGTGAATAAGATAAGTGCTTGCTGGAATAATACAAGATTTTCCCCCTCTGACTGTGTAGCTGTTCCTACAGCTCTGCCTGCTGGGATTTTATCCTTGAGCAGTGAGACATCAGAGTTCATCAGATATTACACCTGGCAATTGCCAAGCCAGGAGAGGCTGTTTGGTGGCTGGAAGATTTGTGCTTCCATTGCATTCACTGTTCAAAATGAGACCACCTGCATCCTTTTGCAAAGTGACCTTCTCTAGCTGGTCATATGCTGTGTTCTCTTTGTGATCTGATTTTAAAGGTAATCAAAAGACCAACAGTGCTTTAAAACCCAGTAATACCTTGACTCTTCTTTTACAGTTTTCCTTTATTTTTTTTCCCCTCTCTTTTTTAATGAAAGGAATGAAAACCTCTGCAGACGTTTCTACATCTGGCTTGGCTTCTAGCTAAATGCATCCTCAGGGAGTGCTGGAAAATATTACTTCTCCTGTTTAGGAGAGAAGTAAATGAGTCATATTTTCCAAAATAGTTTTCAAGGAAAGGGAAATCAGAAGTTGTTTGTATTTTCCTGTTTAATAGATTCAGGGAATACTTAAAATCTGGTCTGCATCACGAGAGGAGCAGCACCAGGGTGTGAGTGGTTCCTTTGGCAGCTGGCAGAATCCATGTCTGAGCCCCCCAGGGATGGGGCAGCCTCAGGGTCCCTTCCCTGTCCCTCCCCTTTCTTGTGTGTGGGGTAAATGCTGTGACCCTCTTGGCCTGCAGAGGAAATAAAATCTGGCTTCTCATCTCATCTCATCCCAGCATCTCTGTGTGTGAATCAGCTGGAGGAATCTGCTTCCCTCACCTAAAATATTTAGGATGTGCAGAGATATCCCAAACTGGAGACCACAGTGGAGGCTGGGAGCCTGTCCCACCTTCTGCCTCTCCATGTGGCTGCTTGGCAGAGGAGGCTTTGCTGAGACCCTGAACAAGCCTCAGCACAGGCCAGGGCACAGAAAAGTTGCCAAATCCCCCATGTGCCCCCAAAGCTGGTGAGCTGAACCTTCCCAAAGGTGCTCAAGGACACCAGCAGATACTGCTCAATGCATCTGATACAGAAATAGCATTTCCTTAACCAGGTGTGGAAAATATTGCTGAGCTGGTTTCAGGGAAAATAAAATATTTTGTATTTTATTTAGCATTACACTTACAAAAAGGTGTTTGGTTGCAACATCTGACATTCCTCCCTGGTTTTATCCTGGCATTTGAAGCATGTTGATGCTGACATGTATTAAAGGACAAAAAAACCTTCCTATTGAGGGCCTTTAAATATTTTTAATTGTTTTCAGAAACAAAACCAGACATTACTGTATTTTTGAACCACAGTCATTTTGTCCTTTCTTGCCTAACCACATCCCTTAAAAATACACCTTAAACAATAATTTTTAAAATCATTTCTCCTTTAAATTGACCATAACAAGCCAGACAGATCTCCTCAGGATTAATTTTCCACCTAGCTGAAGAAATTAGCTCTTGCTTTCTCCCTCCCACCTTGAAGCTGTGCTAGGATGGTTACCTGGATACCCTGCCTGTAAAGGATGGATGTGCTGAGGCAATTCAAACAGCCTGATTTGTCATCTAACTGCAGACATCATTAGCAAAGCATTATTTGGCTGGAACACTGTAGGCTGAACGTGGCTAACTCCTCTGTGTTGAGGAAAGATTTCATTTAACCACCTGGTGACCAAAAATATTGTCTGAATTTAATGCAGAGCTGCAGCGAGGCTGTGTGAGGAATGCAAGTGGGTTTCTGGGTGGGAAGCTGTTTTCCTGTGGTGTATAACTACTGGGAATTTATTCTGCACCAGGAGGAGGACTTTTAAATTTGTTGGGTCAGAATCTACTGGTTCATTTTTTTGGGGGCAAGGAAATAATTTTTGTGTCAAGGAGAAGAAGAAAGGAAGAAGACATGAATGAGCCTGGCCTTCCCTTTTTGCTGTGTAACTTTTTCTCCTTGTCACAGTCCCCATTTCAATTGATTTATTTGGTTTTAAAATGGCAATTCCATCAGGATGGGAGGATCCTTATAAGCAGGTTTTTAAAAACAAGCTGGTGAAGTTACAGGGATGTTTTGAATGATGTGACAGAGTGTAAAGCAGAAAATAGTGGCCTCCTGTGATGAGCCCTGCATGTCAAAAAGCAGAAATTGGCATTTCCTTGGAATCTGACTGTGGAGCTTGGTCAGGGATGTAGTCTGGGCATAACAATAGGGAACATGTGAAAAGAAATCTGGTTTTTTTTAGTTCTCAGATCACTTTTTAGTTTAGGATTGAACACAACACAACATTTTAAAGCTCTAACCAAAATCAGATCATTCATTGTTGAATCCAGTATGACCTGGACAGCTCAGCTGGAGTCTGGAGATCTGTCAGGTCCCACAGCCCTCCCATCCAAGGTAATTCTGCAGCCACAGCTGAACTGCAGAAGCACCATGGCTGCAGAGCTGCCAATTACATATTCCTGAACATTCCTCTTGGCAAATCAACTCCCAAATCATGTTCAGAAATCACAGTCGTAAATGAAGCACGGCTGCGGAATATTCTGCTGATCTATGGTGCAAGTCCTTTTCCTTTAGTCATAATTGATGTTACAAAATATTTTATGGCTTCTGTCATTAGTATTCCCAATTGGCTCAATCTGCAATTTATGCCATGCTGTAAAAATGCTAAGAATTTTCTACTGATTAGCAGCAACAGTAGGGCATGTTTCTGCATTTATCAACGTGGGGCATTTTTTGGTGGTTAAGGAGTCTTTTGTCTTTGAATTATAATGTGTCTAGACATTCTATTTTCGTTCCATATCCAGCAAAATGAAGATGCTTTTCAGGTAGTAATTAAATCCTTTCAGTGACATAAAGCCTACTGTGCACAAGGCTTCAGGATAATGAATATATTTATTTCCAGGAAATCGGCAGTATTTTCCTTGCCATTTGTAAGGACTCAGCACATAAATAATGCAGGCCATGCTGTGCTGATTTTCAGTTCATCCCAGGAAATTATGCCATTAAAAATGCCACGGTTCTTTCAGGCACACACAGACACAGCAGGTAACAGGAATATTCATGTGATGAGCAGTGACAGAGGCAGCATTAGGTAATGCATAACCTTGCAAAGCACCCCCTTAGACAATGAAATTGTTTGCAGTAATTATAGTGTGGAATTGAGACTGTTGTTTAACTTAACATCGTGGCAGCCAAACTGTGATCCATCAAAGTGGCTCTGAGCTTGTATCCAAGGTTAGGACTTGGAAGTGCAAAATGAAGTGAAGGGAAATGAAGAGCTCTGGATTCTCCCTCAAACACACACAGGAACTTCTTTTAAGCAGTTCTGGAAATGCAAGGTCCCCATAAATTCCTCACAGCCTCGCTTCTGTCTGTGAGCATATGTTGCTTTTTTTGAAATCTGCAATTCTGCTGTTAAAATCTGCCCTCTGCAAAACCTTGCAGTGCTCAGACAGCAAAAGATCACAGGGTGTGTGAAAGCAGCACCGTGTCTGTGCTCAGTAAGGTGAGAGAATTCAGCTTGGTGAGGAAGGAAAACCTCCCCATCTCCCATTTGTGGGCATTACTTATGCACAAAGCAGAGCTTCAGTGCGTGTTGCAAATGGAAATCAAGTACATGATGTGCCTGGAAGGAGTTTATCCGACTATTTATGGGCTGATCACATTTGGAGCTGGAGCTGGCTCGGTTATTTTTAGTTGAACAGCGTTACAGTAGTAGTCACATTTATGAAGGAGTGAGGAAATTCTCCTGCAATGCACAGACCTTTCTCGCTGGGTCTCGTTTCAAACCTCAGCATCCCCACACTCCCATGTCCCAGAGGAGAAGCTGAATGCCACATGCCAGGGGCTGCCTGTGTGACTGCAGGTCAAGGAGTCACAGCTCAGACACACAGATTTAAACTCCCACAAAGCAGCTTTGTGGGTCTTTGTGCTTTTCCTCCTTCCCTCCCAGCTCGCTCAGACGGGCTTTGCCTGCTGGAAGCTCTTCTCTGGGAGTGCACCACGGCTGCTCTTTGGCAGCCCAGGATAAGTTTTGCCATCCCTCCGAGGTGGCAGCTGCGTGGAGTTGCATGTGTTTGCCCCGTGGTGTTGGAGAAAAATCAGTTTTCAGAGCTGGAGTTGGGTGGAAGTGGCACAAAGGAGCTTTGTGCAGGGGGAATTCAGCTGGGCACGAGGCTCGCCGTGAGAAGATTTGGCTGGATCTCTCAGAATGGTTCAGAAAGAAGATAAAAAATCTTTCTGTCTTTGGAAAGGAAAAAAGAAGGCTTCAGTCTTATTGCTCCTCTTTATTTTCATGATAAAAATCAACAATTTCAAGCTATTGGTGTTTGATGTGCCTCTAGAAAGAAATCCCAATAATTTTAAAGATGCAGATGTGATACACAGGTCCATCATTGCCATGAGTCATTGTTCCTTCTTTCTTACAAAGAAAAGGAATTGAAAACCATTAAAAATAATGAAATAATAAGGCAGAAGCATATAATTCAATATGGCCATCTATTAAAAATGCACATTGTGCATAAATAATCAGACATATCAGCAGGGAATCCACGGCCATCTAACAACTCAGTTGCTTTGCAATTGCCATCTGACCTGTAGATAAGTGGAAACAATGTCTTCATTAAGCTTACAGAACTGAATATTCATCATTAGCAAAACCAGCACTGCAAGATGAAGGGGAAGTCTTGCAAAGTCCCTGGGAGCTGTATGCATATACCTAAAGGCAGGATTTAACTGTTAAAGTCATATCAAAAATAGATCTGCTCTTTGTCCAGAGGGTTACTGGTACCAAGGCAGTTGGGTTTAGGATCTTGTTTAAAGACTTATTGCATGTTCTGGGAAGAAAAGGTGTAGCTGGAAATATGCCCTAAAAAACTTCACTTCACTTGACTCGTCCTCTTATTTTTTCCTCTGGGTGAAAAGGATTAAGAGCAGCTGAGTGTTTAATTTTTATAGGATTTCATGAAAATAGTGGGGTTTTTTTTATTTTGTTTTCAGTGTCCCAGCTGCTCTGGCCTCTGCCCCTGCCAGAGCTGGGTGGGAGCAGGAGGTGATTCCCTGGCATTCCTGGGGCACCTCATCCCATGCACATCTCAGACTGTGGGTGAAATCCCTAATTTGGAGAAGGTGACACTGTGACATCGTAGCACCAGCCTGTGTGATGCTGGAAATCAAAGGGTAGAGCTAATATTTTTAAAGAGGTGACTAGAAAGATCTGTATCTGTATAAAAATGTCAAAGTGAATCTTCTTTGCACCTTTGGGTCATTTTCCTGGAGGTGAGCAAGGAACCCACTGTATTTGGGGATATTTTTGTTTCCTTTCCCACCTGTTTGAACCAATAAGCCAATTCAGTCTGGAAGTCTGTAACTAATCCTGTAATACTTCCTTGACATTCATATTGATGTTGAACAGTTCTGTCAATACAATCACTGCCTGTGAGCTGAATGGAAAACAGCACACAGGGAAAAAAAAAAAAGAAGAAAAAAAAAAATCAAAAAAACCACAGGTTTAATTCTGGCAAATATTTGTGATAAAATGAAGATCTTCACTCAACTTTATTGGAATTTACTCAGGCATTTGGTAATAGCAGCCTACTGGAGATTGCTTAAGGAGGGAACTCAAAGGACCTGTAATAAAACACCAAAAAATGGCTTGTGTGTTCTTGGCTATCCAAGATCTCGGGTCCTGACAGTGTCAGACACACAGTGTGCTCTAGACAGAGTTGAAATTCCAATATTAATTTAAAATTCTTCAGCTCTTGCTCAATCCTGCATCATCTGCCTTGATATTGGCAAGAGCTGTGGAGGATGTCATGGATGTATTCAAACTGAGTGCTAAAGCCAGAGGTTCTGTGTGCTGTCCCCCTCACCCAGGGGTGTTGGCTGTCACAGGTGGCTCATTTTGCTGTTTGGTTGAGTCTGCATCTGTTCCACAATCCTCTGGAGTCAGCAGGGAGCTTTTCCCATGGATTCACTGCCCTTTAAATGTGAGCACAGGCAGGTCAGGCCCAGTTTATGAACTGGCTCTGTCTTTGCTGATCCACTTCACCTTGAACTCATGGGAAACCTTTTCACTGAGTGGGAGGAAAGTTGGATCAAGCCCAGAGGAAAAGCAGTAAGTGCTGCAGGAATGGGACAATGAAACCCAGTGGTTGAAGCACACAATCACTGTGCTCTGCCATTTACTTATCCTCACAGCAGGAAAACTGGAATACAAGTGTCCTTGGCTTTGGGAAAAACATCATTCTGTCTTTGAAACCAGCCTGCTGTGGGCTGTGCACACACACAGCTATCACACTGCACATACAGTAGATAAGCTTCACAGTTTGTAGACATTTAAACACAGTTAAAAATTCAAGGAGAGGTAACCAGACACTCACTGTTGGAGAAAAGCAGCTGCGTGTCATAAATCAGCTCCACTAAAAAAAATAAATCTGGCAACAATATCATTTCACTGAAGCTTTTACTGCACATCCTTTGCATCATTTTCCTCGCCTCTCTTGTCCTCTACTCTTGCTTCTTTTTTCTTCCACGTGTTGTTTTTTCTAAGCTCTGCTTTTTAAATCAACACTTTATTGAATCAACACTTTTTCTCACACTTTATTGAAATCTCCCCTTACCTTACCAAACCTCCTCAATGCAGATAAGAATTTAAAAGGTTAAATTAGCTGAAATGAATGTGTAAGAGTGGGGCAGGGGAGCACACCTGTGTCACACTGAGCACAGCCAGAGGAGAGTGTTCCCCGTGGAACAAACAGATCCCTTTCTTTAGCTCCTCTCCAGCTCTGAGTGGGTGCATTTTTGCAGCCCACCAGGTGTGAATATTGCTCTGCACCTCGAGTGTGGGTGTTCACCCAGGGATTGCACTTGATGGGAGGTGTTTGTATAAAACAGTGATTGCCCTGAGCAGCCAAGCCAGCCACAGCCTCCCTTCCCTTGCACTGCTGCTGGGGGTTCTTCCTAACATCCTTTGGCTCTTTATCTTGTCATGTGGAATATTTTACAGAGATTTCTGTAGTTTTTTTTTTTGTTGTTGTTGTTTTGTTTTGTTTTTTATTTAAGATATAGGTTTGAGGCCAATACTGAGCCCTTTTGAAATCCTGCATCCACTGTCATTTTAAGAGATTCTCCTCCAAACCTGCACCTCCATTTTTTCCCTAAACTGCTGTGTCTATAACTGGGATAAAAGGAGGAGAGGGATGATGCTCTGTGGCAAGCAGGGACTGTGTTTGCAGCTCCCCAGCAGCAGGGCCCACACGGAGGCCAGGAGGTTAAAAATCCTCCCTCTCAGTGGAGGTGGAGAAGAGGGAAGAGATGCTAACATGGCTTGATTTCCCCCTGGGAATAACCCAGTGACTCCCTGTGGGCTGCAGAGCCTGAACCCACCCTTTGTGCAGTCGCTTGTAAGCTGAAAGGATCCTGGTGTGTAATTTCCAGTGCAATTTGTGACTCATGTGGTGCCCTTAAATATGAAGTGTGGATTAGCAGGGAAGGCTTCCAGCCTGGAAAAGGAGAAGTTTAGAGAGAAAGGAAAGTGGGTTTTTTTTATAGGTTTGTAAAACAGGGCGATTATTCTGTGAAATGGCTACTAAAAATAGCTCCCAACCCAGTGTGCTCTTCCTCATGCCATAAATGAAAAACCAAGGCTGAGGAAGATAGGGTTAACTCACTCAAATTTAGCCAGGAAGTGAAACATTTGGGTTAATGCTAAGACATCCAGGGCTGTGTTCTACTTGAGAAGTCAAGGCATCCTCTGACTGACTCTGAGGAATGCTGTTCCCAAGTTGTTGAGAGGTTTAGGAGCACCCAGGAGTATTTTGCACTTGTAAGTCACCTTGGCAGCCCCCAGGCAGTGAGAAACTCCCTGAGAAACGCTCAGAGTGGTGATACCAGCACACTGCCAAACATGGAACCCTCTGCAGATGGAATTGATCCAGCTGGGGGATGTGTGAGTGAGGGGGGATCAGCCCCAGGGGTGTGCTCATCACCTGCAGGGCTTTGCAGTGGGGCCAGAGCTCAGCTGGGGGATGGAGAGCAGCCAAGTGCTGCTCCATGTTCCTGGTTTAGGCAAAATCCTGGTTGGGAAGGAAACACGTGAGAGAATGAGGGGTTACCCACGGAGTGCAGAACCAGCTTAGGGCAAAAATGAGCTGGGCACTCTTCACAGAGATTGTGTTTGCTGACAGGAGAGATAATGAGGCAGGAGTTAAAATAAACGAGCAAACAGAGAGTTTGCACAGGTTGCTTTATCGGAGCAATGAAATAACCACACCATATCAAAGCAAGTTCCCTTTTCTTTTGTAAGCATGAAGCAATCTGAGGCAGGCAATTACAACCTCCTTTGCAGCTCAGAGAGGCACATCAGCCTTTGCCACGAGTTAAGGAATGTTCACAGCAGCAGCAAGGCGAGTTCAGGGGTGTGTGTGCTTTGCTGGGAAATCACACCTCTGAGGAATGAGGAACACTCAGTCCTGGGGAGCAATTATCTCACAGTAGCCACATCCCTGCTGTCCTCAGTGGCATCATTATGGACAATTCTCAGCATCTGGGGTTGGAGCAAGCTGGAAAAGCAAAACTTGTGGTTGTTTGGGTGCAAGTCCCCTCTGCTGGGCAGAAGGAAGGGGCACCAGTGCATCCTCTGACCCCTCTGTGGGGCATTCTCAGGGGAAATGATGAGTGGGCACTGGGGCTGAGCTGTCTGCTGGCACTCAGGAGGTCTGGGGTTTGCACAAGATCCCCTGTTTCTCATTTTGTGCTGAAGCTTTGATATGTGCAGCTGGTAAAGCAGCTCTACAAATAAGAATGTCACCCTCTTTTGTTAAAATATTGGTGCACACACTGTGTAGGTTCTGTCCCATTAATGATTTTGATGGCAGTGATTTGTCTGCAAAGTCTTGGGCACTTAGTGCAGATCAATATCCAAAAGCTCCTGACTGGTAAATGGGAATATAAAGCCTAAACTTCTTGAACTTCTGCATGGGCAGGTGGGAAGGGAGGAGGGATTTTGGGGAAGCACAGCTCTCCTGCACAAATGCAGATATTCAGGTCAGCCATGACACAAAACAGTGAAATCCCAAAGGGTTTTTCACTTTTATAGCCAGAGCCTGAGCATCCTTTTATTTATTCTTCTGAGCCATAACAGGTTTATTCCTCTTACATGATCTTAAGAACTGGAAAACTGCAACACTTGATGGGTGAGAGAGAGAGGGAGGCACAGAAATTCAAACTCCCAGCTACAAATTCCAAGAGGGAGCCTGGGCCAAACAGGGCTGAACAGAGAGTGCAAACACCGTGGTGGCTTCTAGTGGTGTCAGTGCAAAGTTCAGACAAATTCTGGCCTGGAGAGGAGAAGGTTGGGTACATTGTGCTGTGCTCGTAGTGCCCTGTGGCCCCTCAGCACATTCCTCTGCCTGGCACAGCTCAAAAGGCATTTCAGGGACACAGGAGCTCACAGGAGTTGTCTGAGCCTTTCCAGATCCCTTTGTATTTGCCTGTGTGGGGCAGGAGACAGGATTTGGGCCTCATTTCACTTGTAAGAAGTCTGGATCACACCAAGGAGCTGCAGGCCTCAGGGTGAACCTCAAAGGTGACATTTGGGACCTGCCAAAGCCTGTGGTTTTTGGGAAATGATTTTTTGGGAAATGACTTTTTTCCTGAAGAAGTTGTTGTCATGGGTAGAAAGAAGAAGAAGAAGGAGGAGAAAGGAGAGTTCAGAGTCTGGCAGTGGCCAGAGCTGCTGCTGGGATCTGCTGCTGTTCCCTGGCTCCTTCCTGCAGAAGTGCTGGGCACAAAACAGCTCCGAGGAAGGATCGAGTCAGTGCTGGGCTGTCAAGGACACACACAGTTCACTGGCTGTTTGTGTGCCCAAAGTTAAGCATGTGCTTAATGAGGCTCGAGTGCTTTGCTCAGGGCACAGCTGAATCCTTAACAGCTCCATGTTTTTGCAGCTTGAGCTGAAAAACAGGGCTAATATTCCCCTGCTTCCCTGGGAGATTTTGAGGACAGACTTCCGAGCATCCATGGTTCTCGTCATGGTAGCAGGGGAACTCATGAATAAAAAGCAAGAAATTATGTATCAATACATCAGGCTCACTGTAATTACTTTTTTCTGACCTATAAACCTATTGTGAACCCAGGGATTGCAATGGGCACATACATCACGTACAGTGAGGGGAAAAAATCCAAAAAGCTGAAAGAAATCTGAGCTCTGCTATGCTTCTAATATGTTTAATGTTATTGTTCCACTAAATCCCTGCCCTTAATGACCCCAGACATATTAAATAACATTCTCAGGGCTGAAGAAATGCTTCAGACTTCTAATTTTACACATATTTTTTTTCCCTCCTGTGCTCTCAGACCTCCAGAAGTGTTGCATATTGAAAAACCTCTGTAGAAAATAGTTTTTCCTGAAGGGAGGCTGCAGGTAGCTGGGCTCACATGGAGATCTTTTAGCCCTTGACAGTTTTTCAAGAATAGTTTTTGCAGCTGTATCATTTCCATGTTTGCAGTTTGTGGTGAGCAGACAATGCACAGTGGAGCCTCAGAGGGATAAATCAAGGGGAAAGATGACAGATACCACGGGCTTGGCATGGCAAAAATGCTCACACCTCTTGCTTAAGAGCACAAAGGAATGCAGGCCATGCAGGGACAGGAAATATTCATGGTGATATCATTTCTTAATGAAGATGTCTCTGAAAAGACACAAAACATCACTGCAGCACCTCCTGAGTGACGTCTCCTGCTTTTTTAATTGCTGTGAGGCTTTTTCTCTCCCTGCTGTGACAACAGGATTGGCCACATTAACATTGGCACTGGGAACTCTTTTGTTGTGCTGTCAAGTACCTTTTCATCTTTCAATTCCTGTGTGTCAAGTCAGGTTTCTATCTCAAGGATGAACCAAACCTTATTTCTGGGTCAAGAATTTTTTTATTTTTTTTAAAAAACTGCAGAGTAAATTAGTGACAGGAGCTTCCCAGAGCCTTTCTTTTCACAGGTGGGTTTGCAGCCAGAGTCCCACCTTTGCACCCCTGTAATTCCTGGGGGTGTGTGTGCTGCCTCCTGTGCAATGAGCCCTCCAGTATGGATTGTAACCCTCCTGCTGAGCTCCCTGGGCAGGGGGAGGCGTCTCTAAATCAGAGTATAAAGACCTGAGCTTCTGATTTTGGGCAGAGCTCACTGCAGCAGTTGTGAAAAGCATCTTTACTTCCCTTAGCCCAGCATCCAGGGGGGGCTGCTTTTCCATAATAACTGAGATCAGCCCCAGAGTGATGGAAAAACTCATCTTACCTCAGATGTTTTTTAAACTTGTGTGGTTTCTAATACTACTGCTGCCTTTTAAAATTAAAGATTCCTTAAAGAAAGGCAAAAAAAATTATTGCTGTAGCACCTCACTTGTGTTTGCAGGGTGCAGGGGAAATACAAATGTTACAAAGAATGATCCTGCTTGTCTGGTCACATCATGTCCAAACCACAGCAGGCAGTGCTGGATATTGCTGGGTGTGCTGGATTAGACATTAAATGCCTCTCCACATCCAGCTGGAGCTGGGGAGCAGGGAAAGCTCATCCCTCTGGTTTTGTAGGGCTTTACCTGCTCTGTAACAGCTTTTCATTCAGCTTTCTGTGCAGCCACCTCCTAAATGAAAATGAACAAGAATAGGAATAAGAATAAGAAAATAATAAGAATAAAGAATAAAGAATAAAGAATAAAGAAGAATAAAGAAAAAAGAAAAAAGAAAAAAGAAAAAAGAATAAAGAATAAAGAATAAAGAATAAAGAATAAAGAATAAAGAATAAAGAATCACAACAGCCTGTGAATCTGAGCTGTGACCAGGCTGAGAGCTCAGCACCCAGCACACCCCATCTCCTCTGCCACATTCCCAGGGGACAGGAAGGGCACCAGTGGCTGTCACACCAAGCAGCACGGGTGGGGAATTCATCCTGACAAATGTGCTTACATTAATAGATTTTATTTTTTTTCCCCATTTGCTTTTCCTGTGGTGACAGTCAGCTACTTACTGGGCAGAGCTGGAAGTAATATTCTGAATTGCTGAGGGGAATTTTGCCAGTCGATCAAACTCTGATGTGTTTTGTGCTGATCAAAGATTCTCTTCATGTCTCATGCATTTGAGAGCACAAAAAGAATGAATGGAAAAAAGAGCTGTTCTTCTGAGCTGGTAGACAATGAAATGATGATTGGTGAGATTATGCCTTGACTTTACTGTCAGCACAATGTCAGTAAAGGCAACAGTATAGAGAAGGTGCATTTTGAGATATTAATGTCACTAAAAGAAACAGAAAAAAACCCCCCAAAAGAGGCAAATGTCTGGGTGTATTATTATTTTTATAGTTTAGTGGAGAATAAAATGAATTTTTCATATTCTTGGATCATATTATTTGCCCTGATTATTCATCCCTTCGTATCATATCTGCTTGTGTAGGCAGGAGTGGCAACAACAATGTATTGCTCAGGTGAAAATCTGCTTTTTTATATACACATATTTATATATATGTAGACATCTAGTGCTTGGCATGGCAGGAACCTTCCACTGGTGCTGCTCCTTGCAAGGGACTGACTTTTCAAACCTTTTCACAAATGCCCTGACCTGTGCAGAGGAATTAGAGGTTGTTTCTTTGTCTTGTAGCAACAGTTCTGGTTTTGATGGCAAAGCCTAAAATATGAATTAAAAATAAATTCATTTTACTTAGTGAAGAAGGGGCCCCCCCTCAGAAAGGCAATCCCACCAACTGCAGGGGGAGTCTCTGGGGTGGTTTTTGCCCTGATCATGGAAGCAGGAGAAAGGACAAGGCTGGAAATAAGCAGGGCAGGGAGGCTGGCACACTGGGACACTGAGAGGGCTGTGGGATCACAAAAGTACATTCTGAAGATCACAACAGAGCAACGTCTGTCAGGAATGGTTTAGTTCCAGCTGATCTCACCCTGGGGCCAGGGAATGGGCTGGGTGACCTCCTGAGCCTCCTTTTGCTTTTCCACTGGAAACAGAAAGAAAACCCCCCTCAGCACGCTGTTCCCCCGTGGATTTTGCCTCCCTCTTCCCCTCCACTGTCCTTCTGTGCCAGGCAACGAGGTGTTTATACAGATAAAAATGCTTTCAGGAGGGTATTGTTATTCTGTGCATAAGAAGTTTATGATTTCTGTGGAGCTCACTGGTCCTTGAGCATGTGCTGTTGTCAGGCTCTCTCTGCCTGCTCAGGAGAAGAGCACTGCAGGGCTGGCACGCCAGAGCATGAGCTGGGTATTTATCCTTTTGGCAGTTTGCTAATTATTCCTATTGCTATCACATCCCTGAGCAAATTCCTGTCTCTCTGCCACAGTAAATATTCTCCCATTCTGTCGAGCTGCAGAGCTGCTCCTCGAGCTGGAGAAGCCTGAATATCCTGCAGGGGCCCGTATTGTCGTTTGGTTGATGGCAGTGGAACGGGCCAAACATCCTTTCTGCACCACTCAAATTGCATGTCTTTGCATTCCTGCGTTGGCCACTCATTTTCTGGCCCATATTCTGCTCTTGTAAACAGCTCCTGTAGTCCCTGGGAGTGCTCTTTTGTAGCACAGAGCTTTGATAAAGCCAGAGCCATCAGCTGCCAGGACTCCATGAGGAGTCAGGAACAGGCACCAGATCTCTCTGCTGCTGTGGATGGAGCTGCATTAGCAGTGTCATTTCTCTTCCTAAGGACTTACTGAGCCATTAAAACGTGTTATAAAATTAAATGGCATTTTTTTTCCACCTGTTCTAACTGGTGCCAAGTGCACTGAAAACCCTCCCAGGTGATCCAGCTCTGCTTGCAAAATTTCAGTGTCCTCCTCAGGACTGAAACTGGCTCAGACACACCTTTTTTTTCTTTTTTTGTTTCCCATGGGCTGCCTCCTTCACTTAGAATAATCAGCTTTAGATGATCTCAGAGCACTCTACATCCCCCTGCTGCTCAATCCAGTTTGACATAAGTGTAGCATGGAAGGGAGGAAGGGAGGGAGAAAATCTTGCAAGCAGACACTGACTGGACTTTCAGTCTGAGTTTTCCATTAGTACAAAGAAGTTCATCAGTGAGGGCTTGGGAGATTTCATGTTTCCTGTCTGTGTTGGCTCTCTGGAATTGATGGAGTATCTGTGCTTCAGTGGTGTGCTGGATCAAGGGGCTGCCTGTGGAGCAAAAAAAAATTCCCAAGTCCATTCCAGGCCATAAAATCATTGAAACAGCAGCAAACTGCTGAGTGGCCACCTGTTAGTCTTGAATTAAATATCCTTTTAGCCTTGTATTAGCTGTATTTTATCATTCAGGTAACACTGTATGGACTGTTGAGCCTGCAGCTGGGCTTCAGGACAGGTATTTTAAACACCTTAAGTGCTCCACAGGAAGAGAGGAAAGCTGCTTTCCAAAGGAGGAGAATAGCAACCTATAGCTGTAGACACAGTTAATCTCCTCTTATCTGTCCTGATAGCCAAATTATGCTCTTATCAGTGTTAGTCCTGTCCCTGCCAACGCAATTCCAAAGCCTCACTGGTTTATATCTCCTGAGTTGTTTTTGCTGCTGCCCAATTCCCCTGGCTGGGTCAGGCAGGGGCTGTGTCTGCAAAACAGCCTGACCCAAGCAAACCTGGCCCCTGCAGTAGCAAAGCTCCTGGTTGTGCTCCCTAATCACCCCTAATCAGGCTGATTGCCCTGATTTCTGTAGCAGAACACGAGGGGAACCTGTTCAAAAGGAGCTGCTTTCCAAAGCAGCAGCACATCCATCCCCTCATCAGCTCATGAGCACCCCTCATCAGTTGGGTGTCATCCATCCCCTCATCAGCTCAGGGACGTGGGTCTGACCCTGGAGGTGTCTCAGGGTCTGCAGCAAGGGGAGCTGCTGTGTCTGTCAGGATGACACTGAGCTCACACTGGGCTCTTTGCCCTGTTTTCTGGCTGCTGCACAGATCATAGAACCCCTCCAGAGCAAGAGGAAGTCTGGCACTGAGCAGGGTTCTTTCGAGTAATGCCTGGCCCTGGTGGGTGTTAATGCTGCTGGTGGGGGTTTGGGCAGGTGGATGCTAGAGATCCTGGAGACTCAATGCAGGTTTAGTTTTTATAATGCTGTTTTCTGAAATATCAGAGAGTCTGCAGAGCCTGCAGTCACCCCGTGGTGATTTGGTTCATGAACAGCAAAAAGAAAACTCGTGAGAAGTTGTTAATGTTGAGGCTGGGGGATGAAATAATTGGGAAGAATTAAAAATTTTAAAAAAAGTTTACAGAAACATTGTAACTTGTGACTTCAAAATTATTTCTGAACACAAATCACCATGTTTATTTATCCAAATACTACTGAACACCAAAGCAGGTCCCAGCCACAGCTAGAAAGGAGCTGACTCGCCAGATTTATCCATGACTGTTCATTTATCAGAGCAGCTTTCTCTCCTCTGTTTGTAAACATGAATCACTTTTACAGCCACCAGATCACATCACAGTTGCATCTTGTCTTGTGTCAACACAATCCTGTCCCTGTCCTGTTTAAAACCATTCTTTGCTTCCTATTTTATTTTTTTTTTCCTGAGTTGTGCCATGGTGGGAAAATCTTCACAGGCTTTGATTTCCCCTCAGTTCCTGTTCCTTCCCTACACGTGTCACCAGGCTGATTTGCCTTTTCCTCCTGCTGTAATTGGGCTGGTGCCACTGTGTA
This sequence comes from Alaudala cheleensis, assembly GCA_013398995.1. Classification (NCBI taxonomy): domain Eukaryota; kingdom Metazoa; phylum Chordata; class Aves; order Passeriformes; family Alaudidae; genus Alaudala; species Alaudala cheleensis. Next base: position 130,105 of record VWYE01017204.1, read on the forward strand.
ATTTTTAACTGTGTGCAGTATCAACAGACCTCCATCTGTCTCTCCTCCAGAGCCTCCCAGCCTGCTGTTAGAAATATCTGCCAAATCCCTTCTCCAAAGAGAGGATCACCAGATTCCAACTGTTTGCAAAATAAGAGCTGCTGCCAGGAATCCTCTCCCACTGTCTGCAACCTGTGCAGAGCCTGGCCCTGCTGGGTGTGGGGTGGCACTGCTGGCACTGAGGGGCTCGGGTGGGCATTTGTTGTCCCTCAGAAGCTGCACAGGGCTCAGCATGTTGGTCTCTTTGCTCAAAATATCTCCTTATCTGTGTCATTTTATTAGACAGTGACCTTCAATAACCACCAGGTGATAAAACCAAGCTGATTTGGAGGCAGGGGTGGGATTTTTTTCCCTTTAAAAATGCAATTCTGATTTGAAACATGCTCTGGGGTGGATCAGTTCCAGTGTTGTTTTAGAAGATGTTTAACTTGACCTGGAAGGGTCTGGGAGTTCATTCCCTTTTCCCAGCCTGTCACAGCCAAAAATCACAAGATTTAACTGGTTTCTCCAGCAGCTTGGAGAGCCCCCGGGTGGGTTTGTGGGCAGACCCCAGCTCTGGTGGTCAGAGGTGGGTGGGCACAGCTTCAGGTCCCCAAAAACCCCAAAATCAGGGCTTCAGAGGGGGTTTGAGCTCTGCACCAGCACCACCCCAAAGGTCCCCTTGCAGAAGTGACACGTGAGCTGTCACCTGGGCCACCTGTGACAGTGGGGAGGGAGAAGGAGCTTTGCTTTCCTCTTCTGGAGAGCTCTCCCCCCTTGCAGATGCTCTGCAGGCAGCTTTGCTGTGCTCACCTCCCTCTGAGGGCTTCAAAACAGGTTGAGGTGGGACCCAAAGAGCTGCTTGAGTTGTGCTCCTTCCAAAGGAGCTGGAATTAGCCTGAAGTGAGGCAGAGATTTGCTCCTCTCTAACACAGAGCTGTGTATTTTCCATGTGCTGTGGAAGCTTTAGCCTTCCTATTCCAAGCCTTCCTACCAGAATCACGTTTTTTTATGGGTTCTTAAACTGAAGAAACAACAAATCCTGCATCCTCTCTCAAGCACAGCCTTGCTCATGTTCTTTGGAACATGACAAGTGTCATGGGCATCAAACTGCAACGATCCCATTCCCCCTGAAATGAGAAAAACATGTCACTTCTGGCTCTAAGTAATACAAAAGGGAGAGGAGCAGTGTAGATGGGAGCTTCATCTGCCAGAGATGAAAGAAAAATGTTATTACTTTTGGAAATTTCATAATTACAGTTAATGGCAATTTCATGAAATGACATTGTCTTCGTTGCTGTCGTTAATGAAATGTTTGAGAGTGATAAAGCAGATCTTGTTAAACAGAGTGAGAGTTTTGAGTGGAGCAGCTTTGTGACAGCACACTGCCTGCACAAATCTTGAATTCCTATTTTTTTTTTGTTAGAGTAGTTTAAAAAAAGAAGATAAAATGAAGGCTGCATGGCAAATAATGCACAAATGAGGTATTTAAAGGTCTTCCATTAGGCAAACAACACTGAACTGCTGAGCAGCATGCTGATGAGAGAGCACTGCTCTCTGGGAATGCTAACCCTTCATTAAAACACTTCCCTTGTCCTCCTTTGCAGGCAAACCAGAGAACAAGAAACCCCACCTGACTTTTTTTATTTCTCAGACTACGAGAGACACAATGCAGAAATTGCAGCATTTCATCTGGACAGGCAAGTAGAACTGATTGGCATGAAAAGAAAAGGGGAAATATTGTGATGGGTTGCTGTGCTTGGCCATTCCTGGGACTGAATTATTTTTTAGAAGGGGAAACTGGAACAAAGGTGGGCAAATGCCATGAATAAATGAAATGGCAGATGATGAAAGAGTGAGTTAATAATTAGGAAATGAGACTTACTCTGGGAATGAGAAACCTGGCAATAAGCAATTCTCAAAAAGAAAGACAAGTTGTACTGAAGAGAAGCTGAGAAATTAAGTTTCCCTTCTGATCTTGAAGTACAAATGGGAGAGGACCCATCTCCCAGGGACTGTGTCACATCAGTGTGACAGGAGGCTGGCTCACCCCAATTAGCTCCAGGGCACAGAGATCCAAAGGAGACGTGGGGAATGGTGTGAGTTAGAGGATTAATTGAGATGGGAGTGAGTGGTGGTTTCACAGCAGAAAGCTGGGGCTGTCCCACATCAGGAGCACATTTAGGCCATAGGGAAGGAGAGGGCAGTGGTGGCCATCTCATGCTCCTGGTGCTGAAAATGTCCCCCCTCCAGAGTCAGTGCAGGGGATGGTGGATCCCCCAAACCTACAGCCCACCCTGCCTGCCCAGATCAGGGGTGGGAATTACTAATGGCTAATTAGTGATTGACAGCATGCCTGGAAACAATGGCATTTCACTGCAGCATCTTTCACACTGTGAAAGGCCAAGAAACATCCTTTCAAAAGCTCAGAGCTTCAGGGCCACAAATTATTTGGGGGTTTGTGTAGGATTTCTGCCTTCTGGGATTAGGGCTGGGATATGGGAACGTCTGGATGGGTGGCACAGGGTGGGTTTGCCTGTTCAGATCCTTCCAGGATCTCCTGTGTTTTATTGCTGTTGACCTTGGTGTTGATCCCTTCTGCTTTATATTTGATATTGCTGTTTTAAGCAGATGGTGCTGTAGAAAAAAAAAACCCCATCAGTGGAGCTCCTGTGGGGGGTGTGTTAAATATCCACACACAGAGCAGGAAAAGCAGTTGCTTTACCCAGTGTGGAAAATCTGAACAGCAGACAGTGGATATAAAAACCCTGCCTATGGGGAGACTTTGCATGGGGTCTTTGCTCTTTGAGTGTATCTAATAACACATGGGGAGGTTTTTATGATTTGTGGAAATGGGGGAGTTTGGGGCAGGGAGAGGCTTCTCTCGCAGCCTTTGCCTGTGGGAAGATTTCTGGTCTCAGGGAGATTGTTTAGGTTGGTATAAGGGTATTAAAGCAGAGAGGAGCAGAAGGAAATGAATCAAACACATACTAAGACTGTCAGAAAAAGAATTACATGGTGTTTATGGAAGGGAGAGGCTGAAATCCCATTCCCCGAGTCACTTAAAAAACTGGTGAGCAAAATGCGTGTCATAACAATCATGAAGTAAAAAAAAGAATAATTTTTTGCTGTCTCTTGTTTTTGGAATAGTATGTGTCTTCATTTTTATCATGGAACAATGCCCTCCATACTTTTCTTGCCTCATACTATGTAGGCAGTGAGCAGCTCACCATATTCAGGACATATGAGGAATTACCCAGTTCAAACTTGATGGGCTTTACACTCCTTAAAAACCAGGGATAAATGTGCCTCCAGAGCGAAATGCAGCTTCCTCCATCCTGTAACCATCACTAAACTTTAATCCCTTCCACAAACCCTGTCCTTTCCCCCCTCTCGTGCAGGATCCTGGATTTCCGGCGCGTGCCCCCGGTGGCAGGGAGGCTGGTGAACATGACCAGGGAAATCCGGGATGTCACCCGTGACAAGAAGCTGTGGAGGACGTTTTTCATCTCACCAGGTAGCCCTGGGGATAGCACACTCTCCCCTCTCTGTCCTGCTGAGGAAACAATGTGTAGATTGCTTAATTGCTCAGGTATCTCTAATAAAGCTGTCTTCTACAGCTTTGAATAAAAATAAATGTGGAGACACAGCTTACAAAGAAGCTTTATTGTTTTGAGTTGAGTGCCTTTTCCCCCTGACAAATTATCTGCAGAGAGAGGCTTTTATGTTCAAAGCCATGTATTTAACAAATGTTTTATGTAGAACAATTTCTAAGGCATTTTTTTTTTTCTGGTGTTCTCAGTTTACCCAAAACCTTATTGTCCAGCCCATTAGTTATTCAGGGGATTTTTTTTTTCCCCACTGCAATGTGATCTTGTCACTTCTGTTGGTCAGATGTATTTATTTCTGGGTTTGACTGGAGGACCAAACCTGATTTCTCAGAGCCATTCAGGTTTTATTACAACAAGAGTTTGGACAAAACATCAGGAAATAGATATGAAATATATCCTGCTTCCAGCTCAAATTCTCTGTTGGGCTAGGAGTGACCTGAATTCTTCCCAGCCCTCACTCTTGCTTTGACCCAGAAGCTGATTCCACTCTCTCTTCAGACTTCCACAACATTTTGTGGACTTAGTCAAGAATGGAGCTCCACAGGGTGGGGATTTTACAAGCACAGGATAAAACCCTACCCTGCTCACCAGAATACACAACTGGAATAGGGGAAAAAATGGGGAAAAGGTGGGAAAAAATGGGCAAAAGGTGGGAAAAAATGGGCAAAAGTTGGGAAAAAGTGGCAGCATCTCTGTTTAACATCTGGGATGCTGAGATGGAGAAATAAAGGCTCTGAGTTAAGGCACAGAAATAATGTTTAAGTTTGTTCTTACATGCAGAATTTATAGGTTATAGGTTCAGTTTAAAGCACAGTGCCACGTTCCAGTAGCTCACATTGTTTCAGCTGTGTGCAAGTGAGCTTGGCTGTGGTTTGTGTAAGAGGCAATCTGGAGCAGAAACCTCTGGAGATCTCTGCCTTGCTCTGGGTGTGATTGGCCAGGAGCTGTTTATCCCAGATCCCTGAAGTGGAGATCCAAAGACTTAATTACAGTTCCTCCCAGTGCCACTGTAATTATTGCTGTCAGCCAGAAACCAGAGCCCTGCCATTGCCAGGCTTTCGCTCTTAAAATGTTTATCACACTTTCCTGATCCCCAATAAAGTCATTATTATGGTGTTATTTTTAGCCTCATGTTTATGTTCAGCTCTGCAGGACACAGTTGAGGAGCAGAGAGCTTTTTATTCCAGGAGCTTCCCTTGTAAAATACATCACATAATTGCAGAAGGTTTCATTTTACCCAGTGCTATGAGCACTCCAGTTGTACATGCACAGTTGTGGTGGAAATACGTATTCACCAAACCTGCTGGACACACATTTCTGCATTTGCCTTAATTGCTTTCCCTCCCTCTTTGTCTCTCTATACTTTGGTTTTTTTGGCTTGATTTTTATAGGTAAATATGCAGAAAAAATGGCAAAAAATCTTGTGACTGTGCACAGTCTCACTTTAAACATAAGCCCATTTTATTCCTAATTTGGCGAGTAAGATGTGGATTAGTAACTCTGCCTGATTTTTAGTCTTCCTAGGTTATATTTCAAGAGTTAGGGGTGAACTTGAATGATTTCTGAGCATTACAAAAATGTTCTGAAGTACTGAGCAGCTTACAGCAGCCAGAGCAGGGCAATCCAGAGTTAAGGCTGCCAGTTTGGATGAAGATCTTTTATCTTGCCATTATGAAATTTCAGACATCCAAGCATAATCCCTTATTCAAATTTATTTAGAGGTCTCAGATAAATTCAATTAAAATATTTGATTAACTATGAATCAGGCTTTTCTGGAGAGTAAAATGCTTAAGCAATTAATTTTTTTCTTTCTGTTTTACATTTCCTGAATCAATATACTTTGGTTAAACCATGTGGGTTACTTGTCAGAGCTCTTCCCTACAAGTCCCCAGTTTAATTAGCCAGATTCTCATTAACATATACCCAACCTCTGTCTTGTATTTCACACTGACCTTAAAAGGCAGACATTAATTAATGCCTAATGAAAAAAATGACAAAGATCCTAAATTAAGCTTTCAGAAGCAACTTCCACAAGCCCAGCAGGCAGCTCAGGCAGCAGATTGAGGACAGAGAAGGAGAAGAGGAAGGTGCTGGGGTGAGGCTCGTGGTCTGGGGGATGAGGATGAAGAGGGAACAGGGAGCCAGGGGAAGGCTCAGGGGCTGATGGAGGGCAGCTGGCTCTGAGGGAGAGCTGCCTCCAAAGGGGAGAAATTGGGAAATACACCAACACACAGCCACCCAGGAGCCTCTGGGACTCCCTTTTCAGGTGTCTCTGTCACTGCATCTCCATCCCCAGGTGTGCTCAGTGACAATTCACACCCCTGGGGACACTTGGTGCCTGCTGGCAGAACACCCCTCCCCTTGCACAGCTCTCAGAATGAAATGAGCACTGAGCAAAATTGATTTTATAGGGAGATGCTCCCCTCGGAGCCCATGGTTGGCCCCTCAGAGGGTGATTATTGATGACACTCATCAATCACAACCTCATCAAGTCCAGCTCCTGCAGAGGACACCCCAAGGATCCCACCAGGAGCATTGTCCAAGCTTGTGTCACCTCCCAGAAGAAATCTCAGTGCATTTTCCCCTCCTGGGCCACCTCCCCTGTCCCAGGGGGTGGAAATCAGGGAGCCACAGGCAGTTTCAGAGTGCTGAGCATCATCCCTGCTCCCGTGGCACAGTGACAGTGGCTGTGAGCAGGCAGGTCACTGGATGCATTAAGGGCTGCACTCAGAGAGAAAGCAGATTGCAGAAAAGTGCACTTCCAGGCAGTTTGGACTTCAACATGAGAAATGGAATTAGGGCAGTAATTATTTAAATTAATTTTACGTCCTTTGCAGCAGGGCAGGCTGTGCAGCAGCCCTGCTGCTCTCACAAATGAATGGTAATTTGCTAGGGAAAAAAAGAGACATATTAATGATGTCAGCCTTCATTTTGGAAGTAATTGAGGCAGCAGCTTAAAGAAATCTATGTTACACAGCTAGTAAGCACCGTGTTTTTGTTCATATTAACCAATTCCAAGGGATTATGGATTTTTTTTTCCCTCTCTCAGCATACAATAGCAGTTCTGAATTACCTATTATTTTGAGCAGGTAAATGAAAGAACTTTTCATGCATTGCTGTAGTAAATATTCAGGATTTTTTTTCAGTACTCCAATTGCACAGGCTTGCTAAATGTCCTCCATTAACAGTCATGCAAAGCTGAATAAAAGAATTGCTCTGCCAAGCAATTTGCTTTAAGGTAACCCCCCCTTGTTCCTTTTCTTCCTGAGAAGAATTATTGTTCAGCTATCAGGAGGATGCAGAGAGTGTGCAGATGAGTACACAGACACTCTGCTTCTTAATTGTAATTAGCTGGAGTCTCTATCAGCAGACCATGATTTTTGCCTGTATTTCATAATTAATCACGTCCATTCCTCCTCAGATAATCAGACACTGCAACGTGGGGTTCTCTTGCCTTTCTGGTGCTTTGGGGAAAACAATTTTGGTTTTAAGTGAAGAAGGATTTTGCATGTTGGGAATGCACAGCATTGGACATTCCAGCATGAACAAACATCCCTCCCTGGCTGCTTTGCCAGCACTGCTGCTGCTGCCATCCCTGCCCACCCTGCAGGAGCACAAATTCCTGGCTGTGGCTCCTTTTGCAGGTGTACCAGTGCAGAAACACCTTGATCTGGTGACAGGAACATATGGTTTGGGCAGTTTTAATGAGAGGAGAAGGGCTGTGCTCCAGTGGGGAGCTCATCTCCCCTTTCTCTCTCATTTTTGCCTCAGAAAGCCAAACCCTTCTCTCAGCATGGGGCTGCTGTGAATCTCTGGACTTGTCTCTAGCTGGAATTTCACCCTCAGCCTGCTGTGCAGAATTTGGGTCACCTACTTAGGTTTCAAAGATCCTTGCTACCTTGAAGTCCTAAATGAGAAATGTGCTTTTCTATATTTGGTGCCTCCTTTTTTTTCCCCCCTACATTTTTAAGAAACCTTACAGATGAAATGTTTCCCCAGATAATTCAGATAATGCTCCATATTACTGCTGGTGTGTGAGGACTAGGGCAGACATAATGGGATGTCTATTCTGTATCAATCAAGGCAGTTAATTCCTTTAGCTTTGAGATCCAGCATCCTTTTACCTCCACCATCCCCAGGAACTGAACAGGAGCTGTGGGGAGAAGGTACCTCAGGTCTGAGCCCATGGTGGCAAAAAAAAGATTTACCATTGAATGTAACTTGTCAGTGAGAAATAAACTTGTGGTTTTACTGCAGGTTTGCTGCTTTAATGACAGGACACATCTTGCCATTGCTCAGGGCTCTGGCTGCTGGAGCAGGTGATGGGGCTGGAAGGTCCTGGCAGGGATGAGTGGCTGGCAATGGTGCAGGCACAGCCCCCAGCTCTCCTCAGGATTTCCCTGCATGTGTGTGGTTACTGTCAAGTGATCAGCCCCAGTTGCTTTGGTTGACAACACAGAGCAGGGTTTCTTTGTTCCCAGAGCTGAATAAAAGAGCAAACTATTAAACAGAGTATTTATCTTCCCACTGAGCAAAATGCTGTGTTTGATACAACTCCTTTTTGCTGAAAGGTCAGATTTGCATAGGGAGCAGCAGAGGCTGTGCTGGGCCTTTTGCTCTTTTACAAAACTGATCAGGCAGGAGATAAATGAGCACTGGCTTCCTGCTGCCAGGTGGAAGTCAGGTCAGAGACACCCTGGCAGATAAGGGATCTCAGGCAGGTAAATCTGCGTGGTTCCATCCCTCCACAGATGGGGGGGTGATGCTGAGGCAGCTGAATTGAAGTCCAAGCCCCACCACAGCTTCAAACAGAAGCACAATTATTAAGAGAGGATATTCTGCTTGGTAAAACACTTCAATTGCAAACTCAGAAGTGCAGATATGTTAACTGGTCCTTCCCTTCCTTTTCTGATTTCTGTTCTTCCTTATCCCTGATGTACTATTTTTTCTTTTCCTTGAGTGACTGTCAACAAGCTTTTTGGCCACAGAGTAAATATGTCTGGACTTAGCCAGGATATATTTAACTGCTATGATCCAACCCTGTGAATAGAAATAAACACTTTGGGTGAGTTGTTCCTGGGCATGGATGGATGGGTGACCCTTGGGAGTCAGTCCCAGCAGAGTGCTGTAGAAAGGCTGGCTTAGAGTAAAGTCATCACAACTTCATGGACACATCAACAGAGAAAGCTGGGACATCAGTGGGAAGCTGGCACAGATTGCCAAGTAGCAGCACATCAGCCTTAAAGTGTGGTTATTTGGAATAATTCCATGGTTTAACAGCCAGCCCCAGATAATGCAGCTAATTAATCAAAAGCACCATGAGACCTTTTTGCTGTTCCTTGTTCCCCTCCTTCTCCTTCCTCAAACCCAGCCCCTTGCTCTGTTCCTCCCTCCCTCCTGCCATCCCCAGAGCTGTCCCCTGTCCTCCTGACTCACCATTTGGCAGTGCCCCATCTCTGCAGGATGCAGGTTTGGGCTGGGGGCTGTCACAGTGATGTGCAGGGCTGTGTGCTGCATCCCTGCCATGCAAACCCCCCCCTCACCAGAGGATCATCTCCTGCTGCTCCCAGCCCTTCCTGCCTCATTTGCACTGAGCCTGCCCCTACAGGGAGAGCAGCTCAGGAACAATATTTGAATTTAGAGGCCTTGTGGGGAATCAGGAGGGCAATGTGACTCCTCAGCTTCGTGCATTGCCACGAGGAAAGGGGAGAGTCTTCCCCCAATGACATTTTATGTGCATAAAGCAATGTCACAGGAGCTGTGACACACTGGCAAGAGCAGTGTGCTCCTGTTGCTGTTCCCAGTGCAGCCTTGGTGGCTTTGGGGATGAGCTGCTCTCTCTCACCTGAATTCCCGTGGGCAGGGTGTTCTTGTGGAGAGGTGGGTGTTCCTGCTGGTGCAGAAATACATCTTGGCACTTTTGGGGAGGTTTTAGGGTAACACACAGTCCAAAACCTGCAGCAGATTGATTTTTCTGTGGTTGTTGGAGTAACAACACAGTGCAGTGAGGTGTGGAGGAAGGAGTTGGTGTGTGAGATGTGTGCTGGCAGCGTTGTGTCCGTGCTGTTTCCACCTTCCACACACACACACCCCCACAGGACTCCTGATGGTAAATAATCCTCCTTGCAAAAGCTGCCAGTTCTTCTCATCATTCCAGCAAGGAAATGAATGAAGTGTTCTCTGCTCTTAGAGAAATGAGCCAAGGTTTTGAGAAGTGACTGAATTTTGGGCACATGCCACTTGCTCAGCTGTGGGATTTGGGGTTCCAGTCTGGGGTAGCAAAGAGCTCCCAAGGAATGTATCAGCCTGGGAAAATGAAAGGAGAAAGGACAGGATTTAAAAAAAAAATAGGTTTGGGGAATATAAATAGACTGGAAATAGTCACAAAGAGCTCAGCACAGGGCGTGATCCCAGCCACTGAAATCAATGTCTTTCTAGTGGTTTCAGTGGAGGAAAACTATGTGTGGTAACAGGGCTTTGGGTTTATTTCTGCTTTTACATACACCAGTGCTTTTATAAATTCTCAGTACCAATTTAAGGGCAGGCTTTAAAGCTCTTTTTCCCTTTCTTTGCCAGCCAACAACATCTGCTTCTATGGGGAATGCTCCTACTACTGCTCAACAGAGCACGCCCTGTGTGGGAAACCAGATCAGATCGAGGGGTCCCTGGCTGCTTTCCTGCCTGATCTGTCCCTGGCAAAGAGGAAAACCTGGAGAAACCCCTGGAGACGCTCCTACCACAAGCGCAAGAAAGCAGAGTGAGTAGTGGGTGAGCAAATCTGCACAGGGTGCCAGGGAAACCACCCAGGCTGGGCTTTCCCAGCCCGACCCAGTCTTTACGACCCAGGCTGGGCTTTCCCAGCCCCTGGGAAGGGACAGGGCACTCATTTCACGTGCCAGGAGTTCTAGTTTTATGGTCCTGGACACAACAGGACCTTCAGTGGCACAATTCCCTCGTGGGCATTGACAGGATGCAAGGGGACCTGTCCAAGTCCTGTCAGAGGGAAGATTCACTGCTCTCAGCAGCCCCAGACAAGCCTCAGGTGTTTGCACCATATGACTGATGGTGCAGCTCGTCTCCTAAATCCTGAAGCTGCTGGCCAGATAGTTTTCAGTCTCGTGGTTTTCTTCCTTTTTGCATCAGTCACAATCTTCCTTGCTTGCCTGCACTGCTGGAATTTGCTGCCTCAACCTGACCCTGCCCTCAACAGAATATAATACAAGTAGATCTTCGCTAAATAACTTTTATTTTTTTGTCATTTTCAGTAAGCTTTGTATGTCACATAAAATACCAAAATACTGCCTTTTTTTCAGATGGGAAGTTGATCCAGATTATTGTGAAGAGGTTAAACAAACACCCCCATATGACAGTGGGACCAGAATTCTGGACATAATGGATATGACAGTTTTTGATTTCCTAATGGGTATGTTTCATCTCTTTCAAGAATTAAATGCAACATTTAATTAGAATAAGAAGCATTTCTTTCTGCACTGCTCTGCATAGCTCAGCAGTTTGCTAAAGCTGCATTTACTGTATGTGCTGTTCTGGATGATGATGAGAAAATGCAGATTTACATGGTTATGAATTCCCATCAGTGCAGATTAAAGGAACAAAGATGTTGAGAAATGCAGAGTGGTGATTTCCTTCTCTTTGTTCCATAGGTAACATGGATCGACATCACTACGAGACCTTTGAGAAATTTGGAAATGAAACTTTTATTATCCACTTAGATAATGGAAGAGGGTAAATACCTTTAGTAATCTTTCTGGGATTAAAGGAAAAAGAAAAAAAGTCAGTCTTTTAAAACAGCCTTTTCAACATTCTCGCTCTTATCTTTAAACAGATTTGGAAAATATTCCCATGATGAACTTTCCATATTGGTGCCTTTAAACCAGTGCTGCAGGTATGTTTTGCCTCTGGAGGTGTTGCCTGCTTTGTGCCATTGTTCCTACTAGCAGGACTGAGAATGTTCCAGTGAATCTTTCCCTGCACACTGTGAGGGCAGGAGATGCTGTGGCCCTGAGCACTGCCACTGCCACATCAAATGCTCTGGTGGGAGCAGGTCCTTGCAGGAACACCATGAGCTGTTGGGAGGGAAGCTGAAAAGACAAAATGCACATCCCATGGAAGTCAAGTGACAAAATCCCAGCTTGTTCACGTGCTTCCCAACAGCTTTCCTTGGTGGCCAGGGTTTTCAGAGGGGCCAGGTGACATTGGCAGTTCAGCTTTGCAGGGTGAGCCCGAGGAGCCTGTGCTGCTGTCATTGCATGTCCCTGCTCAGTGCCACGTGTGTCACACACGTCCCTGCTCAGTGCCACGTGTGTCACACGTGCCATTGCCAGGATGGACGTGGCCCTGTGAGTGCTGCACCAGCTCCCCTTGGTGCTTTCCCAGGTGAGGGGTGTGAGGGCTGCCAGCCCTGCCCCATGGATCTGTGCTCCAAAACCTCTGCACCTCCCAGGGCCCCGAAAGATCAGCGGCTTGGTGACAATGCCAGCTGCTCCTTAGGACAGTGCCTGGTTCTTGTCATTCCAGATCACAGAATGAGGCTCTTACACCCTTATTACAGTTCTGGCTGTGAGCCTTTTTGCACTGAGATCAGCAGTGGTGGAAATAACTGACTTTGCATTCCTTTTCTCCTCCTTTCCCTCCCAGAATCAGGAAGTCCACCTATCTGCGGTTACAGCTGCTGGCCAAGGAGGAGTACAAGCTCAGCCTCCTGATGAAGGAGTCCTTGCTGAAAGATAAAATAGCTCCAGTCCTGTACCAGCCTCACCTGGAGGCCATGGACAGGCGGCTGAGGATTGTCCTCAAGGCTGTCAGTGACTGCATAGAGAAGGATGGGTACGACAGCGTGGTGGAAAATGACTTTCACACCCACGTGGACACTGTCACCACCCAGAGGTAGTGAAATGGCAAGGCTACGTTTTTACCAGGAGATTCAGAGAAGAAAAAGAAACAAAACAACAACAAAGTCTTGCAAAAGACTGTGTATGCCACTTTGTGAATTCAGTGAATTCAGAAATGAGATATAATTGTCCCCCCAAGTAGGTAAAGCGTAGACTCTGCAAAGGATTAGCTCATTAAGGAAAATAAGTCTAATGTGATGCTTTTCATTAGTTCCTGAGGAGAGATTATGAAAAGGTTCAGAAAATGCTCAATCACAGACAGCAGTCTGATAGCAAAACACCTCCTGTCCTTTTTTGTATAGAAAGGAGGCCTTTACTTAATATTTTGTATTTATATATGGTATATCTATGAAACCCCAGACCTACCTTCCAAATTTAACTAAGAGGGACAGCATAGTTTTGTGACTCACACTTTATTTGTGGTGGCAGTCCACTTAGTATTTTGTGTTAACCCTTTAAGTGCTCTAATCCACTGTATCTTATTTAAATTGAATGCTTATTTCCCCCCCCCAGCTACTCAGCATTTAAAGGGTTAAGGCATTATGAACTTTTAAAGGCAAAAAAATAATAATAATGATAATAATAATAATAATAATGATAATAAATACAGGGGTTACCAGAAGGGAATTTCACTAATTGTGCTTTGACAGGAATACTTGAATGTTGGTTTTACAAAGTGATGAAAAATGACAAGTTGTACTATTTGTCCATAAGGAGGTGGCAGCTCTTACCTTTCTAGACTATCATAGCTGAGCTGCTCCTTTTCAATTTTGCTTTTGATAGTTTTGTGTAAATATATACATATATGGGTAAAAAAAAGCTGCTTTCAGCAGCTCTAGGCTTACTTTTGCAGCATTTTTGTGGAATTGTTTGCAACGTGGTAAAAGTGCAATAAAGATATGCAAAAATGTGTAGCCACCTTGTCTGAATGGATTCATTCATCTTGTTCAGAGCAAAAGCTCTCTGCACCAGCCAGGTGTCCCAGAAGTGGTTGTTTGAATTGTCATCCCCTTTTGGAGCAGCAGCAAATGGAGCTGGAGCAGGGAGTTGGTGATTTAGAAACACCAGTGCCTCTGACTTGGGCTGCACAGCCTAGAAAAGCTCAGCCTAAATTAGCTGGAAATAAGGTATTCTCATCCAAATGGCCTTGAATCGTGCTCAGCTGCATTCATTTAAATTCTGTGGAGACTTTCAGCCCAAAAGCAAACTATAAACTGAGCACATGGCTGTGTTTGACTTGTGAAAACATGGTGTGGTACAGCAGGAATCCCTCATCACTCCTCTGGGTGAGGAGGGGATTTATTATGACAATGTTCATCACAACTATAATTCAAAGCTGCCACTTATTTCATTTGATGTCTTTTTTTTTTCCCAGGGATTCATAACCATATACTTTAAGAGCCAGGTAGACTGAAATGCAGGCATTTGAGCATGTTGAAATTATGAATGAGAGAAAAAGCTGCAATGTGGGCTCATTCACTCCTTAGGTTGATGTATTATCAGTAAAAAATACATGTCTTTTATATTTTATTGCCCATTTCAAATTCCCATGGCTCTCACATACATGGCATACAAAGACAACAGAATATCTCAAATTGGAACACTCTGCATGAACTTGGAAAATTTCTGTTTTATCCCAGGGCTTTTTTTGTCACTTTTGAAGACCCACCTATGATGACAAGGATTCCAGCACTGGGACTGCAGTGCTCTCTCCCCATTAGCCCAAAACAAACCCCAAAACATGGGATTATAAAGAGGTGAAATGGGTGATACAATCCTTGGTCTATCATCGATGCCTGGCTGTGGTTTTCCTGCAGGTGCAGCTTTTCCTCACCATGAAATTGTGCCAGGACAAGCAGAGGAGCTGGAGAACCACCTTCCCCAGGGCAGCTCTACTTTCTGCTTCTGGGATCAGCTCAGCAAACCTGGTTTGCTTTTGGAAAGGAGCATTTGGCAGGTTCTTTGTGCAAAGAGGATCAGATCAGTGAAGATCTTGGCTCTTTTAGGGTGTAGGTCAGGAGCTCCTGGCAGAGTGGTTCCAGCTGCAGGTCTCTGCAGAAAGCTGCCTGCTGCTGTCAGGGATGTGAACTCACTGTTATGGATCTGGTTCTGAATTTCTGTAAGCAAAATTAGTAGTGCTTTTGTAGATTAAGTGTTGTTTGGGATGGAATAAGTAGTGTTTGTATAGGGTACAAAGAACTAAAGGTCATTAATCCTTTATTGTAAAGAGTTCTGAGGGCCTCCAGTTTCCCTCTCCTCCTGGACTTTGATGTTTCCCGATGTAAACTCTGTTCTCCAGCTTCCCAGACTCATAAAAATTCTTCTCATTTCTAGTCTTAAATCAGGCACACAGAACATCTGCAAGGGGAAGCTTTTCTTTGGCAAGAGACCTGCCCATTTCTTGGAAGGATGGAGCCACTGGCTCACGGGCTGGGGAGGTTTTCCTTTCTTTGGTGCCTGGGGCAATGCAAGCCTGGACTCACTGCAGGGTGCTCAGGAGATGGATGGTGAGAGCTGAGTCCAGACCCCACCTGAGGCCCGGGTAGCTGAGGACAAGGCTGGTCTGGAGGATGTTGCAGGGGTGGAAGGGATGATTTAATTAACCTGTGGATTTACTCCTCAGGATGTACCAGGAAGCTCTGGTGTGTTTGCATTCCCACTGCCAGGCAGCTGGAGCTTTGACTCATGTTCATTTTCGGCGTTTTTTGGGAAGGGAGAGGAGTTGTTGCCTTGTTCTGCTGTTCCTTTTCTGTGTGGGCAGGGGTGAGTGGGCACGAGGGACAGCTGCCATTGTTTGGCAGCCCAACTTGTGGCTCTGCCTTTCAGTTCTTGGGGTATCACATCCCTGGGGGTGGCTCTGTACAGCCCAGGGAGGGGCAAACCCCCACTTTTGGGGTACATCTGCCTTGCCCTGAGACTCAGCTGGTCTGAATTCCTTCTGGAACCCTCGTGGGTTTGCCTTTGGGCAAAGGATGCTGCCATGTGAGCCCGTGGCTCTAAAAAGGGCTGTCACTGTGTGTTTGGTCAGGAATCCAGGAACTGAGGGGGATTTGTATGACACATGAAAATTAGGAGCCCTACATATTTACCAGGATGATAAATAAATGTCAGAATTCAACTGGTTTGTCTCTGAATCTCAAAAGTGGGTGTAGCAGCAGGGCCCAGGCAATTAACACACTGAGCAATCAGTGGGATCCTGTCAGGGGCACAATGTGCTCAGCACAACAAATACAGTGTGCACAATAAATAACAGATAAAAGGAGATAATATATTCCTAAAAGCACCTAATTACAGCAGTATCTGGCAGTGCAGAGCAGCTTACCGTATCCTCCTGAGTAATTCAGGGGAGAGCCTCATTTGTTTTTGTGGGTTTTTCTGTTGCTTAAGCATCAAAGGGAAATTGCAGGCAAAAAAAAAAGCTGCCATTGTTTGGGGAAGGTATCGCTGTTGTGATCAGCAGAGCCCGTGGTGTGTACACAAGCTGGGAGCCCGGAGCACATTGCAGGGTGAGCAGCAGCAGCAAGATGAGCTGTGTGGGAGGAGGGAACCCGGGATTCAGCCCGGCTGCTGCCCTCGGGCACTGAACTGCAAATGAACTTGTCTCGGTGGGCGTTACAGCCAGGAGCATCCAAAGGGAGTTCTGCTTCCATCTAGTGGGTCTGAAGGTGGTGTAAATCCAAAGGGGACACCCTGTCATCCACTGCAGCGATGGCTTTGTCCCCTTTGTCCCCTTGGCAGGGCCAATGTCCATCCTAAAGAATTCCAGGTGTTGTGACCCCAAAAAGTGCTGAGTGCCCAGCTGGGGGCTGGACACACCTACAGCATTGATAATGTCCATCCTGAGGGAGCAAAGTTTTCTCCTAGCACTGAGTGTAAAACCACAAAGTTCATTTTCCAGACATTATTCCAGCTATCAGTTGTTCCTGTGGGGTTTCTTGCCCGTGGTTGTTTATTTGGGGCTCAACGGGCAGAAAAAAAATTGTGGGCAAGGAAAATTCTTTTGAAACGAAATTGGGTGTTTGGAGGAAATTTTGAGTGTTGTGGGATGAGTTTTCACATGGAATTTCAAGTTATTACCACTTGGAAGCTGCTGGATTTCTTGAGAATAATGTTTTTATGCTGGAACTCTTCACAGGTAGCCTCCAGCCATAAGTCTGTCTGACCAGATCAAACTCAATTATCTGCTCCCTTCTACATTTGCATCAGTAAAGCACCACTTCAGTGCTTTTGGGGGCTGGCTAGAAAAAAAAATTAAAAGCAATTCAATTTGGTGGGTCAAAAGACTTGAGAATTGAGGTCAGACAAGTTCTGGCCATGGTTAGAAATGAAGCATCAGCAAAAAAGAGCTGCAGATTTGGCAGTACCAATTCCTCTTCCTCCAATGCAAGGCCAGAGCAAAGATTTGTGTGGAGAAAAGAGCTGCTGGAATTCCTGCTGCTCCACCTTTTTAGACATATTAAACACTTCCCAAGGTTTTCCATGGATGCAATTCTGATATAATTATGATGAGCAGCTCAGGGGTTTTGAGCAGGA
>VWYE01017205.1:0-63929 GCA_013398995.1 Alaudala cheleensis
AGTCCCCATTCCTGGAAGTATTCTAGAGAGCTTCTCCAACCTTTCTGATTCCCTGATCCCACCTCCAACACTCATCCTCTGTCAGAAGTGTGCACAAGCCACCTGCCCACCCCAGCTAATGTCTGGTCCCTGTCACCACAGCCCCACCAAAAGCCCTCTTGAGCAGAAACCTTACAAAGCCCAATTCAGGAGCTGGGGGCAGGTGACAGGAGGTGACCCGGGTGTCTCCAAGCCACCAGCCCCTGCAGAGAGCAGAGACCTGGTGACACAGACTAAAATCACAGTAATCCTGAGCACAGAGCCCACAGTGGGGTTTGTAAGGATGAGCTGCTGTGCTGGGGGTCCCTCAGAAGGGACCATGGCAGAGTGGCCTTTGCTGCAATTACCTGGGGCAGGCTTGGCTTGTCAGAGCCTCACTCAGAGCAATCTGCAAGCTCAGCTCACTAAACCCCGTGTCCTCAGCACATCCTGCCACAGAGGTGACAGCGTGGGTGTCACCTGCTGGAGTTACTGACAGCAAAATCTGACTTTGTGCATGGAGAGGCTGGGAAGGACCCCGAGGTTCACTGACTGGGATGTGCCCCCTGAGCCTGCTGTGCTGCCAGAGCCTGGACAGGAGCCCTCCAGCCCAGGCAATCTCTGGGAGCCAGGAACTCCAGGAGGTGCAGGCTGCAGCACTGGAATGCTGCTGGGTTTTATTAACACACTATTAAGATGTCACAAGGGTCACAAATCAAGTGTCCACACTCAGTGCTCCAGGTTCCCAAAGCCTCTGCCTCAGCACTTTTAATGCAAACAATCCCTGCTGCATCCCCTCAGGAGCAAGCTTTGCATTCCAAACCCTGTTCCTGACCCCACTCACGCCTGCTCCACGGCCATGAAAGTAATGAAACATCCCATAAAGGCCACTGGCACGGAGATATTTTATTTTAACAGCCTGAGCCTTTGCAGAAGCTCTCTCAGCTCACGCCTGCTGCATCTCTAAAGGCCTTAGAACACCTCCTGATGCTGGGGTTTGGTTTTCAAAGGGTTTTCAGCTTCTGAGCTGAAAAATTCAGCTGCCAGTTGCTCTTTCTTCTGCCACCTCCATCACCCAAGGACCAGGCAAAAGAGCTGCTGAGGAGCCTGAAGCCCAGCTCTGGCTCCTGACAATTCCCCCTCACACACCAACAGCACCACAGGTTTGCTGCTGCCCAGCTCAGGCCATTCCCAGCCTGATCCATTGGTGTTTTCCAAAGCCCTGGCACTCAGTAACTCACCACCCATGTGCCTGTGCCACTCTCCACGTGCATGATGGATACATCAATTACAATGTACAGATGGCTCTTGTCCCTTTGTTCTAGGAGAGGCCAAAGGGTTTTCTCCTCATTTAAAACCACTCAGAGCTGAGGTCAGGATCGGTCATGGAACAGATCAAGGCTCTGAATGTCTGGAGCTGTGTCGGGGGGGTTTAGGTTTGGTTTTACACAGAATCAGCTGGGTTGGAAACGACCTTTGAGACCACCAAGTCCAACCTATGACCTGACACCACCTTGTCACCAGGACCATGGCACCAAGTGACAAAATGACACATCCAGGCCTTCCTTAAACACTCCACTCCAGTGGGCAACCCATTACACTGTCAATCACTCTTCCTGGGAAGGAATTCTCCCTGATGTCTTTCCTCCAGAGGGAATGGGCATGGGCACAGGAATGGGCACAGGCATGGGAATGGGCACAGGAATGGGAATGGGCACAGGCACGGGAATGGGCACAGGAATGGGCAAGGGAATGGGCACGGGCATGGGACTGGGCACAGGAATGGGAAAGGGCACAGGCACAGGAATGGGAAAGGGAATGGGCACGGGCATGGGACTGGGCACAGGAATGGGAATGGGCCCTGAGGCTGCCAGAGTTCAGATAGCACTCCCAGGGACACACAAGCTGGGATTTTTGGGGGGTGTGTGCAGTGCCAGGGCTGAACCCATGATCCCTGGGGGCTCAGTTCCAGCCCAGGACATCCCCCCCAGAGCCCAGGTGCTCCCAGGAGCCCCCAGGCCTTACCTGCTGCTGGCCCTGCTGGCTCTGCTGCGTGCTTTGCTGGTTGGCAGAGTTGGTGGCGGCGGCGGCGGCGGCCGCCTGCTGCTGGAAGAGGCTGGCAGGATAAACTCCCCAGGGAGTGACTCCATAGTACTGGTGAGGGACCACAGCTGGGCCTGCAACACAGCACGGACAGGGTCAGCTCCTGGAGGGCCAGGGGCACCCCAAAAACACCTGCTCATCCTGCCTGCCTCAATGGGATCTGTGTGAAACCCCTGCAAACAAAGGGGTTTGGCGTTTCTGTCACACACTTTATAAAGTCTTAACTCAGACCTGGAATTTCATCACTGCCTGAGGTCAAACTCTGCCAGCAGTGATTCCAGGTTTTTATTGGTGTGCTCTGGTTTTACAGGGAAAGAACAAAAATCTCCAACCCAAACAGAGGAACCTTGTTTTGAGCACAGAGATGAACTTCTCATCCCAGCTGACATTCACAGCTCACTGCCATCCCCCTTCAGCTCCTCCATAAATTACCAAACCCTCTTCACAGCTGGAGTGCATCAACTCTCAAGTGTTAACATGTTCTTTTTCCAGCCCTGCTTTGCATTTGCAAATCTCCTTAAAACAGGCTGCTCAATACTGTCCGTTCCCACATTCCCTCCTCAAACTTTGGAGGCATAATAATCATCATCATCATCATCATCATAATCCTGGACAGCAGCAGAAAAAGCCTCACTTTTGAAGATTCCTTGTATTTATCAGGTCTCAGGACACCACAGAGATGTGGAGCCAGCAGAATGGCAGCCTCTCTCCTGAACTAATCCCAGTTGCAGTAATGCTGAGGAAGCTCTCAGTGCTGGAGAGAGGAGCCCTTCCTACCCACCAATAACACGGGTGGGAATCCAATAATATTTTTAATACGACTGTTTGATATCTTTATGAGAGGTCAGAAAAGCACAAGTGTTCCCTTTGGTTCCCAAATACATCCCCCATTCCAAGGGCTCCTTTCCCACAGCAGGAATAACTCAGGCAGAGCCAGAGTCAGGTGTGACACCAGAATAAACAAATCTTCAGAGAATCTTGGTCATGTCTGGATTAAAAAAAGGGATTTCTTTCTTTTTAAGAGAGACACTCAGCACTGGGGTTCTGCCCAAGTCTGTTATTCCATGGCAAATGAGGGATGACATAAAAAGGGAGGTGCAAACACAGAGTTCAGTGTTCAGTGGCTGTGACAAAGGGGAAAATCCTGCAAGTCCCTTTTCCTTTTGGTTTTTGTTCCCTTCTTCTTGACTGATTTTCCAGTAACAGGTTCAAGTGAACTCCTGCAGAATGCCAAGGACCTGGATGAGCTCCTGCTCTCACATCCACCCTTCAGGATATTCACTCCATGTTTGGTGCCAAATATTAAATTCATGTTTCAAACATGTAAGAGTTACTCTCCTTATATTATTCTGTTTTAACTACTGTGCTTTTCCTGAATTTAGGATTCAGGTGCCCAGCTCTGTGCACAGCAGGGAGGTGCTGCCTAATTCCAGGCAGCTGCTGAACACCTGGATTTGTATCTCACCCCAAATCTCTGCCCCAAAGCCATCCTTGCTGGTTTTACAGACTCAGAGAGGCTGATCTGCTTCTCCTACTCAGGTCTGGAGCAGCAACCACTCATTTCTTACCTTCCAACCAGGAAATTCATGAGCAGAGCTGGCTCAAATGGAAAAAAACCTACAGAAAATGCATCAGTACCATGAAGGTGGTGCCTGTGGTGCCTCAGCAGGCACAGACAGGTAAGCAGTGAGTGATTTTAACCTGTTTGTAATCACTGAATGCACATCAGACCTCAACTCCTGGGGTTCTCCTGCATCCAGCAGGGAAAGAGCTGCAATTGCTCCCTTTTAATGCAACTCATTAACCTGCATTTGCCCTCAGGCTGCTGGAAGTTGCTGCAGTCCCCTTCAGCTGGGCAAAATTTGGGCATCTCTCTGCGATATTGTAGTCTCAGCTCTTAATTATCAACCAAGCACAGCCTAGATGGGTTTTTCTTCTTGTCAGAGGTTGCTGCCAAAGCCTTGGGTGTGTAAAAGCAGAGGAGACACAGAAGCTTTGAAGTTTGCAGGCAGCTGGGCTTAAAAGGGCTGTGAGTCTGGCTCAGCTGCTCCCAGCACAGGAGAGAGAGGCTCATTATTGAACTGAGTTCTCAGTGAGGGCAAGTGTGGCATCACTGCCAGACCCCAGCAGCACCCAGAGCTGCTCCCTGCCTCCAGGAGATGATGCACCTCTTCTGCACCCATCAGAGCTGGGCATTCCTGGGAAAAGTCATCCCAGCACCTCTGACAGCAAATATTCCCAGTGCTGGGGCTCACACATCAGCCACTGGGCCCCCAGAGCTGCTCCTTCCAGGAACATCAGCAAATCCAGCTGGGAGTGTGGTCAGAATGGGCTCTGTGCTTTCACCTCAGCCTGCCCACTCCAACCTCTCCTGCAGGAACAGCCAGGGATGGGAGCAGTGACACCAACTCCAGCTGCCTCTGGGAGCTCAGAGAGAGGCTGCAATCAGCAATTCCCAGGGATCTGTGGGGGATCCCTTTGGGATTCCCAGTGTGGGATGCACAGGTACCCACATGGGATGGGGATCTGTGGGGGATCCCTTTGGGATTCCCAGTGGGGCATGCACAGGTACCCACAGAGTGATCTCTTTGGGATTCCCAGCACAGCATGCACAGGTACCCACATGGGTGGCAGTGACACACTGAGCTCAGAGTGCTGTCCCTGCCCCAGAAGGGCAGAGGCTGCCCTGGCTGGCACTGCTGAGGCACCTGGGATACAGAAATGCAGCTGCAGCTGCTCCCAGTGCCAGTCCTGGCAGGTGTGTGCACACACCCACACCTGCTCCAGCTCAGCACCAAGGGCCTCATCATGTCAAGACTCTCGAGGCTGAAAAAAATCCCAGAACTTCCTGTGGGAGGCTCTGCTTCCCCTGTATCCACGTTATCCCAGCACTCACCCACTCCCCAACAAAGAACAGGACTTGTCTCCTTTGAACACTTCAGCTCAGAGGGAATCATTTCCCACCAGCCACGGCTGAAAATCCCACAACCTGCTGTGGGAGCCTCTGCTTTTCCTGCATCCAGGTGATCCCAGCATTTATCCACCTCTCACAAAGAACAGGAACACTTTTCTACCTGGAACACTCCACCCAGAGGGAATCATTTCCCAACTGGCCTTAAAAAAGGCAAGTTTTCAGTTTTTTGAGTGACATCTTTCTCAAATGATGGAAGGCAATTCAAAGGCAGCAGTATCTTCCCCACATTTTAAAATCTAAATGAGGGCTTTTTTAAAAGAAGTTCTTCCCTCTGCATTCAAATTTGTTCTTTAAAATGCTGCTATTGTTGGGAAGAGAAGAGCATTATCCTGGAGCTGCCAGTCTCACCATCATGACAAACCTGCTGTAATGGCAGAACTTTAATTGACAGATTATCTCTGCCAAAAATCACACCCCAAAGTTTCCTCTCTGCTCTGAGAGTAACTGTGAGCAATCAACTCCCAATGACTCCCAACTCATTTCTTCCATCTCAGAAGCTTCTCCAAGTCCTCTCAATTTAACACTCCCAGGCACATCAAGGAGGCTTTTTGGCTTTATATCAACATTTAAATTGTCCCATGTCCCTCCAGTGCTGCTCTCAGTCATGACAGAAAAAAAGGGTTCTCAAAACTGCTCAGGCCTAGACAGAAAATATGCTTTTCTGAAATAAAGATCAATATTAAGTTTATCTTGTCATTTCTAAGGTCCAAAGCCTGATGAGAGGGTTAAAATAACTCAAATTTCTCAGTTGTGTAACACTATAAATACACCCAGCACATTACATACTCTTTTGTTTCTTTCAAGAGTCATAAATTTAGAATTATTCAAGTGGAGGCCCTGATGCCAAGGTTTGGGATGCTTTAGGTATCCCTGGGGTGTTATTTCAAATATCTAAAACCCGAGTTAAGCACAGCCTAGATGGGCTTTTCTCCTGCTCAGAGGCTGCAAAAGCTCAGACAGCTTCAGCAGAGCTGAGAAAAGGGAAAAGAACTGTGGCCAACACTTGGTATTTCCTGGAAATGGGGCCCAGTTCCATGTGGTCTTTCTGTGAACTCAAGCTGCTGCTGCCCTGCTGCTCCTCTGCACTCTGAGTTACCCAGAAATGGGCTCTGCAGGCCTGAGGTGATGCAGAAAGGCCAAGCAGGAACTCTCTGTACAGGAATCATTCACAAACCTCCTCCTGTGCCTGGAACTGAGCTGCCAAAGCTCTGGGACCTCCTCCCTGCTGAGTCCTGACAGATCTCCCCTGTGGTATTGGCCAGCAGCAGCTCAGCCCATTCATCCCCTGCTCCCTGCTCCATCCCAGGGGGGTATCCAGTCCTGCAGCAGCAGCAATGTCCCCGTGCCCCTGCCCTTGGCTCTGTCCCCTGCAATCTGTCACTTGTTTGCCAACACCTCAGTGCTGCCTCCACCCAAGCTCCCCATGGCATTGCACAATCCCAGCACAGAACTCCCAGCAGCCCAGGCCAAAGCCCAAACTACAATCCAAATTCTTTACATACATCTGCATGGTCCACTAAAAACTCCATCCAAGTGGGCAGCAGTGGCTGAGTTCCCATTTCAGAGCTGACCCCACGGTCACCTCAAAGCTGAAAAGCTCAGCAGGGCTTATGTAAGAGCTGGGCCAAAGTGGTGTCCCAAACCACAGAGTGTCACATCCACACACAGGCCAGCTCTGTGGGTTTGATTTGACAAGCCTCCCAAAACAAGAGGACTGAAGTGAGTGTACAAGTTGTAGGTGGAGCATGGCAGCAGTGAGAGCTTCCACAAACAACCCCACTCCAAAGACAGCAGCATTTATTTGCAGCACAGAACATTCCCTCTACCCTGCTCAAGGAAAGCCAGGCATGGTTAGAAAAATGCTCCTCTAAAAACTCATTCTTCCTTTAAAACTCCTCTCCTAAAAGTATATTCTTCCTTTAAAAATGCACTTTAGAAGCATGTTCTTCCTTTAAAAATTCTCTCCACTTTAAAGCACATTCTTCCTTAAAGATCTTCTCCTAAAAGCACGTTCCTGCTTTGTCCCCAGTGCTTGGGCAAGAGTTTTATGTACCCACAGCAGAAGTCCAATGTTCATCATGTCCCCACAGTGCCTGATAAGCTGTGGCACGGAGCTGTCACCTCCAGAATCACCAGCTCTGCCTGTGACAGCTGGGAGGAATTTGGGAACTGATACATGAATGTCTGGAGGCAGATCCTGCAGGAAGAGCAGAGGCTCCATCTTGGCTACCATCTGGAACAGGGCATGTTCCCAGTGGAAGCCTCAGCAGATATGGATGTGTTTACCTTCTGGAAATGGGAATTCCCAGCAGAATTTCAGGGAAGAGCTCGTTTGCAGGATGCCCCACAAGCTGAACAGAAAGGAGACAACTTTCCTGGCAGGAAACACATCCTGCATCTTTCCAGACATTCCTAAGTTTGTTTTCAGAGGTTTTCCTTGCTATTGTCAGTCACCAAAACAACCCAAGAAATGGAGCAATATTTGTGAGTTCCCTTTGCTCTGAGAGCCCGACCCCACATGTTAAACAAAAACCACCCCATTTCATCTCCAGTTTCAACGACAAATTCTGGTTTTACTCACAGCCACACCATTAAATCAATTCTCCCACACAGAAATGGTGTTCTGATGTTTCCCCTGTGCAGGGCCAGACCCAGAGCAGCTCTGGAGCAGGGCTGTGGGGATGAGGAGGGCTGGGATTGCTCACCTAAGGTGGCAGCCGCCGCCAGCCCGGCCGCGTACGGATCCGTCCCCGGAGGCGCCGCGCTGATGATGTAGGGGTTGGGAACGAAGGCAGCAGGAGCTAAACCTGCTGGAAACATTCCTGTCAGTAAAAACAAACTCCACAGGACTGCAGCCCCAGCACAGCCCCCCTGCTGCTGCCTGGTTTTGTGGTTTTAGGTTTTTTACAGGTGGTTTTCTACAGGGGGGGAACAAGCAGTGAGTGTTGATGGGCAGAGGAGAGATGTGGCATAAAAAACCCCAATTTCAAGGATTCAGTGCTCCTTAAGAGGTAAAATCCTTTATATCCAACAGCTCAGGTGCTTCTGAGGGGCAGGCAGACCCTGTTCAGGAGACTGCAGCTTGTTACTACTCTGTATTTTCTACAGTGAGTAAATCAGGACCCAAACCACCCCACTCTGAGCTGCATGGCCCCCACAGGATCCCAAAATTCCACCTGGTCAGTGTGGCAAGGGCTCAGGAGTGGAAAAGCTTCCCACTCTGCCAGGGGAGGTTTAATTATTACAGAAAGCCCAGGTGGGTGGGAGAGGGGTGTGCAGGGAGGCAAAGGTGAAGGGGAGGAAGTTAAAAGCTGAATCATTTCAGTCCCTGAACTCCAGTGAGCACACAAGGGCACAGCACAGAGCTGGGAGAGCACAACACGTTCATAGTGGGGTTTTGGGCAGGAAGAACCACCACAAATTGCTTATTGTGCTAAAAACATTTCAGTTTAATCATCCAGGAGTAGCCCTTCTATGGTTTTCCTGGTTTAGTACACATGATTAAGTGTTTTATTCCCAGTTAATAAATATATTTTGTGAATCATTTTTATAAATATCAATCATGTGTTTGCATAAATCACATTTTTTTATGTGTAAGACCCCAGGCAGCACATTCAGCTGATATTAAACTGTGCATTTCCCTCACTTAACTGTGCTATTTCCCTGATTTATGCTTCACTCAGAGACTTCCAAAGCCTCTCCTGACTGACCAGCACCCTCAGGAGGGTGAGAGAGTCAGTCCTGCCAGACAGGAATTCCTTTAAAAGGCTCATCAAGTGTGCAAGAGACACCGATCAAATCTTTAACAGTGCTCATGGATTATCACCTGTAACACACTGCAAACCCTCCCAAACCCCTCTTCCCCTGGGGTTTTCCCCATGGATGAGGAGCAGGGCAGTGGAAGGGGCAGGAGGAGGGGCACACTCACCTATGTGTGGCTGGTGGGCAGCGGCCAGGGCGTACTGCTGCTGCTGGGCTGCTGTCAGCTGCTGCACAGCCAGGGCATTGGGCCTCTGGAACAGCTGTGGGAGAGCAGAACAGCCTTAAACCGGGCATGAACACCTTAAACCGGGTATGAACACCTTAAACTGGGCATGAACACCTTAAACCGGGCATGAACACCTTAAACGGGGCATGAACACCTTAACTGGGCATGAACACCCTTAAATCAGGCATGAACACCCTTAAACTGGGCATAAACAGCCTTAAAGTGGGCAACGAGCATGAACAGTGTCCTTCAATCAGGGACAAAACACAGTGTCCTGAAATCAGGTAAAAACACCCCTTAAATCAGGCACAGAGCACAAACACCCCTTCACTCAGACACACACACACCAACACTGTCCTTAGCTCAGACACACACACACACCAACACTGTCCNACACCCTTAAATCAGGCATGAACACCCTTAAACTGGGCATAAACAGCCTTAAAGTGGGCAACGAGCATGAACAGTGTCCTTCAATCAGGGACAAAACACAGTGTCCTGAAATCAGGTAAAAACACCCCTTAAATCAGGCATGAACACCCTTACAGTGGGCATAAACGCCTTAAACTGGGCATAAACACCTTAAACTGGGCATAAACACCTTAAAGTGGGCACAAACAGCCTTAAAGTGGGCGAGGAGCACGAACAGCGTCCTTTAATCAGGGACAAAACACAGTGTCCTGAAATCAGGTAAAAACACCCCTTAAATCACGCACAGAGCACAAACACCCCTTCATTCATACACAAACACACCAACACTGTCCTTAGCTCAGACACACACACACACCAACACTGTCCCTAGCTCAGACACACACACACACCAACACTGTCCCTAGCTCAGATACACACACACCCCAACACTGTCCTTAGCCCAGCACAAATACACCAACACTGCTGAACCAGGCACAAACACACCAACACTGTCCCTTTCACCCCTACAGACACTGCACATCTCAGAAGAATTGAACTCCTCTGGAATCAACTGCCCCATTAATCCACCTGAAAAACCCCCACAGCCCTGCAGCACTGACACCCCCTGCAGCACTGACACCCCCCTGCAGCACTGACNCACTGACACCCTCTGCAGCACTGACACCCCCTGCAGCACTGGCACCCCCTGCAGCACTGACACCCCCCTGCAGCACTGACACCACCCCCTGCTCAGGCCTTCCCTCTGCTGCTCCCTCTCAATCCCCCAGGATCCACCCCAGCTCCTGCTCACACACAGCCAGGGGTCACCGGGGCTGCCAGGAGTCACCAGGTGCTGGCAGGGACACCAGTGACACCAGTGACCCCTCCCAGTCTGGCTGAAGTGGGAAATGGGATGGCAGTGGGACAGCAATGGGATGGCAGTGGAATGGCAGTGGGGTGGCAGTGGGACAGCAGTGGGGTGGCAATGGGACAACAATGGGATGCAGAGCCACATTTGAGACACCAAGATGCCTTCAGAGCCACCAGAGGGGACACAGCCTCAGGACCCCAAACCCCAGAGCAAACACTTCCTTTACCAGCAGCCCCCCTGCTCAGTTCTCAAGGTTATTGAGAATTTATTCCTCACTAAAAAAACGAAAAATAGGATTCCCCTAAAGTAGTTTATGCTGAGGATTTGGGGCTTTTTTTCCTTCAGGGCCTTACTGAAAGTTTCTTCCCCAGCTTCTTTTGCCTCTCCCTAAAGGAAACCCCTCAATTCACCATTTCCAGCCCCAATTAAAACATTTCAGGACACACCAGCTGATATCTCCTCTGAAGTGACCCAGCATGGCCATCCCTCCTCACTTCAGGGATCACTGCCAAGCTGGGAATGACTCCACAAACCACTGGGAGCAGTTTTCTCCCTCCCCTCCCTCAGAAAAGACTTGGGTGCCCAAATGCCAATGATTTTCACACCTATTATCCTGCCCTCCTTTCAGACAAGTGGACTGCTGGCACAAGCAGCAATAATTCTGCCCANGCAGTGGGACAGCAATGGGATGGCAGTGGAATGGCAGTGGGGTGGCAGTGGGACAGCAGTGGGGTGGCAATGGGACAACAATGGGATGCAGAGCCACATTTGAGACACCAAGATGCCTTCAGAGCCACCAGAGGGGACACAGCCTCAGGACCCCAAACCCCAGAGCAAACACTTCCTTTACCAGCAGCCCCCCTGCTCAGTTCTCAAGGTTATTGAGAATTTATTCCTCACTAAAAAAACGAAAAATAGGATTCCCCTAAAGTAGTTTATGCTGAGGATTTGGGGCTTTTTTTCCTTCAGGGCCTTACTGAAAGTTTCTTCCCCAGCTTCTTTTGCCTCTCCCTAAAGGAAACCCCTCAATTCACCATTTCCAGCCCCAATTAAAACATTTCAGGACACACCAGCTGATATCTCCTCTGAAGTGACCCAGCATGGCCATCCCTCCTCACTTCAGGGATCACTGCCAAGCTGGGAATGACTCCACAAACCACTGGAAGCAGTTTTCTCCCTCCCATCCCTCAGAAAAGACTTGGGTGCCCAAATGCCAATGATTTTCACACCTATTATCCTGCCCTCCTTTCAGACAAGTGGACTGCTGGCACAAGCAGCAATAATTCTGCCCAAATTTTTGGCAGAAACCCACAACCACCAAGAAGAAGCCCAGAAACATCAAGAAAACTCAGCTGGTTTTTTTTAAAGACAAAAATTGGAGTTGGCTCTCCTGAGCGCAGGGTGAGCAAATCTGTGTGGGAAAATCCACCTTTATTTTTGTCTTTTTACAAGTTCAGGTGGAGAAAACACATCTGAGGGATCAGCATCGTGTTTATGAGGTGGGAATGCAGCACTGAGGGGAGGCAGCATTAACCTGCTGAGTGCCAAACCCTCACCCTCACACCAGTTTGTTTGCTCATCCCTCGGGATGTTGGAGCTCCTACAAATGTTCTCGGGGTACCAGAACGTTCCTTGTGGAGGGAAAGATCAGATCTACAGCTCCTTTATTGCCTCCCTGGGCTATAAAATGCCCTGAGCAGTCTGGGTGCACAACACCCCTGCTTTTCTTGCCGGTTTTATTGTTTGAAGGTGCCATTTGTGCTCACACAAAGCTCTGTTCAGGTGCCACCTGTCACCAGGAGCTGGGGCAAAGCTCCACTCACATCCCTGAGTGCAAGAAAACAAGGAGATCATGGGCAACAGGAGCT
The DNA here is from genome assembly GCA_013398995.1 of Alaudala cheleensis. Classification (NCBI taxonomy): domain Eukaryota; kingdom Metazoa; phylum Chordata; class Aves; order Passeriformes; family Alaudidae; genus Alaudala; species Alaudala cheleensis. The sequence goes on from VWYE01017205.1 coordinate 12,234, forward strand.
GCAGAACATGGAATGAGGGATAGTGGCTCTGTGGGAGTGACCAGCACCACCTCACTGATCAGCAAATATGGGGAAAAATAAAATAAATCCCCTAAAGTGCTTCCTGAAATGTGGATTCCTCTGGAACATCCTCGGGTTTGGGGTCTGCTTTCTGATTAGTTCAGCAATTTTAGCTTTTTAGCTTTTTTCAGCTGCAAAATTTCAGCAAACCCTTGAGTTTTCACATGTTTTTGCATCCCTGGGATCTGCTTTCCCAGCCTGTTGATGTGGATTCTGTCACAGGGAAGCAGAGAGGAAATGGCTGGGTTGTTACTTCCTTGTCTTGAGGGCACAAAAAGCATTTATCTCCCTAAAAATACTTCTTGTGCTCACTTTACACGTGTGAGGACTTCCACACCTCCCAAATGCAACTCAGTGATCCATCTTGGAATCTGAAAAACTGGGAAAAAGGAATCCACACCTACTCAGAGCCTCAGTGTTTCACCATCAACATTTCATCTGCTGCTCTTGGCTCTTTTTGTTGTCTGCCTATTCTAGGGGCTCTGCTGGGCCCTGTAAAATTTGGCATAGAAGGCCTGCAAGAAAGCTGCAGAGGGACTTTTTACAGCATAGGACGAGGGGGAATGGCCTTAAACTAAGAGAGGAGGGGTTTAGGTGGGATCTTGGGCAGGAATTGTTCCCTGGCAGGGTGGGCAGGGGCTGGGCTGGAATTGCCAGAGCAGCTGTGGCTGCCCCTGGATCCCTGGCAGTGCCCAAGGCCAGGCTGGAGCAGCCTGGGACAGTGGAAGGTGTCCCTACCATGGCAGGGGGTGGAACTGGATGAGTTTTGAAGTCCTTTCCCACCCAAACCATTCCAGGATTCTGTCACCTCTCCCTCTCCCTGCTTTAATTCACAGCCTTGCTCAGCTCCTTCAGAAGAAACTCAGCCCAGCTCCAAGCCTGCAGCTGCAGATTTCATCCTGTAGCCTGTCCAAGGAAGCAGAGCCAAGAAAAACCATCCCAGTTGCAGCCTTTCTTCAGCCAGATAAGCCCCAGGAGCTCTGGGAATCATCAACTCAACGTGTTTAGGAAGAGCTGTTAAAGCCTTGCTGTGCTGTCTCCATCTGCTGACAGCACAACCCCACATTCCAAACCTACACATCAGTGCTAAAAGGTGGATTGAGGGAGTGGGAAAAGGACAAGGAAACTCTGCAACAGGACTATTAACCTGAATTTACAAAGGTATCAGAAAAGTGCACCTGGAGCACTTCAGGCTGCTGGAAAATGTATTTGGAGTGAAAAGCTACAAAGCCCTGACACGGTTCTGGAGGAGTTCAGGGACATCATCCAACATTTCTGTGCAGACAAATGAAGGATGACTTCCAGCACGTGGAGGAGCTCACTGAGGGAACTCCAAGGAAGCAGAACCCCACAGTTATGGGAATGCTGGAAGATCAGATTCCCTCAGCCAGTTTCTTCTGCAAGATCAACATCTGACATCTCCAATCAGATCACATGTGGCTAAAACCTTCCCCTTCCTCATACTGCCTTGAGCTGGGCTTGCCTGTAACCCCTTCCAGGATGGGATGCTTCCCCACAGCCCCAAAAGGCACTTTAAATCCCTTGCTCAGGACAGATTTCCTGCTGACAGCAGAATGGCAAAAGTCAGATATTCCTTTTATCCAGGCTGAGAGTGGCAGTGGGCAGCAAGGACCCTTTGAGGATCAGAAATCAAGGAAATGGGCACAAGTGAGAGCCAAGACCCCTGGATTTACACAAACCTGCCCTGAGAGGGCACATTTGGCTGGGGAATGATTCCTGATCTTCTACTACAGCACCTCAGGCTGACAAAAGGCTCCTGTTTGCTTTCACTGCAGGTGGAAGCTGCAACAAGGGTGAAAATTGAAAATAACAGCTCTTGTCTGACAGCCCAGCAGGGCCTGGGTGGGACTGAGAGGCAGCAACTGTGTCCCCACTGCTCCCCCAAAATCAGGGAGAGATGAGGGGATTTGGGCTTCACAACAGAGAAATGGAGTTCAGAAGGGTCTGGAGCCCCAGGAGAGGCTGAGGGAGCTGGGAAAGGGGCTCAGCCTGGAGCAAAGGAGGCTCAGGGGGCCCTTGTGGCTCTGCACAACTCCCTGCCAGGAGGGGACAGCCGGGGGGGTCGGGCTCTGCTGCCAGGGAACAGGGACAGGAGGAGAGGGAACGGCCTCAGGCTGGGCCAGGGCAGGCTCAGGGGGGACAGGAGCAGGAATTTCCCCATGGAAAGGGAGCTCAGGCCTTGGAACTGCCCAGGGAGGTTTGGAGTGACCATCCCTGGGGGTGTGCAAGGAATTCCGGGAGGTGGCACTCAGGGCTCTGGGCTGGGGACAAGGTGGGGACTCCATGGTCTCAGAGATCTTTTCCAGCCTCAGCAATTCTGTGATTCCCAGGCAGTTGGTGACACAGAGGTGACATCAGCTCCACAGGGACAGTGCCCATCCACTTGAGAGGAAATAAAAAATCCAACCCCAGCCTGAAATCCTCACTGCTCCTGAAACAGGGACCCTTCCCTGCTCTGCCTCCCTTTGGGAGGGTTTATCTCCACTAGTGAGGTGCCAGAGGTGCCAAATTTGAAATCTTAGTTTTTAAAGGCTGAAAGAAACAAATAAAAACTCCTTGAAGTTGTAAATGAGCCTTCACTTAAACAGAAAACCCTGACAAAATGCAAATTCCAGGCTTCCCACTCCTGCTGTTCCAGTCCCATCTCTAATGCTTCTCCAGAGGCAGCTCACTTGTGGAGCCCTAATGTTTTAAAAAACACACAACTTTCCTGGTTTAAAAGTAATTCTGGCATCCCAGGCCTTACACCAGAGCAAGACAAAGACTTGGAACTATCTGGTTTTTTTTCTTTTTTGAACTCTACAGCAGCTATTTAATTTAATCATTAAATTTTCCATCATTACCCTCCCCAAGATGCTGTAGAACAGAGCAGCCAGTTCAGCTCCAACACAGATATTTACATTGCTTTTAAGACTGTGATAACTCAGCACAAACTTGGCAATGGTTTCCCTCACTCCAGAGTGCCAGAGGCTCTTCAGCTAAAAAAATCAGATATTTCAGGGAAGCCAGGGAGAGTTATATATCCCTGCAATCAGCTACAACAAAGGATTCCCTTCTTCTTTGAGGGGTATCAGACTTGCAAAGGGAGAGCAATAAAGTTTACAGTCATTACCCAAACGAGCAGGAACAGGAGCAGAGCAGGAGTCGATTGCTGGAGCCAGGCCCAGCATTCAGCAGGAGCCAAGGGAGGCTCTGCATGAGGGAGTCTGGGCTGGGGTGGGAGAAAGGTCAAACAAACCTAAGCCAGGCTCAGATAAAGGGTTCTAGTAGTGGACTCTGCCCTTAGGGTTTAAACCAGGCTCAGGTAGAAGAAGCTTTGAACTTGTAACTGCCTCAGGCTGTTCTGGCGAGGGCTGCAAAGCTGAGTGTGGGGCTCAGCAGGGCCCAGCCCAACGTGGGGCTCACACCTGGGCTGAGCAGGTGCTGGCTCTCAGTCACTTCTGGGGCTCCAGGGTGGGTGTTTGGGGTTTTACCTAGCACTTTTTAATACTTGATCTACTGCAGATGGGTTCTCTGACAGTTCAGACAAGGTGTTCAATTGCTTAAACCCCTCTGTCCCTACAGCCACTACCCCAAACGCCCACCTGAGTGTCACAAACTGAACAGACCATCTGGGGAGACAAGCACCATAAAGTCACCCTAGGACATTATTTTAAAGTTCTTTTTCAATGCCAGCTCTTCGAGACACGCAGGATCACCAGAGAGGGCAGTGCTGCGGGAATTCTGAGGGAATTCTGTTTATTCCAGCTGCCACAGGGAGCAGACCTGCTCTGACTCCCAGGAAGGACACACACAGCACGAGGACGATGAGAACACCTCCAATGTCCCTCCATCCCCTTTCCCAGGGCAGGATGCCAAGCTCACCCCACCCCACGCAGACTCCCCTGGTGCCAGGGGGATGGATGAGGGATTAACCCCTTACCTGCTGCTGGGAATTGTAGTCAAAGAGCCCCACGGTGGCCGCAGCCGAGTCCACGGGGACCTGCGTGCCGGAGTAATCGAACTGCAGCGGCTCCATGCCCACGTGCTCCATGGGGTCCAGGGGCACGCTCTGGGATTCCATGTTGGAGAAGTCCTCCACGGGCTTGGCCCCGTTGGTGCTGGCCAGCTGGGCCAGGCCCTCGGAGCCGTTCTGGTTGGGGCCCAGCAGATCCACCTCGCTGGCAGAGTTCTGGCAGTTCCCGGGCGTGCGGCTGCGTGGGGAGGGAGAAATGTGTCAGGGGAAGGGGCAGGAATGCTCCAGGCCAGCTCCTCACCCTCCAGAACCAACACGGGGGGAAATAAAGACATGGGCTGAAATAGTTCTCCAAATTGATCCTATGGAGAAATTGGTGTATTCAAATAAATTAAAACTAAAACCAGGAATGCTCCATCAGACCCATCAGGACTCATTGGAGGTCTTGGAGAAGAAGGGGGAATAAAATAAATAGAGAGATGGTCTGAAATAGTTCCCTGTGAATTCTACAATTGCCCAAGTTAATTGTATGGAGAAATTGATTTATTTACAAAAAAAACAGAATAAAAGTAGGAATGATCCATCCCAACATCACACAGCCCCAGACCCACCAGAACTGCTTGGAGGTGTTGTAGAAGAGGGGTAAAAAATAAGAAAGATGGTTTGAAATAGTTCCCAAAGTGAATTCTATGGAGAAATTATGTATTAAAATAAATAAAAACTAAAACCAGGAATGCTCCAGCCCAGCTCCTCACCCTCCAGAACCAACAGGGGGGAAATAAAGAGATGGTCTGAAATAGTTCTCCAAATTAATTCTATGGAGAAACTGGTGTATTAAAAAAAAACATGGAATAAAAAACTAAAAAATGAATACTCCATCACACCCCCAGGCTCATCAGAACACCCTGCAGGTGATGGAGAAGAAGGGGGAAAAATTAAAGAGATAGTCTGAAATAGTTCTCTGTGAATTCTACAACTGCCCAAGTTAACTGTATGGAGAAACTGATTTATTTTAAAAAATACAGAATAAAAGCAGGAATGATCCATCCCAACATCACATCCCAGACCTACCAGAACTGCTTGGAGGTGAGGGGAAAAATAAAAAAAGATGGTCTGAAATAGTTCCCCAAGTGAATTCTACTGAGAAATTGACGTATTTTTAAAAATAAACAAAAAGTAAACCCAGGAATGCTGCAGCCCAGCATCACAGCAGCAGCACACCCCCAGCAGAACTCCCTGGAAGTGTTGTAGAAGACAAGAAAAAAAAAGAAAGAGATGGTCTGAAATTGTTCCCTAAGTTAATTCTACATAGAAATTTATGTATTTAAAAAAATAAAAGCAGGGATGCTCCAGCCCAGCATCAGACCCACCAGAACTGCCTGGAGGTGGTGCCATGAAGGGGGGATAAGTAAAAACTATGGTCTGAAATTGTTCCCTGTGTTAATTCCACATGGAAATTGATGTATTTTAAAAACAAACAAAAAATTACACACAACCCCCAGTCCCCAGCCTCAAACACCTGTTACAGTAAAAAATGTAAAAAAATTCAGTTTCTGTTTTCTTCTTAATTGAGGGTCAGCCATAACGAGCCAGAATCTACCAATAGTTATATTTATTGGAGGAATTTGGTAATTTTTAACTGTGTGAAGCTCTGGCACCAGATTTCACTTCACACCATTGTCAGGTAGCTGCCATGGGCTCCTGACCACACAAAATAAGGACTGGACTCCTTGGGAATGCTTCATATCCATGGAAGAGCCAGGAATGTGCATTTCCCAGCACTTTGTTTGGTTTTCACATTTAATTTTACCATTTGTTTGGCTTTTCCAGTTTAGCTACAGGCCACCAGGAGCCACATAAGCGAGCCAGGAACTCAAATGTATCAATTACATCAAGGGCCACAGTTTCAGGAGCTTTTCACCCCTGCACAGCTGCAAGGAACAAATCCAAATCCCCAGCTGTAATCTGGACCAGGACACGAGCAGAGCCAACACTTTCCATAGGGGAATCCCATCCAGAGGGATTAAAAGCAGGTGTGAAAATAACCCAGGATCACACAGAGCCCTGAGCTCTCAGGTGCTCCCACCTTCTCCCTGTGCTCCCCTGAGGACATTCAGAACATCCTTGGGACACTGGAGCTTCCACTACAGCATGGAAAAATCTCTCCAAAAACATGGAGTGCATGTGCAGGGTTGGGATTGGGCTGGTTCCACAGGGATGTCTCAGTTATTGCTGGGCAGGGCTGTCCAGAGCCAGGGGCTGCTCTGCTCCTCACCCCACCACAGAGGGGCTGGGGGGACACAGCTGGGACAGCTGATGCCAACTGATCCAAGGGATTTGATAAAAGAGGTTTTGTAATTCTTTTATAAAATCATTTGGGTCAGATAAAGGAAGGAGTTTGTCACACTGAGGGTGGGCAGGCCCTGGCACAATGTGCCCAGAGCAGCTGTGGCTGCCCCTGGATCCCTGGCAGTGCCCAAGGCCAGGCTGGACATTGGGGCTGGCAGCAGCCTGGGACACTGGGAGCTGTCCCTGCCATGGCTGGGGTGGCACTGGGTGGGATTTCAGGTCCTTTCCAACCCAACCCATTCTGGGATTCTGTGACATCCCAGCCCACACAACACCCAGAGCTGAGGGAAGAGGGAAGGGGAAGGTGTTTGTTTGGAGTGAGGGTGTTTGGAGTGATGGTGTTTGCTCTTCAGCAGTCACTGTCACAGAATCCCAGACTGGGTCAGGAAGGAGAACCCATGGGGTCACTGGTGTCACTCCCTGTTCCAGCAGGGCCATCCCAGAGCTCAGAGCACGGGACTGTGTCCAATGGCTCTGGAATATCGCAGGGAGGGGACTCCAGCCCCTCTCTGGGCTCTGCCCAGGGCAGAAATTGTGCCCCTGTGCAGGGAATTGCTGGGCTCAGCCCCTGCCCTGGCTCTGGGGCCATTGCTGGGCCTGGAGCAGAGCCTGGGCCTGCTCTGACCTCCCTGACACAGGGACAGACACAGGGACAGACACAGGGACAGACACAGGGACACACAGGGACAGCCAAGGCTGAGGGCACCTCTCAGCTGGGGCTCCTCTCAAGGCTGAGCAGCCCCAGCTCCCTCAGCCTCTCCTGGGCAGGGAGATGCTCTGGTGACTCCCAATGGAGCCCATCTTTCCTGGGAATGGGATGGCTGAGCCCCTTCCCTTGGGAAGTGCTGGGTGAATTCCTGCCTCAGCTTCACTTCCATGCCCAGGTTTTCCTTTCCCCATTACGATGTTTCCACCCCAGCCCACGAGTTTTCACTTTCCCCTTCAGATTCTCTCCACCATGGCATTGCAGGGGATGGAGTGAGAGCCTGGAGGAGCTGAGCTGGGCTGGTAATTAATCAGCCCAACACTGATTAATTATTAATTAATTAATGAGCACCACTGCACATACCTGAAGTCTTTGACATCAGCGTCGATCCCGTTCTGAACAGGCAAACCATTGGATTTGTCCATCACATCCCCCTCCTCCTTCAGATCTCCCAACTTGTCTCCATCAAACGTGCCCTTGCTTTTCTTATCCCCTTTGTCATTCTCATCACTCTCTGCATCCCTTGGCCCCTGGGCAAATGAGACATTGTTTTAGTAAGCTGAGTTTTCAGATCAATTTTCCTGTTACCCTGAGATGGTAACAAATCAAAGACACATGTCACAATAAAAGAAGTCAAGTTGTAAACATTAATTCCTACCAAAAAATAGGTAAAAATGCAAAATATTCAATAATATGCAAAGAAATAAGGAAAATAGTTCTCACTCTTCCAAGAGGGGTTTCATCTGTTCAGGTTTCTTCCATTCAGTAACTCCAAGTTTGCTTTTAAAGGCTCTAAGAATCCCATCCCAAAATAATTTTAAGGAATTCTCCTTCTAGATGGGACTTGAACACTTCAAAATCAACAGCAGCAAATGCTGCAGGGGCATAGAGTGAATTGCCTCTCTGAAGTGCCTGGCTCAGTGTCAGAGACAGCTCTCGACTGGACAAGTGTTTGAAAATCACCTCAGTTTTGGAGACATCAACAGTGAATTCCAGGCACAGCTCATTTAAAAACACTCCAATAAATCACTGTCTCAATCACTGGCTCCTGGAATCCTGAAGCACATTTTTTTGGAAGAAAATGGAAAAAAAAAAAAAGAGGAAAAAAAGGGATTTCTGTTCTGTTAAACATTTCATGAGTGGCCTTACATCTGCAGTGTGACTACATTTTATTTCACTTGGGAGGAGAATAAAGGGTGATGATGCCTGGGGCAGTGTTCTGAACAACAAAAGGGAGAGGAAAAACAACATAATTTATGATAAAAACCAGCAAGGGGCATATAAACATATTTATCAGAGGCAGCTTTGGTGCTGGGGACAGGGACAGACATCCAAACTCTGCCTTCCACTTGACTGGAGGGAGAAGTGCCCTGCACACAACATTTCTGCCTCTATCCACTGAACCTTTTCCCACTCTCTCTGATTGGAGGGAGGGATTTTCCCCCTCATATTTAGAGAAAAAAAAATACTCTGAAAGCAAAAATCTTTTGGTGTTGCTTCTGAAAGAAAATAAAATTTGGCTTCTTAAATATTATTTGGAAGTGCCACCTGTAAATCCAGCTTTGGAGCAATATTCCCCAAACAAGGGGTGTTCAGCAGTGACAGCTGTGTCACCACTGTCACCCTGATTGTGCAGAGGAGCAAACCCCTCCCTGACCCCTAATTGGGATAAACAGGCTCCTTGCCCTGAGTGTTCACATCCCAAAAATCCTCCCTGCTCACCTCAGGGCTCTCCCAGGTATCCCCCAATGAGGGCAACAACCCCAGGAGGGCTGAGGGAGAAGAGCATCCACAGGATGGTTTTCCACAGTTTCTGGAGCCATTTTCCCCACTACAGGGCTGAGCTTGATGCCACCTCTCCCCACATCCTTAAATTTGTGCTGTGCTCCTGCCCCACCCCACAGAACACGGGGGTGCTGCCTTTTCCCCATGGGACACAACCTGACAGGCTGGTGCTCAGTGATCCCAGCTGTCAAACATCCACCCAGCAGCTCCAGGGAAGGGTGTGTGAGACCAGGGTATTTATTAGGGGGAGAGGGGGAGGGGTTTATCCCAAAAAACAGCATAAGGAAAACCTACAGGACAAGGATAAACATTTGTGCCATGACAGTTATCAACAGGTAAAGAGTGGGTTTGGAGCTGGGATCCCATCTGCTGGCATCATCATGTGGAGTTTTTGTTCTGAGGCAGCACCAAGGCTCAGTGCAGAGGTTTGTGGAACCTTTTCCAAGGATTAGCCTGGATAGGGTGTTTCTGCTGGGAGGATTTTCCAAGGATCCAGGGAATGCCAACACCTTCCCATATCCCATCCCACATCCCCAAGCCAAGGACTGAACCTGCGCTGTTTGAGGGAAGAGCTAAACTGAGAGCAAAGAAAGCAAGCTCTGGCCTAGGAATGATTCACAACCAAAGGAACCAAAGGGAGAAAAGAGCAGGAACGTGGGGCTCAGGCACTTACAAATGCTCCTTTCCTCAGGCAGGAGTCTCCAGGAGAGGAGCTCAGCACATACTCCACCATGCTCACTCCCAGCCCCCCGCTCTCAGAGCGGGGGGACAGCACTGAGTTCACTTCACTGTTCACGTGGAAGCCCTGCCCAGGTCTTCTCTGAACCATGATTGGCTGGGAAACAGAGTGATCTGGAACAAAAACGGGAAATTCTCACAAGCAGATCCAACTATTCAAAGGAGGCAAATGAAATCATTCAGTGTGTACTCCCCAGGGGCTTATTTGCACAAAGAAGTGCCAAATTTGTGACTCTGCTGATGTCCATTAGTAACACCAGGATGGCTTTCCCATTTTTTAAATACTACAACATGTAAACCTGCAAGTGAAAGCTATGTTTAAAATCTAAACTTGCAACATTTTGGAAATTTAAGACTAATTAAAGGCTGCAATTAAAAAAAACAAAGTTTTAGTTTCTATTAGTAAAATTCTTGCATTAGTATACTGAAAAACAAATTCTGGATTGTCATTTAAAACATGATCCTGCAGCTCCACCAGCCTGGTGTCTTTTGTTCCATTAATTGTTGTGTTCATGCCATGATCAGAGGGTTTTTTGGTTGCTCTTTCCTCAAGAAAAGGCTTCTGAGGAGCTCATTTTTCCTCACCCCCTGTCCCCCAGCCCCAGCCCTTTGCCATCCCCTGAGCCTGAGGCTTGGAAGTCCAACCAGGAAAAACTCAGGAGCCTCCAAATCCTTCTGGGCTCTGCAAAAATCCCTGGCTGGGCAGGAGAGAGTGATCCCAAGGAGAGAAGGAAGGGATTCTCTGCTCCTGGCAACAGGTAGGGAGGCAAAAACAGCAGGCAGCAGGTCTGGGAGCAGCCAGGGGCTGCTGGGACATGGGAGGGACATCAATGTCCAAGGATAGTGACACTGGAGCTTCCTCATGAAGCAGGTGAAAGTGATTCCATTCTGGCACTGCTCCTAAACCTCCCTCCTTTCCCATCAATGTGGCCACTAAGCGGCTTGGGCTGGGCAGGTTTTTTGGGGATAAAGATTCCTAAAAAGGGGGAAAAGCCAGTTTTAACCCAGCACTGCTGCCCAACTTCGTGTCCCCAGGAGGTGAAAGAAGGGCAGGACTACAGATTTCAGCTTTTACAAGTTCTAAAAAGCCTTTAAAAGTTCTAAATCCACAGCTCTGAGGCAGAGGAGTGAAAGCCCAAATCCCTGAAGGAGGCCTGCAGTGCATTCTGTGGGCACAGGCAGATCCATGGAGGCTGGATGGGCTGGGGGAATTTTGGGGAGCAGAGACCTTGGGTGCTGTTCCCTTCTTTTAGTGAGCCAAAGGAAACCTCCCAGACACTCTGTGAGGTGTGGGGTTCATGGGGATCAGCACAGGGAGGGATGAGAGGGGCTGGCACTCCTGCTGATCTGGGGTGAGCCAGGCCAGGGGTGGCACCAGGAGCAGCAAGTCCCACCCTCAGCTGTACCAAAGCCTGGCTTAGCCCTAATCCTGCCCAGCCCAGGCTGGACTAAGCCAAGTACAAGGTGCTCCTGAGGGAATCCTGATCCCCTCAGCCCAGCCTGGACTGAGCCAGGTACAAGGTGCTCCTGAGGGCTGGGACAGGCAGCAGCTCCCCAAAATCCCCCCAGTGCCCAGACTGATCCAGCCAGGCACATTCTGGGAAGCTCTGTCCCCTTTTCATGGCCATTTTCAATGTAAATAATGTAATGTATCTCAATGTAAATAATAAAATAAGGCCTTATCACTATCCCAAAGCTTTCCATTTAAAAATGGGTATTTCCATCAGGGAAAACCCCCCACACCAGCGAGGTAAATCCCATTTCCTGGGAGCTGTAAATCCCATTTCCCAGGAGCTGGAGGTTCTGGGAGCTGCACCAGACACCAGCAGTGTTTCAGGAGCAGATTCATTACACACAAACCATGGACAGAACAAATCAAAGGTCAGCATTTCAAACCCAGCACTGGCAGGGATTTTTTTTTCCTAAAACCAAGCTGAATATTCTCCCCCAAAGTCCAAAATCAAGGAGAATCTGCGATGCAAGAACAAAATCCTTGGCAGATTTAACTCAACACTAATTCAAAGTATCATTTTATTTTTTAACTGAGTGATGGGTTTTGGTTGTTTGGTTTAGTATTTAAAAAATAAAGGGATTTTTTTTTATTCAGCTCGTTCTCCAATATCTTCTTTCAGCTGATCCATCCCAAGGTAGAAAACACATCAGAATTTGAAATTTTAAGGGCAACTTAAGATTTTTAAGCAGATAAACATGAATTTACACATATTCACATTAGACAACATTCATGGATATCTTAATTTTATCACAAAGCAATGTGAGGTTTTCTATTTGTTTTTTATTATATAAACCAAATGGGTTTTTAAATCTTTTCAAAGCTGTGTCATCCAGCCTGGCCAGTGACTTCAGTTAATAAACTGCACATTTCTGCATTCAACCCCAACTAAATTAAGGAAATAATTGAGCTACCTGATGTTCCCCAAGCACTGTCTCTCCACTGATCTCCCAGAAATATCCCTTTTGGTCCATCTTTGCTGGAATCATCAGATTCCCAAAACTTTTTACCCGGCAACAGCTGCTGCAATTAAAAAAAAAAAAAGGGAAAAAAAAAGAACAAAACAAAGCAAAGCATGATTAAAATAAGTATAAAATGCAAACATAAACCAAAAGTGTCTCCCTTCTATCAGGAATCATTAAAGACAACTGATCCAACCCAAATATTTCTATATCCAAGGTGAAAGCTGAGGGAACAATTCCATCTCGCCATTCCTGGTTTCCCTCCCAGCCCAGGATTCCCCACACATCACACACTCACACACTGACAGTCTCCAGCCTCTCTGCACTCACAACAAAAAATAAAGGAGGGGGAAATCTCGTGATCCAAACATTTTCTTGGGTTCACCTGGGAGCTCCCAGCACAAATCCCTGCCTCCAGTGGGAGCTGCTGCTGGGGGATGGGGAAATGGGGATAGAAAAGCCCAGGAGTTGCCACTTCTGCCTTCTGCTGAGGGCTCTGTGCTCCAGGGGATGTTTGGGAACAGGGAGGGAGGGACTGCAGGAAGGGAAAAGCTCCCTGGGATGGGACTGAGCCATCCTGGGGCTGGGACAGCCCAGAGCCCGGCCCTGGAGGGCAGAGATGGCAGAGAGAACATTTCCCTTTCTTTCCAGGGTTTTTTCACCAGGGATCACCTCCACTCAGCAATTCCCTGAGGTGGCAACATCCCAGAAAATCCTCTGGATGGGATGGATGGATGGAATTCCCTGGGGAAATGGGGACATGCACAGCAAATGAACCACAAAATCAGCCTTGCCTCAAGCTGGGATAAAACTCAAGGAAGTGAAGATGAAAAGAACGTGAATCTGCCTGAAATTACCATAGAACAAACAAGAACCATCAGATATGGGGATGTCTCCTCTGTATCAGGAGTGGTGATAAATCCTGATTGGTATCTGTTTCAATACCCTGACTGATACCAAATTAAATATCCTGATAACCACTCCAATACCTTGATTTGCTATCAAATTCAGTGCCCTGATTGATATCAAATTCAATATCCTGATAACCACTCCAATACCTTGATTTGATATCAAGTTCAATGCCCTGATTGATATCAAATTCGATCTCCTGACTGCTATCAACTCCTGCTGATGACCCCAGCAGCAGATGTGCACATTTAAGGCTGAGCCTGAAGTGTAAATCAACTGCTGGATGCAGAGGAAGCAGCAATAACTGATTTCACAGCTCTTGTGTGCTGCTTTAAACCACAATCACAAAGTTACACTCTCCATTTCCTCCTCAACTCAACAAAGACCTGTTTGTTTACAAACCCGATCAGTTTTCAGGCTGATTTCAGACAGGATTTCTCCTCACACCCTCAACACAGCGTAGGCTGCTCCAGGATAAAGGCAGGGACCTTGCTCCATGCTCCCTTTTATGCAATCCCCAAATAACTGCAAATGGAAGGGCAGGAGGCTCCCATGAGCAACAATCATTTCCCAACACAGAGGAACCTGTTCCTCCATCTGCACCGGCAGGGAGGTGAAAGCCAAGCCACTGCTCTCCAGTATTTATAAACATCAACACACATCAGGTGTCTTGCACATTTTTTTAAGCTTCTGTCACTCCCATCTTTCTTCAAATGTAGGGGTTTTCTTTTCTCCTGCTGTTATCACAGTGCAGAAATAACAACTCTCCTCATAACATTGCAAGGAATTTCAAACAGAAAGTAGCACAAACTGATTAAATTGCATTTTAGCTGCAATTAAACACTTCCCATTTCCCCTGACAGCACCTCATAGTGCAGGACACAGAATGTTCTGCAGCCACAGCTCCAGCCATGGAATCCCAGAATGGTTTGGTTTAGAAATCCCACCCAGTGCCACCCAGCCATGGCAGGGACACCTCCCCCTGTCCCAGGCTGCTGCCAGCCCCAATGTCCAGCCTGGCCTTGGGCACTGCCAGGGATCCAGGGGCAGCCACAGCTGCTCTGGCAATTCCAGCCCAGCCCCTGCCCACCCTGCCAGGGAACAATTCCTGCCCCACATCCCATCCATTGCTGCCCTCTGGCACTGGGAAGCCATTGCCTGGCTCCTGTCCCGGCAGGCCTTGTAAAAATCCCTTTCCTGTACCCTTGAGAAAAAATTGTGGAATTGCTAAGGTTGGAAATTGCTCTGTTCTGCTCATTCTTTCCTGCCTCTGTCCTGCAAGGCCATGCCCGTCCCATCCTTTATTTCCACTTGGGCAGGAATTGTTCCCTGGCAGGGTGGGCAGGGGCTGGGCTGGAATTGCCAGAGCAGCTGTGGCTGCCCCTGGATCCCTGGCAGTGCCCAAGGCCAGGCTGGATGGGAGCAGGAGCAGCCTGGGACAGTGGGAGGTGTCCCTGGGGTAGAACTGGATGAGCTTTGAGATCCCTTCCCACCCAAAGCACTCAGGGATTCTGCAGCAGCTCCAGCACACCTGGGTCTGTAAGAGCATTTCCCTGCAGGAGCAGGATCTGAAGCTCATCCAGCCCTTCCCTGTTTGCCCTGCTTGCCTCTACCCCTCTCCTAAGGAAAACAAAACCTTTACCGACACAATCCTGCAGAACTGCACCCCAACACCTTCTGAATTTCGCAGTGAATCACAGACAAGATCACAGAACATGTTCCTTCTCACTGTCTCCTGCACACCCTCTGCTCCTGCACAAACAACCCCAGCTCTGTCCCCTCCAGTTTCATCTCTTCCCCACCAGAAGCACCAAGTCCAGAAGCACCAAAAAAAAGGTAGGAAGGTCTGTGCCATCAGCAGAAACAGAAGAGAGATGTTTACCCCACACAGAGATTCCAGATCTATTTACAGATAGCAGGGAAACCCAAAATCCAATATTAACAGATGCTGGGGGGGGCTTTGTTCTGTCAAGTGCTGCTCCAACCAACACAGAGCCTTTGCATGCAGCAATCACCTGCACTGAATTATGCAACAGGCTGCCAAGACAATGAATTTTTCCTCAGGGAAAGTTGTCAGTTGCAATGGAAGAAAAAAAAAGGTATTTTAAATGACTCTCATCCTGTTCTTCAGGTTGGAAATTTAAAAAGAACAAGCGGCAGTTTAGAACCAGAGTCCTTTATTCATGCACTGGTTGTTATTAAAATTGACCCTATCCAGTATGAAAATAATCCTGCTAAGCCCTCTTACAAAGGACTTACGAGTTAGGCCAATATTCAATTTAGCAGAGCAGGGAGGAGGGGAGGACTTACCCATCATCAACAAAAGCAATACTTCCAGCAGCCAGGGCACAGAGTTCCCTCTGAGATGGGATTATGAATTAGATAAATTAAGAAAACTGATCCCCCTCAGACAAGGCAAATATTAAGATAAAAGCAGCCATCTGTGCAGTGGAGAACTGGGTTTATCTGCAGCAACAGGTAGGGGAGGCAGAGTGGGTATTTTTGTTTACGGGTGTTTACAGGTCCTGCTCTGCTTTACAAAACCGGAGATGTTATCAGCCCTGCCCTGCTGCTGCCAGGGAGGGGCAGGGAGGGGAGCACCCAGCAGCAATGCCAGCCCTGCACAGCCCTGCCCCTGCANTGCTCCCAGCCCTGACCTGAGCTTTCCTAAATGCGCCAGGGGAGCTGCTGTGGCACCATCACCAATCTGGCCCCACTGTTCCCATCCTGGCCCCACTGTCCCCAGCCCTGCCCCACTGTTCCCATCCCGGCCCCACTGTCCCCAGCCCCATCCCGGCCCCACTGCTCCCGTCCTGCCCCACTGTCTCCATCTCCAAAACTCAACCAAACATTATTCCCAACTGCCAGTACTGCCCAGCTGCCAATGAATCATACATTTATGGGAACACAGCACAGGCACCAGTAGTATGGAAAGCAGAGGCACAGGAGTTTAGTTTGGGATGGGTTTTTATTTCCATTTTGTTTGGTTTGTGGTTGTTTTCTTTAAACCAGGTACAGAAGTGTCCAGCCCCAGTGTCACAACCACTGTGACTGTGTCCCTCTGCAGGGGCTTCTCCAGGACCTGCACCAGTGGGGCATTAACCATGGACATGGCCATAGAACCATGGAATATCCTGAGCTGGAATATCCACAGGGATCATTGATCCAGCTCCTGCACCCCAACAATCCCCCCTGTGCATCCCTGAGCAGTGTCCAAAGGCTCCTGGAGCTGTGGCAGCCTCGGGGCCGTGCCCATTCCCTGGGGAGCCTGGGCAGTGCCCAGCACCCTCTGGGGGAAGAACCTTTCCCTGCTCTGCAGCCTGAGCCTGCCCTGGCCCAGCTCCAGCCGTGCCCTGGCTCTGTCCCTGGCCCAGGGAGCAGAGATCCAAGGTACCAGGTTCTGATGTCCCAGAGTTCCCCCACAAGGATTCCCAGGGGCTGCAGGAATTTCAGTGCCCTCACTCAGGGATCCCAGCACTGCCACCTGCAGCAGCCCAGCAGTGGTTAAACACTTTCAGTTNCTGTACAGCCCTGCACAGCCCTGCCCAGCCCTGTACTGCACTCCCCACCCTGTACTGCACTGCCCAGCCCTGCACTGCCCCAGGACTCACCATTCACAGCTCTGGGGGGAGAACAGGAAAGGGAGCATAGGATTGAGAATGTTTGACCATTCCCTGTGCTCTTGTCTGCTCCCAGCCCTGACCTGAGCTTTCCTAAATGCGCCAGGGGAGCTGCTGTGGCACCATCACCAATCTGGCCCCACTGTTCCCATCCTGGCCCCACTGTCCCCAGCCCTGCCCCACTGTTCCCATCCCGGCCCCACTGTCCCCAGCCCCATCCCGGCCCCACTGCTCCCGTCCTGCCCCACTGTCTCCATCTCCAAAACTCAACCAAACATTATTCCCAACTGCCAGTACTGCCCAGCTGCCAATGAATCATACATTTATGGGAACACAGCACAGGCACCAGTAGTATGGAAAGCAGAGGCACAGGAGTTTAGTTTGGGATGGGTTTTTATTTCCATTTTGTTTGGTTTGTGGTTGTTTTCTTTAAACCAGGTACAGAAGTGTCCAGCCCCAGTGTCACAACCACTGTGACTGTGTCCCTCTGCAGGGGCTTCTCCAGGACCTGCACCAGTGGGGCATTAACCATGGACATGGCCATAGAACCATGGAATATCCTGAGNACTGCCCCTGCACTGCCCGGAACAGCCCCTGCCCCTGCAATGCCCTGCACAGCCCCTGAATTGCCCTGCACCTGCATGGCCCCTGCATAGCTCTNGAATATCCACAGGGATCATTGATCCAGCTCCTGCACCCCAACAATCCCCCCTGTGCATCCCTGAGCAGTGTCCAAAGGCTCCTGGAGCTGTGGCAGCCTCGGGGCCGTGCCCATTCCCTGGGGAGCCTGGGCAGTGCCCAGCACCCTCTGGGGGAAGAACCTTTCCCTGCTCTGCAGCCTGAGCCTGCCCTGGCCCAGCTCCAGCTGTGCCCTGGCTCTGTCCCTGTCCCAGGGAGCAGAGATCCAAGGTACCAGGTTCTGATGTCCCAGAGTTCCCCCACAAGGATCCCCAGGGGCTGCAGGAATTTCAGTGCCCTCACTCAGTGATCCCAGCACTGCCACCTGCAAGGGCAGCAGCCCAGCAGTGGTTAAACACTTTCAGTTAAATGCACGGTATTTCTCACCAGCATTTCTCATCCAGGGCAGGGTGCAACTCCCTGCTACCCACAATATTCCAGGTTTGTAGTTAAGCACCTCCAGTTGCCTCATGGCTCTGTGTCCCCATCCTCTTCCCACCCTCTGGATTAAGCTTCATCAGCAACTCACCCAGTTGCTCCTTGACTCCAGACACAGACTTTGCACAACCTACTCCAAACCCAAGGTCCCAAATGCCTGTAAGGGGTAGGGGACAAACCCAACTGCTCCTCACAGCCCCTCTGTGCTGCCCACTGTGCCCAGAGACACTGCCCCAACATTCCCTGCTGCAAAGCCCCAGATCCAAGGCATTTCAGCAAGGAAAAGCAGATATGCAGCTCCCCATCCTGAGAGGGAACTTGCACGGCTTGTGTTAAGACAAAAATAAGGGTCAGGGCTCAGTCACAGCACCAAAATCCCACATGGAACTGCTGGACAAAGCTCCAAGGTGAGTTCCTTCATCCCAGAGAACAGCCTGGACAAGGTGCTGCCAGAGGGACAGCATCCCCTGCCCCCAGAGCTGCTTTCAGCATTACTGACCACAGTCACCACCAACAGCACAAAGCTTTCACAGGTAGGAGTGGACAAAAAGGGGCTCTTTCAATCCCTGCTTGAGAAAATATTGCACTTCCACTCACGGGAAATTTGGGAATATGAGGCTGGGAGTGTGAGAATGGAAACAGCCCCAAGAGAGATGAAAGTTGTGGGGGCTGTTGAAGCACTCCTAATGTTCCCAGATAAGGATATCTGGTAATCTCCAAGTATTACCTACATTCTGAGAGCAGGAGAGATAAGAGATTGAACTGTTTGACAGTGCCCTTTAAAAAACTGCTCTGATGTCTTCCCAAACTCCTTCAGTCACTGAAATTACGATGGTGCTTAACAAGGAGCAAGGAAACAGGAAGATAAAAGAAATCTAACACTAAATGCAGAAACACTCTTCCTCATCTTTCTCCTCCAGGTTTTTCACTATCTATTTATTTCAGTATCATTTATTTCAGATTTTCTGACTTTCTCCCCAAGTTTCTTTCTCATTCCAGGAGCAGAAGAAGGAGCAGAAAGCACCAGTGCCTTGTTAAGGCATCTAAACTGCAAAAATCCAGGTGAGGAACATGGTTCTGGAAGCCAACAGAGATCCTGTGGGATTTCCTGAAATCACCCTTGAAGAGTTACAGAGAAAATTCAGTGGCTAAAGAATGGAAACTGTGAGACTGAGGGAGAAAATCCCCAAGAGAAACAAGAAATAGTGGTTTAGCTGAAAGAGAAGGGTGAGATGTCACCTTTCCTGGAAAAACCTGCTCATTCCAGCATGTGGAAAAGCCCAGTGACAAAAGGCTGCCATTGCCAAAACTTTCTGCATCACAGTTACAAGAAAGGGGAAAAAAATGAGTCATCACTGGAAGGCAAAGCTCCAAAACACAAACCCAATGCTGCTCCTCTCAGAAATGCCTAAATAAACCAAAAGCTGGGAGAACTCAGCATTTTGAGGAATTCCTTCAGGCATTTCAGCTCTGTGACCTCGTGTCCTGACAAGCAAAGCCAAGTGCTGTGCTCACTGTGAACCTGCTCACAGCCAGCCTGGGCTCCCTCCCTGAGAATGAACCTCCTGCCCAAATGAGGTGTCACAAAATCATCTCCCCAGAACATTCCCACCCCCAGCATTCCACAGGCAAGCTGCACATGGAGCACAGCAGCTGCTGTGCAGCAGCTTCAGGCAGGTTTTTAATGTCAGGTTTGCTCTGAAAATCATTTTCACCTCCTCATAGTCCACAGTCTTGGGGTAAATTAATCCAACCTGGAGAAATGGATTTTCTTCTCAAGTCAAATCAAAATGCAACCCTGGAATATGGTTTTCTACAGAAGGCAGGGGGAAAGGGAAAGGGGGAAAAGGGAAGCAGGGGAANTTAT
This sequence comes from Alaudala cheleensis, assembly GCA_013398995.1. Classification (NCBI taxonomy): domain Eukaryota; kingdom Metazoa; phylum Chordata; class Aves; order Passeriformes; family Alaudidae; genus Alaudala; species Alaudala cheleensis. Next base: position 31,832 of record VWYE01017205.1, read on the forward strand.
GGTTTTCCACAGAATGAAGGGGGAAAGAGAAAGGGGGGAAAAGGGAAGCAGGGGAAGGAAGGACGTCTTTGACCTGAGAGAGAGCACCTTCCTATGAATCCCACCACACCACAGTCCTGGTTTGCTCTTTTCTCCAAAACAGCAACTTCAGGGTTCCAGGGATTTTTATTTTTTACACCTGGGTCATTCCCTGGGTAACAGACAGGATGGACTAAATGTGGAAGAAATAAACTTGTCTGAACTTGAGAGGAGCATCAGACCAGCATCAAGCTGAGCTGCCACACATGAACATCCTCCTACCAGACATGGTTTTCTCCTCTGTCCTTCCACAAGGGACTCACTAAAGGCAAAAGGAACCAGGCAAGGCAAAGAAGCCTTTCCATCCAACTTCCAGGAACCTACAGGACCAAGCTATTCTTTCAGGTCACTCTAAAAAAAGATTAATTTTCTTTTTTTCAAGAAAAACAGTGGGCATTTCCCCCCAAATCTGCCACCTCCCTGCTGCTGTGAGAGATTTAACTAACTCTGGCTGGGGTTCTGTGAAGTTCAGCTGCAGGCCCATTATCTCAGCCCTGCCCTTATCCCTCCTGCAGCCCTGGCTCACACTGCCCAGTTACCCCAAACCTTAAATACAGCCCTGGCCTTTCTGCAGGAGCCAGAAAAAAGGTGGCCAGGAGTGGGAACAGGCAGCAGACAATGACACACAGCACAAAGGGACTGAGCTCAGTGACTCCCAAAATAAACCTGCTCCAGGGATTGGGACACCTGTCCCCAGGTGGATTTTGAGCTGTTGTTGTGCAGCCACTCTCTCTCTCTCCTGCTGGATGAGCCAACAGGTGGAGGTTTGGCTGTTCCTCCCTCTGAGATGGATTCCATCCTGGCAGGTTTGGGGTTGGATCAACCACACACACACACACACTCACACACGACACACCTCACAGGCAGAACAAAGAACCCTCAGCATCACAATCATCCCAGCAGCCTCAGAAACTGCTATTTCCTTCCCTCCCCCTCCCAAAACACAGATTATTTTTTTCTCCAGGCCTCTCACTTACCTCTCCCATGGCCCGTCCCTCCAGAGCCAGCGCTTGGAAATCGTGATTCAGCTCATCCATGGAACGCACCTGTTCACACAAGGGGGAGAAAAGGCCATGAGGAAATGCTTTTATTTCCTGTTATTTCTATTATAATCAGAGTTTATAGCCATTTTTCTGCTCCAGACTGAGAGCTACATTCCCCATGAGAGCCTGTAACAAGGTTATGGAGCTCCAGAGGATGACTTACCTTTAACACTCCCAGCAGTTACAACATTTATATACTTTCATTATTATATACACACGTGTATTATTACACACAGATTGATTTATGTGTGTTAGATTTACACATGCACAAGAAAAGACCAACCAGCAATTACTTTTAAGACACACAAAGCCTAACACAACTGTCTCTGCTTGTATTTCACAGTGGTTTCAGGTGAGAGAGTCAAGGTATGAGGAGTCAGCATCATTTCAGGTGGGAATCAGGAAAATCTGTATAAACCTGGCAAATTTACATTCAGGTTACACTGACATGAAGGAGAAAAACACAATGGTTTGATTTGATGAAAATTGAGTTATTTAGAGCAGAAACTTGAAACTGTCTAGGTAGATAGAACCACAGAATGTCCTGAGTTGAACAGATCCACAAGGATGATCCAAGCCCAGCTCCTGCCCGACCCCCACCAATCCCCCCTGGGCATCCCTGAGCAGTGTCCAAAGGCTCCTGGAGCTGTGGCAGCCTCGGGGCCGTGCCCATTCCCTGGGGAGCCTGGGCAGTGCCCAGCACCCTCTGGGGGAAGAACCTTTCCCTGCTCTGCAGCCTGAGCCTGCCCTGGCCCAGCTCCAGCCGTGCCCTGGCTCTGTCCCTGGCCCAGAGCAGGGATTGGTGCCTGACATGGACTGGATATGCTGAAAATGCAGGAAAACCCTTCTCCTGCTTCTTATTCCTAAATCTCAGCCACTGAGCACACAGGAGGAAGCAAATGAAGAAAGAAAGCCCAACTCTGGACTCGAGGCCAAAGCCCACGTGCTGGGACCAGGAGCAGGTGATTGCCCTCCCCAGCCCCAGCCACAAACACCCCACACAAGCAGGAACTACTCCCCTCATACTCAGTGTTTACACACCCCCTGCAGCCCAGCAGGGCTGAGGCACCGCTCTGCTGAGCAGGGAGGAGTTTATAAAGCTCTTCTAAATGAATACTGCCCACACTGATCCAGTGTGCTGGATGCAGGATGCTGCAGGTTTACACACAGGGTTTAGTCCTGGCTCAGCACAGAGCCCTCCCAGGCTGAGGAAGGGCTGCAATACCTGGTGGGTGAGTTACAGGACAAAAAAAACCCAAAAATTGTTTAGATGCTCATGACCCACCAGTGAGCAGCACTGTAATGTTACACCACCATCACTGACCTTAACCCTGATTTCTGATACTGCAGAAGCACTTCCAGCAGGACCAGGACCTTGGGATTGTGTTTTATTTCTATTCTAAGACAATATTCTGAACATGTCAACTAAGAATCAGATGGAAGAAAGCACCATATTAACCTCCAGAAATCCCCTCCAGTCTGAATGCTTCTGTTCTGTGGCCATCATACTTGGCAAAAGATTAGTGGTATATTATTGAAATATTTCATAGATATATACTTGATTTGCAAATCCTCTGGGGTCAGTCACTCAGAATCCCAGTTCAAAACCATGTACCTCTTGTTACTGTATCTCAGCTATTTTCAGTTCTGCCTCAGCCCTGCCACCTTTTGCAGTGACATTTGTCACACGGGCCACTGACAGGGAGTGAAACCCTTCCCAAAACTGCAGCCCCAGAGCCTCCTCCCCTGCCAGCTCCTCCCCTGCTCTGCAGCTGACACAGCTCAAACGTCACTGGGACCAAATTCTTCCATGGAGCACTTGGAGCTGAACTCATGGAAAGTGCTGCAGCCCCCAGATGTGCCAAACCACAAAAGCTGGCAGAGAGCAAATGATTATTTCCATCAGACATCAGAGGAAAGGAGAAGTTGCAGAGAGGATTCAGAAGGTGATGTGAACTCATCACTGTGATGTCCCAGCAAACCAGAGAAACTGCTCCCAGTGCACCCAGCAGCTTCCCCAAAACAAATCATCTCCAGGGCTGGGTGCTGAACTGTGGGAACCTCAAAACAAAGCTGCTACAAAGATCCAGTCACTTCATTCCCAGCAAAATCCAAAAGTATATTAAATGATGTTTGTATTTGATTTGGTCAACGTGGAATCATGCAATGGTTTGGGTTGGAGGGGGCATTAAAGCTCACCCAGTGCCAGCCCTGCCATGGCAGGGACACCTCCCCCTGTGCCAGGCTGCTGCCAGCCCCAATGTCCAGCCTGGCCTTGGGCACTGCCAGGGATCCAGGGGCAGCCACAGCTGCTCTGGCAATTCCAGCCCAGCCCCTGCCCACCCTGCCAGGGAATAATTTTTCCCATATATCCAATTTAAACCGATTCTCTTGTCAGTTTGAAGCCATCTCCTACTGTCACCCCAGGCTCTTGTCAACAGTCCCTCTCCATCTTTCCCTGCAGGCACTGAAGGGCCACAATGAGATCACCCCAAAGCCTTCTCTTTTCCAGGCTGAACAATCCCAGTTCTCTCAGCCTTTCCTCACAGCAGAGGTGCTCCAGCCCTGCAGATGCCCTGGTGGCTCCTCTGCACTCACTCCAACAGGACAATGCCACACAGGAGAAACAGGCTGTCCCCATCCCCTTCCCAAACATCCCTCAGCCCAGCCATGAGGAGAAGCAGAAAACAAAAATTGCCTTTCCTATCAGCTATCAGAGGTGAGGAAATGAAGAACTTATTCATTCAGATATTTTACATCCCTTATCATCTCTCTTTTAAGAATCCTAACAAATATGAGTAAAAGCATTTTCTAAATCAGGTCTTTGTGCCTGACTTGGGCCACTCTATGCTCATAAAAACAGCAATTCTCAGGCTCTTTCAGTCACACAGTTCCTTTACCTTCATTGATCATTGGATCTATTTATTTGATTTTCAAAGACTGCATCCTTTTCCCATTTCTCAGTGCCTGTAATATTAAATAGCAACACATTTTCACCTCACTGCACACAAATATCACAGGGCTCCTTTGTTTTCCTTCCAGGAAGAACAAAGTGTCTGAAACAGCAGAACACAAAGCAAAGCCCTGACTTCCAACACCTCTGCATTCCAGAAATCAGGGATTCCTCTGGAATGGCAATTAAACATTAGAGCTGATGATCTTCCACCTCATCAGGATCTGTTCTTGTTAAGGACCCTGAGCTCTGAGGAGCACAGAGCAGAGCCAGGATGATGTAAACATGACAAACACAGAGGTGCACAGAGTCAGAACTTCTCCCCAGATGAGCACTGATGCCGATGAGATGTGATTACCAGAAAATGTGGTTCACCACTGAAGCAGAGATTTGAAAGAAATCCAGCGGACAATGCCAGGATCGATTGGCTGCACGCGGGAGCGATGCCCTGACACCCAGATCTGACACCCAGGCTCCTGGCAGGGACAGGTGAGCTCCAAACTTCAACAACCACACAAGGAGGGGCCAGCTGGGGTCCCAACTGCCCCAGAAGTGACCCAACCAAACCTGACTCCAGCACCCCAAGGCTGACCCCTGCTCCAGCCTATTCCAGGCAGGCTGTGCCTCTGCAAAGGGATGCAGAGTGCACATCCTCCCATCAGGAGTGAGCTGCTGCCTTCCTGAGGATGGGAGAACTCCTCCCTTCTGCTCACACTCACTCTGGAACCCCACTTCACAAAATGAAGGCTCTGGGCACGAGCACCACACTCTGGAATGAGTTCCAAAGCAGGTTCATGGCACAGGAACATCCCTCCCCTGAGAACGTGTGGATGCACTCAGAATTATCAACATCTCATTCAAAAGAGCACTAATACAGGAATGTGTGTCAGTGTAACACACTCCAGCTCCAGCCACTCCACTGACTCACAAATCACTCCCTGCCTGCCCAGTGGGAACTCCCATCTCAAAGTGGGATTCACTACCAGCCACACTAAGAAACTGGAGCAAAACCACAGGATCACTGCACCTCCTGAGGCTGGGCAGAATTCAGCCTCTGCTCTGCACCATTCTCACCCCTCTGCTGGAAAACATGGGACAAAGCAAGACACAGCTGGAGNGGGTCTCTCCTATCCTGAGGTGCCAGCACAGGGACAGTCACTGCCCTGCTCCTGTTGGTCACACTGCTGGTGACACAGCCCAGGTGGCAGCAGCCTCTGGCACACCTGGGCTCATGTTCAGACTGTCACCCCCAGGGCCTTTTCCTGCTTTCCAGGCTCTGCCCCAGCCTGGAACTGCCAGGGTTGTGCTGACCCACAGGCAGGACCCTGCATTTCACCCTACTGATCCTCCCAACCCCCCTGGTCTCACACTGGGGCTCCAGGGGCCTTTCCCAATTCCAACAGCAGACACCCAATCCTGTTCCAGGGGGACAAAAAGCACAGAATGTTTCCACCTCTCCTGCATGGCAGATCAACCCATTTCACTCTCCTGAAACCCAAACCTATTTCTCCCACAGTCAATGGCCACTTCAAACCTCACAGACAGCAGAGGAGCCTCNTGCCCTGCTCCTGTTGGTCACACTGCTGGTGACACAGCCCAGGTGGCAGCAGCCTCTAGCACACCTGGGCTCATGTTCAGACTGTCCCCCCCCAGGGCCTTTTCCTGCTTTCCAGGCTCTGCCCCAGCCTGGAACTGCCGGGGTTGTGCTGACCCACGGGCAGGACCCTGCATTTCACCCTCCTCATCCTCCCAACCCCCCTGGTCTCACACTGGGGCTCCAGGGGCCTTTCCCAATTCCAACAGCAGACACCCAATCCTGTTCCAGGGGGACAAAAAGCACAGAATGTTTTCACCTCTCCTGCATGGCAGATCAACCCATTTCACTCTCCTGAAACCCAAACCTATTTCTCCCACAGTCAATGGCCACTTCAAACCTCACAGACAGCAGAGGAGCCTCTCAGCAGCTCTGAACCAAACACACTCCTGGGGATTTTCCAGCCCCTTAAGCAGCTCATTCATGTCAGGCAGCCACCTCACACAGGACACCTGCACTTTCTTTCCTTTTAAATAAGATTAGACAGCCTCAGCAGCACAAAACTCAGTGACAACAGCTCAGAAGCAAATGCTTTCATTGTCCCAAAGCTATCCAGACACCAACCCTTGTCTGTGTCTGGAACACTTCTGAATGGATGGAGCTGTAGCAGACAGGGACAAAGCACAAGTCCAGCAGGTGAGGATGTTCTGTGTGATGCTGCTCACCCATCACCCCACAAACCCAGGCAAAGACACTTTTCCCTGTCTCCAAACACCTTCAACACAAAGATTTGTTTCCCAAGTTAACTCGTGCAGAAGAGCAAAGACTCAGATGCTCATCACAGACATCACCAAAGATCCACAGGTCTGGATCACCCTGGACAGTGAGAGTGGAGGAACAACCCACACACAGGGACTGGGACCAAACCCCTCCTGCCCAACTCTAACACAGCACCCCAAACCAGGCCCTGGTGTCCCCTGGGGTAAAGAACTGCAACACAGCAAAGGGGTCATAAAGATGCTTCCAGGGCATCTGGAGCCCCTCTGGAGCCAGGCTGGGAGAGCTGAGGGTGCTCCCCTGGAGAGGAGAAGGCTCCAGGGAGAGCTCTGAGCCCCTGGCAGGGCCTCAAGGGGCTCCAGCAGAGCTGCAGAGGGACTGGGGACAAGGCCTGCAGGGCCAGGAGCCAGGCAATGGCTTCCCAGTGCCAGAGGGCAGCAATGGATGGGATGTGGGGCAGGAATTGTTCCCTGGCAGGGTGGGCAGGGGCTGGGCTGGCACAGGGTATCCACAGCAGCTGTGGCTGCCCCTGGATCCCTGGCAGTGCCCAAGGCCAGGCTGCATGGGGACACTGGGAGGTGTCCCTAACATGGCAGGGCTGGCACTGGATTATCTTCAAGGTCCCTTCTGAACCAAACCACCTGAGATTCCACAAAAATACAGAATTCCAGGATTCCCCAAACCTGCAGCAGCCCCAAGCCCAGCCCCTGCCAGGAGCCAGGGCACTGCTGGTGCTGCAAACTCTGGTTCATCTGATCCCAGCACAGCCAGGCCTGGGGGAATGGCACTTGTCAGAAGGGATTCTGCACTCAGGTCAATTAACAGCAGCCAGGGCCCCAAACTGTCCTTCTGATTACTAAACAGGGAGCTGAAGCCCCAACAAATTAGCATGAGGACAACAAGGAATTTACCTTGCAGATTTCCAGGGCTGTATTTTTTATTCCAGAATAATCCAAGGGGTTTTTTCATACCCTGAGAGCGAGCAGTAAAGCAGGTGAATTGTAATTTTAGGTAAATATTAATGTCAACAATCTGTGTTAATACTGCACCTTATATTAAGCAAATATGGTTGCTAAAATGACCTTTACATATGAATTCCAAGTGCAGGGCTGTATCACATTTCAGCTATCCCAGGGGATTGTACACCAGTTTTTTATATCTTAAGGAATCCTCATTTATATAGAATTTACATTCACCTGCACAGACAGGCAGCCAAACTATCCAAGGCTAAATTTCACTCTCAACCCCAAAGGATTCTTTTTCTTCCTCTTTATACACGAGATGTTTCCCAGGAAGCAAAAGGCAAGTGGAATTAAACAAAAGAAATAAAACAATCAGGCATACAGGAGGAAAAAACAGAGAACACTAACTAAAAATTCCTTTGGAGAAAAAGAACGTAAAAAATGTTTGTTCATAAATATTTGAGCTAAGAAATATTCTAGTGATGATGTAAACTGTCTCTAAAAGTGCACCATGAAGCACAATCCATTATTTTTTTATTTTTTGATGTTGAACACTAAATAGCTCAAATACCTGTATTTATTGGGGGTAACAGTGACTGAAGAGGGTTTAAATTCTCTGTTTCTATTTAGCTAATTCTGATAGAGGGGAACCAAAGCAAACCTCTGCCAGCCCCAGCTCTCCAGGTTCCCATTCCCATTCCCAAGGCTGCCTTTCCCTTTTCCCAGCCCTTCCTCACCCCAGGATCCTCCCTCCCTCCCTTCACACTGGAGCATTTGCTCTCCCCCAATTCCCCTCCTGGCCAGGAGGGATCTGCTCCCACTGAGGCAGGAATTCCTGCAGCTGGAACATGCAAATGGAGAATTTCAATATTCTTTTGATCTGCAGTAAATTACAGGGCCCAGTGCTGCCCTCAGCCCTGCAAACCAACTCCAGGGAATCCCACAGAGACTTGCACAGGGAATTCTGGGCCAAGCACCCTGAGCTCCTCTTTGCCATCCTGGGACCACAAATCATGGGAAGGGCTCATTCCTGCTGCTGCCTGAGCTCTGGGAGGGCCTGGAGGAGCTCCCAGGATTCCAGCTCTACACAGGGCTCTACACAGCTCCCACCTGCTGGGGGAGCTCTCTTGTTCTGCTCCTCCACTGATGCACAGAAATGTGAGAAATGATGTTATTGTTCTATTTCTCCAGAGATACAAATGTCCTGATTTCTCAGCTCCAAGATCCCAGGATTCCAGACTCATTTGGGGTGGAAAGGACCTTAAAGCCCATCTCCTGCCATGGGCAGGGTCTCCTTCCAGTGGCCCAGGCTGCTCCAATCTCTTTCCAACCTGGCCTGGAAGATCCAACAGCATTTGTTTTGTTTGTGAGAAAACAAGAAGAGAAATTTCAAGTTCTCCTTGTTTGTACACTCCAGGTGCTTACCCAGAGTGTGATTATTCCTTGGATATTTATTTTGAACTCCTGTGCACTCTGCAAGTGTGAATGTAACATTTCCATTCATTTGGCCTCCATATTTTAAATCTTGCTCAATTTGCAATTAAAAAAAAAAAAAGCTCCAAACGAACTATTCTCTAGTAAAACATCCCTCAAAAAAAAGTCAACATTACTACAAGAACACCAGAATTGAGACAGGAAGAACAAGAATCAGTAAAACCAAGAAACATCCTTCGAATGGAGAGGAGAAAACCAAAAACTGCAGCTGAATACTGTGATTTATAAACTCACAATTGTTAAAGCCTTTAAATGAACTAAAGGTTTACAAATTTCAGATGGAAACAAATCCTCCTTCAGCTGGGGGAGGCTGCTTGAGTTTGTCTTGTTTGAACAGCTCACACAGGAGGTTATTTCAAAAAACCCCATATCTGAGTGCACTCAGACACATTTACAGCATCCAGGAGAGGGGAAATGCATTCCCCAGCTGACAGCAGGGAAAGCATCACACCCTCCACAACAGGTTTGCCACTGACAACCAGAGCAGGGTTAAAACATGTTGTTCCATCAACTGATTACTGCACTATTTTTAGCCTTCTCCCATAACAATAGTGGGTAAAGAAAGAATGTGAAGTCACAAGTATTAGACAGGATTAGGTGGTTTAACTACTATTTTTGTAGTAAAGGATTCATGGTTAGAATTGCTACTACCATTAGCACTGGAAGCAAAAAGCCATTGAAATTGCAGATTGGCTAATGCCTTCCCTGGCACAGGGCCAGGCTGATTAATGATTCAGGGGCCAGAAATAACTGCAGCAAAGGCAGCCTTGCAGAGGGGCTCTCCTTCCTCAGCTAATTATGTTTTTCCTCCCATTTTATCCACCCAGGGAAGCGCTTCATTAACGTGGAATTTAGGTTACCCTGCCATGTCTCAGGCACATACTGGGGTGCAGGATTCAAAAATACTGGATTAGGGAAGAAACACCCCCAGTTTTGTCCTGCTGGAGCTGGCAATGGCAATACTTGGGGAAAGCATCTTCTGCAAGCCAGGTGTGTGCTGGATCCGTGCGTCTGCTCAAGAGCTTGGGGCCATGCTAAGATCTGACCTCGGGGGGGCTTTTCCTTTCACTGCCAGCCCTACTCTGACCTCCCCAGGTTTCAATTCAGAGGGAAAAATGTGGAAAAGGGATGCAGCAATGTTTAATTGCAGTGCCAAGGCAGCTCTGTCAGAAGAGATGAGAGTGGCCCCGTGCCACAGTGTCAGGGTTTAGCAACAGTCGAGTTTCACCCCAGAATCAAAGTCTGACCAGGGCAAGAACCACAGCCAGATGTTCCCAATAAAAACAACTGCCCTGGAACAGAAGTTATCCCTAACAAAGGCAGGAGTAACAGGAGAGCTGAGAGCAGCTCCTTGCCGGGAGGGAGCAGCATCACATGGCAGCAGCACAAAGGAGCGTTTGTTCAGCCTGACATCAGCACTGGGGAAACAGCCTGGAAATCGTCCCTGATACACCTAAGAGGGAGTTCTCAGAGCCAGGCAAGCCAGAGACAATGCTCTGCACCAGCCCTGTATCACAGTGCTCTGCACCAGCCCTTTATGGAGGTGATTTCTGATCAGCAGCTGAAATCTGTGGCAGCTCGTGAGGAATAGGTGACTGGGGGTGGATTGGGTGACTGGGGAGGGATTGTGGGACTCAGATCCACTGTAAAACTTCACCCATTTATAAAACTGCTCCCAGGATCACAACCTGCTCTGCAGAAGCACAAGGAGGTCACAGCCAAAATCCAACGAGCTGCTGAGAGGAGAGCAAAGTTGGGGAGAGGGGAGGAGAAAACAAGCAGGACCAGTTCTGTAATAAATCTCTTTTCAAAGCACACTCATACAAGAGATCCACTGAAAGACCTGAAATCTTCTGGAAGCACTGAATTTTGTAAATTCAGTAATGTGAAAGTGTTTTTGCTCCTCCTGAGTGGGCACCATGACAAGAAAGCAGAGCAGAGCAGCAACAACCACAGAGAAATCCCAACAGCAGCACAGCAGGTCGCTTGCACAATCAATCCCAGCTGGACAATCTTATCTGCAGCTGCCCATCAGGAACAGTAAAATCCATGGATTTGGAGGAAACAGAGTCTCAGAGTGCTTTTCTGAATGTTTCAGAATGTTTTCTCTCCCCTGAATATCACAAGGATCTTCCAACCTGAAATATCCAACTAAGCCAATCAACTTGTGGCTCCTTCTACCTCAGGAGAAATTTTCAAGGGGCAACACAAAGCAGAAAACCAAATTAAATGTTCCAGTTCCCCTCCCAGGCTACCCCTAGACTATGGAGAAATCTCTGTAAAACACATCAGCCAAACCAGACATTTCATTTCAGCAAGGAATTATGTTTCAAATTACCTGGGTATCAAATTAGCACAGCCCTTTCAGTGTGGGGGAAAGGAAAGCCCTGAGCAGTTCACTGGGACACAAGGAAGTTCCCATGAAAACTCAACAGGTTTAATGAAACAGAGGTCAGAAAGCACCTTCAAGAGCTGAGCCACAGGTGCTGTCACATGGCTTGTGTGACAAGGGACTCACTCCATGCCTTCCAGCACATCCAATTATTTGGAGCACATTTCCACAGGCACATCAGAAATCATGGGATGCTTTGGGTTGGACCCCAAATCCCAGCTCATTGCACCCCTGCCATGGGCAGGGACACCTTGCACTGTCCCAGGTTGCTCCAAGCCCCATCCAACCTGGCCTTGGGCACTGCCAGGGATGAGGCAAAACCTCTGTCCTGAGGAGTTCAGCATCACTCGAGCCAGATTTCACTTTGGAAGAACCACCAGGGCTGCCTTTGCTTCCAGGACCTCTTTAGAGGACCTTGCCACAACTTTCATGCAAACTCTGGCCATGGTGCCTGCCAGCAGCACCCAGCATTGTCAGACTGCTCAGATCCAGCTGCTCACAGAGCAGGAAGCAGCCTGGCTGAGGAGCTCTGCTCCACGAGGGCAGCTGCCAGATTTGCCTCCTGCCTGGGCTCCAATCCCAGCTCCCAGTGAAGAACTGACATGGTCACACTGCCAAAAGGCAAAACTGAGCAGAAACCCCAGTCCCAGCCCTGTTGTGCTCACTATTCTTCACCAACTCCATGTGAAAAATTCCCCACATTCAACAAGACCATCCCTGCAGAGTTCCATTGTCTCCAATTATTAATTAAACATGCTCTGAGAGAAAGCAAATGCCTAAAATCATTTGCTTCTACTAAGCAACTCCCACACTACCCAAGTGCAATTCAGACAGTCTAAATATATCCACTGACTGCAATTCCAGAGGGACCACCACCACAGAACTCTCCCTTCACTCCAGTTCAAGCACACACACGCTCGAGCCACAGGAGCCCCCAGCCAAGAAAACCCAGCCAATTTTCCTCAAAACCTGCTCAGTGTTGATAACTTGTCCCAGCTGAATATGCTGAGTGTCTTTTCACCCCCACCCAGGAGCAGCAGAGGCTGTTTGGGTTTGGGAGGGGATCTGTGCAACCTTTCATAACCAAGGCAGATCCAACCTGGGCCATTCCTCACCTGGAGCCATCCTGTGCCCTCCCTACGTGATGTCCTGATCCCTGCTCAGGTTTTTGGCTGGATAAACAGCACACAAACACTCCAGAGCAGCCAGGGGAACACTGCCCAACAGCCTAAGCCTGGTCACTCAAACATTAAAATCACTGGGCACCCTGACACTCAACTCATCTGGCTGCTTTTTGTGGGTAAAAAGAGAAACATTTGCAGCTCAGTGTCTTCCATGGAAGTTTGGTGGGTGATGAAGGAATTGGAGCTGCAAACAGCTGGGATTTTGCACAGGAGATCTGAGAGACCAAGTTAGGAAGTCAAAAGTCTGATTCCAGCACCACTTCAGTGTCTGCAGGGACAAAGAAGACCTTGTAGCACAAGTTGTTTTGTGTGGATGGTGAAGCTTTGATATCTAAATTTGTGAAATGACAGGGGCATCTTGAATCGCTTTACTTTATATATAAACACAGCCCCACACACCTTCCAGAGGAGAAGGGGAAAATGCATCAGGAAAAGATAAGCAAAACACAAACAGACACAGTATTTTCCTGCTGCTCAGGAGAGGACACCACCAGGAAGGAGATTCCTCCTCTCCTCCTTAGGAGAAACTTTTCATTAAACCATCCCTGCTAAAGCCACTCTCAGCTCAATTCCCAGAGCTACCAGGAGGAAGAGCCCAATGAAACCCATGGAAAACCAGGGTACTGCAGCTCAGCTGTGACTCACAGCACTCCTGGCTGTTTAAAAGCACCATGAAATGCCATCACTTGGTAAAAGGCACTGCAGTGTTATCACCAACAGACACACATCTGTCAGCACACGGAACAAAAAGAATCTGGGATTCAACAATTAAAATCTTTCTACCTTTAATCACAACCTCCCAAGCTCTAGGCAGACATTAACCTATATTAGCCTATAATTAGTTTTTTTCTGACTTCCCATTATCTTTTAGCTACTGAGTTTCCTAACCAGTCTTCAAGGCTGGGCCCTCCCTGAACCATCTCTGAAAGTCTAAAATGAAAAGTACAGTATTAAAAGTATAAAAAGAAACTGAGAGTCAGGAGACATCCCTAATGACTCCCTGCCTCCCTGCATGTCCCAGCACTTCCTTCCAACTTCTGCTCTTGCAGGCCAAATTCAATTCTACCCCAGCTAAACACAAACTGAATGAAACCATTTTGCATGTTTAAGATTAGCCCTTGCTCCAAGGAATTTATAATGTGAGAAGCAGATGTGGAGGTGGCCAAGAAGTCAAAAAGAATGGCAGTGTTAGGATGACACATACCCTGCATTCTGCTCCCCAGGAGTCAAACCCTGAGGCAAGCAGACAAGCATGGAAAAAGAGGGATGGATTTATCACCAAACTCTGATAAAAGTGCCCATCAATCACTGCAGCACCCAATATCAAATGAGACAGAGGAGAACAGGGGTAGTGCCCACCTCAGAGCTGACTTGGAAGAAATCAGACACAAAGACTGGTTTAGAGATGAGCACTGAATGCAAAAACATTGGAACTCAGGCTGTACCACATTTCTCACAGTGTAAAAGCCAGCAGGAAGCAGAACTGATACAAACCCCAAGGTTAATTCTGCTCTGGAGGGTATTTCCGGAGCCTCAGCTCCCAGAACTCACAGGGGAAACTGAGAGCATCACACAGAACCACCTCTGTGAGCTCCATCCTGCAGGTGTGATCTGTCCACACAGCCTCCTCACCACTGTCCTGCTGCCAGACAAGCCAGGAACTGCACTGCAAAAGTTCATTTAAACTAGCATAAGTTAATGAGCTTTCCCTTTCATTAAGTGGTTTATTTATTAGGATAATTTCATTTCAGAAGTTACTGAAGAAAATCAAGCTGAGCAACACTTCTGCTGACAGCAGGGCAAGCCTCTGGAACAGGCAGGATTCTGTTGTTTGAGTGAAAGTTTAAGGCTTTCCATTATTAAATAAATAAAAGTTCAAATACCAGCAGAGTTTTTAATGACTGAGAGCTTGAAGTGCTCTGTCCCCACCCCCCCTTATCTCCAGTGAGTTTTGTTGTCTTTGCTTTCAGGGATTTGCAGTGAAAGGAGGATGAAAGTGTAAGCTGGAGCAAAAGAGGATTGAGAATTTATGACATCATTTTAATTCATGAAGTCATCTGGCCACAAAATGCCCAAACAATAGCAGGCCCTGCCAGGTATCTCCACCCCAAGACTCTGTGGCAGCTTTGATTTGAAAAACCTACAAGTCTACAGGAAGAAATTCTTGCTTATTGTTTCTTTCACAACTTAAAGTTTTAAGATCTCTGGTACTGATGTCTCTTGAAGCAAGTTTTACAGTTACTGACTGGAAACTTGGCTAATAAACAGAAAAATTACATCTGTTTCAATGTAGTTATTTCTTCTGAAGTGATACCTAAATACTACACTTCTCCATAAGGGAATAACAACAATATTTTTCTAGCTCCTTACTCCTATTGCAGTATTTTATGTGATTTTTCTTCCAGAACAAATTAACAGGGCACTTGGGTTTATTTCTTTGTTGATGTACACACTGCCTTCAGTGAGGCTGCAAAATTCCCTGCAATGTTTGCTTTGAAATGGTCTGGTTGGCAACACATCCCCTGGGGAGGCACAGCAGAGGAGCAAGGGCTTGGCCCCTTTGATTCCAGAAACTGGAGGCAGGAGAAGTTCATAAAGGTTGCAAAAGCTTTGTGTCTGCTGCCCTGGCAATATTTGTGGGGAATCATTCTGCTTTAAAATGTGCTTACACTTGGGTTCTGCTGCCTGGGAGAGGAAGCACTCGTGTGTCTTTGATGAGTGAGCTACAGGTCACAGACAGAGTGGAGTGAGTCAGCCACTCGTTTAACTGCAGCACAAGTGACAATGCCACTGCTGAAAAGACTTCTAGTAAACACCACTGCCACACAGCCTGGCCCACCACCCCTCTAGAGGCTCTGAGTGGCTCTAAGAAGTTCCTAAAACCACTGGTTGGTGACACTCTTAAGGCTGCTCTTCTCAGTTCAGCTACACACATCATCACCACCTTCCCTTCTACAGGATAACCACAAAAACCCAACCCCAAAGCAATGAAATCCAGTCAAACGTACCACCAGCAACTTCCACTCCTGTGTTTTCCAATATTGGGAATGGTAAAAGCCCAACCTACATGCATTGGCAGTTTTGTAATACGATTACATAAGAATTATTTAACTACAGCAACAGTTTTGCAAAGCAGCAGCAGCAGCAGTCACGGCTATGCTGGTTCACACACCAGAAAAAAAAAATCAATAAAGGGAGTGATGAATTTTGTAAACATGCATTGGACTGTCACAGGGAGTGTGTTGGGAGTTGGGATTTCAACACTCTTGAGAGCAGAAACCTTTCAGCTCAGAGCTACCAGGGCACGGCCACCCTGAAAAGAGTAAACAAACAGCACGGCTGTGGCCACTCCAACTGCACCAGCAGCAGCTCCAGCCTTAGAAGAGCACCATGAGAAGCACCTCTGAGAAGCCTGCAGGGCCGAGCTGGGAAGGCTGGGAGTGCTTTGTGTACCTGATGCTCTGCATGGATGTTGTCCCCGGTGGGCCAGCGGTGCTTGCTGTTGTTGTAGCCGCCGCCGCCGCTGCCTCCGCCCCCGAGCTGCTCCCCGTGCTGCCTCTGGAAGAAATAATCCACCATGGCGTCGTCCTGGGAGCGCCCTGCCACGCCTATGGATCCCGGCACGGGGCTGGAGTGTGTCCCTGCTGCAAGGGCCTGGTTTGCAGCTGGCTGTGGCTGAGCCTGCGAGCCTGTGCCAGATGTCAGTACCACAGGCATGGTGGGGTTGGCTGTGTCTTGAGCGTGCTGCTTCAGGTGGGGGCTGAACGAGTCCTGCCACAGAACTGCTTTTCTCTTCAACACGCACGCTACGCTCATTCCACCAGCACCTGCAGGGGGACACGGGGGAGAGAGAGGGGAAAGAGACATGAAATCCTTCCAGCTGCAGCTCGGAGTGTTAAATAACATCAATAATCCTGTGACTGGCAGGGGAACATCGCTGTGCCAAACGTGACTCGCCCTGAGAACCCAGCAGCTCAAACAGCACTGAGAAATGCACGGCAGTCCCACGTTCTGTGCTGCAGGGGGGTAGCAGGAGGCACAGGATGCCCATGGAACACCAGCAGAATGGCAATTTCTGCCAGGGATAACACACTGTCTGCAAAACTGCTGAGAAAAAGCTCCCAAAAAACCTGTGGAAGGCAGTGACACCAGAACCTGCTGTGCCCATTGATACCAGGCAAAAGAGGCCTGGTGCCATATCCACATAAACACTCGAGGCTCCCTGTATCCCAAAGTACTCCCTCAGTCATGCAAAGCAGCTAAGCAACAGTTGGGTTTGGTTTGGTTTTGGTTCTTTTTCTCAATGCAAACTTAAAATCCTGGATTTCTGCTCGTACAGTCCATGGCAGTGACACCAGAACTTGCTGTGCCCACTTGACACCAGGCAAAAGAGGACTGGTGCCACATCCACATAAACACACGAGGCCCCCTGTATCCCACTGTATCCCAAAGTACTCCCTCAGTCATGCAAAGCAGCTAAGCAACAGTTGGGTTTGCTTTGGTTCTTTTTTTCAATACAAACTTGAAATTCTGGCTTTCTGCTCTACAGTCCACGGAGCCCCAAACACAGCGTGCACTCTGCTGCTCACTCAGAAGCTGTGCTCAGGAGGCAGTAAAACCCATGGACATGCTTTATGGAATTCCCTGGAGGAAGAGCAGCAAACCTGGGATCTGGGCAGAACTTTCCAGAGCAGGCACAGCCAGCACTGCTGGTCCCACTGTCGATGGCACCAGGGGAAAACTGGACAACTCCAACTCATTTTCAGTACCCAGAGCACTGAACACTCCAATAAAATACCCCAATAAATGAAACACCCTGTATGTTTTGCATACATCCAAATGATCTGTGAGCAGGAGGAAAACCTGCAGATTAAGCTGACAGCAACTCACTAACATCCTATTCCCTAAATATTTTGATAACATTCCAGCAGCACAAAACCACAGAAGTTTGTTTGTTATTTTAAGGCAGGACTATCACAGCAATAAAGACACTACAGGTGTGAACAGCAAAGTGTTTTCCCCTGTTATGTAATACTCACACAAGAAGCCAAATTCATTAGGGAAGGCATGGGATAGTCTGAATTAATCTTTATTAAGAAGATCAATAGTTTATGACTTGAGGTACCTAAATGTAGCCCCACTGAGAGTTCTGAGGATGAAACTGGGGCAGTGGAGCCCTGAGAAGTTGCTGGCAGAGCAGCCCCAGGATGTTTCACTGATGTACCTGGGTGGCTGCAGAGCTTGGCCCTGCTCCTGCCAGCAGCTCTTCAGGACCTGAAAGGAGGCTCTGTTCCCTCCCTGCTCCTCGTAGTAGCCCTGAACAACACTCAACTACTACAAACAACTTCCAAGAACAATTTACTAACAGTGGGGAGACCAAAATAAAAAATCCGAGCCCTACCTCTGATCAAACTTTGTTAGGTTTGCCCCACGAGTCAAACATGGGGTTAATATTTAGAGGAAAACGACTCTAAAACCTGCAGAGATCAGGTCGTTTTAATTGCACCTCCAACATAACTTGGTGCTGCACACACACACCCCAGGGCCACTCTGCAGGGCTTTTTATACACTCACAACTTAAATACCAGGGACATCCAACCCGACTCACTCCTCCAGCTTTCAAAGGGTCTGGAAATCACCACCTTCCCCACATACTTGAAAAAACACGATATGACTAAATCTTGACTGATTTTAAGACAACAATTCAGTTTAATGGCATTTTCCTCAATCCTTCCGTAATATCACATGAAGTACTCAAGCTCCTCGATGTAAAAAGAACAAAAAAATTAAGTAATTATGGAAAGAAATCAGTTTGTCATCAAACCCAGGCGTGTATTAACAGCAGCAATGAAATCCGAGCAGCCCCTCGAAAGGAAGTTACAAGTTATCTCAGGGCAGACCGTATAAAAACAAACAAACAAAGGAAGATACTATGAATCCCCACCAATAATCTTCCAGTATCCATAGACTGTGACAAGCCCATTACACTGAGAAACAAGGTACAAAGTTGCACTGCTGCAGCCTTTGCTCCTTCAAAAGGTTGCGGGTCCCTCCGTCCGCAGACACTAATTAATTTCTAGGTTAATAAAGGTGTTATCATAAAAATCAGGAAGGTTCAGAAAATCTCAGTCAATGGACTGAGGAGAGGCTGCTCCCAGCCGCTTCCTCTTCGGGCTGCTCCAAACACGAGCAGAAAACTTGGCAAAGGCGACATTTTGCAAGGGAGCAGAGGAGAAGGGAGCATTGTGGGTAGTTCAAGTTTAGTTCCAAGCCGTGTTTTTATGGGAATGCCGCGTTCGAGGCAGCGGGACAGCTGAATCCTGTCATTCAAAGCTCCCGGAGCCCCGGGAATACACGCAGTCACCTCCACAGGCACTCGCAAACCCGCAGCTGCTCAGGGCCTCCTGAGCCTCTTTCATTCCCAAACTCTTCCTAAAAATAGAGGCTCGACTTTTCCCAGGTGGAAGCGTTCGCCGGGCAGAACCCCGGGTTTGCAAACAAAGGCTTCCACGCCGCTGCACCGCGCTGCTCAGGGCAGCTCCTGCTTCTCCCCGCATGAAAACACGGCGTGGAAATGAACTGCTCCGTGCTATCACTGCAGGTAGAACACTTCAGAATTTGGGACATTCCACAAACAACAAAAAACTTCGGAGGAATCTCCCTGCAAGTTTGAAGCACCGGTGGTGACAACGCTGAATAAAGGAGCTTTAATCCACACAGAGCCGGGCTCCACTGCCAGATCCTCACGGCTCTGATTCCCAATTCCTCTCAAAATCACAGATTATTACAAAATTAACACGATGTAAAACGCCCATTTCAACAAAAGTTCAACCCCGAAGCACAGGAGTTTGGGTTGGGTGGGTTTCTTTTTTGGAAAGTTCCACTGGGAATGAAAACAGAGCCATTGTTTGAGAGCTGTGTGGCCTAGCAGAACTTTTAACGTTATCCCTGTGTTTTCCTGAAAACCTGGGGAGCCGCAGCACTGAATTCCTGACCCACCGGATTCCCAAAAACAGCAGTAAAACCCAAGGGGACCCACGGTCCCCCTTACCCCACCTCCATCCCTCTAAATAAAGGAAATTCCTTACTCATGATCTGTCTAATAAAAATCTCTGCTCCGAACAAAGTTATTAAACATTGACCAAAGCAAACAACAACAACAACAACAAAAAACCCAGAGCATTTCTCAGGTTGATGCGAGAGAGTCTTAAAATTCCAACTTTGCAGCTCACAAGGGCCGAGGCTGTTGTTATGTGAGCACGAGATAAAAACAAGGGGAAAAAAAAAAACCCACACAAACACAAAACCCCCAGGGTCACCCAGCACATCTTAAAAGGATTGTCTGCTTTTTTCGTCCCTCCCGCTGCCAGCCCCGACCCGCTCCTCTTCCAGGGACCCCTATAGCCGCCGAAACCCCCCCAAAACCGGGGGGAAAGGAACCCAACCACCCCCTCGGAGCCCTGGGGGCAACAAAGCGGGGCCTCGGCCGGGGCGACAGAGCCCCCCGGGACTGAACCGCCGGGAGAAGGGAGAGCCCCCCGGGATGGAACCCGCCCAGGAGAAGGGGGAGACCCTCCTCAGGAGAAGGGGGAGCCCCACAGACCGAGGNCCGCGGCGCGGCGGGGCCGGCCCCGGGCCGGTACTCACGGGCGGAGCGCTCGGATGCAGACGGATGCCGGGCCCCCCCCGGCCGCTCGCCGCTGCCTCTCCCCGGCCTCTCACTCCGACAACATGGCGGCGCGGCGGGGCCGCGGCCGCGCTGCACCACGGGAAGGCGAGGCCGCTCCAGCGCCGCCGGGACGGGGCGGGAGGGACAGGGATGGGATGGACTGCGATGGATCGGGATGGGATGGGACGGGAGGGACTGGGATTCGGATGGGACGGGACGGGCGGGGATGGATCGGGATGGATCGAGAAGGGACGGGCGGGACGGATCGGGAAGGGATGGGACGAGACGGGATGGACCGGAATGGATCGGGAAGCGACGGGACGGGATGGATCGGGATGGATCAGGATGGACCGGGAAGGAATGGGACGGGATGTACCGGGGTGGATCGGGAATGGACGGGACAGGATGGATCGGGAAGGGACGGGACGGGGCGGGATGCACCGGACCGGACTGGGCTGTGCCCGGACCCTGCCACACTGCCCGGGCCGGGGTCAGCCCGCAGCGCCCTCCCAGCGTGGCCCCTGCCCCGGCCAAGGGTGCGGGCACAGCCCCGCGTTCGTTCAGCCCCGCGCTGCCGCTGGCACCGCCACCAGCGCTCGCTGGGCTGGCTGATCCCCCCCAGTCTGGGCATCCTAATTTCCCCCCTAGTCCGGGCATCCTGAACGCTCTGCCGGGACACCCCACAGCCCCCCAGCCAGAGCACCCCAGTATGAGCACCCCGAGTTCCCCCAGCGTGTTCACACCGAGCCCCTCCAAGCAGGGACNACCCACACAAACACAAAACCCCCAGGGTCACCCAGCACATCTTAAAAGGATTGTCTGCTTTTTTCGTCCCTCCCGCTGCCAGCCCCGACCCGCTCCTCTTCCAGGGACCCCTATAGCCGCCGAAACCCCCCCAAAACCGGGGGGAAAGGAACCCAACCACCCCCTCGGAACCCTGGGGGCAACAAAGCGGGGCCTCGGCCGGGGCGACAGAGCCCCCCGGGACTGAACCGCCGGGAGAAGGGGGAGCCCCCCGGGATGGAACCCGCCCAGGAGAAGGGGGAGACCCTCCTCAGGAGAAGGGGGAGCCCCACAGACCGAGGGGGAGCCCCCGGCGGGCCGGGCCCGGGGGAAGGCGGGTGAGGGCTGGGATGGGCCCGCGCCCCCCCAACAATAACCCCCGTCCCCGTTACCGGAGCGCCCGCCGGGCCGCGCTCGGGGCCCGGGGCTCCCCCCGCGCCCCCTCCCCGCTAACAATGGGCCCAGGCCGCGGCCCCGATACGGAGCCGGGCGGGAGCGCCGGCGCAGCGCCNGATGGATCGGGATGGGATGGGACGGGAGGGACTGGGATTCGGATGGGACGGGACGGGACGGGATGGATCGGGATGGATCGAGAAGGGACGGGCGGGACGGATCGGGAAGGGATGGGACGAGACGGGATGGACCGGAATGGATCGGGAAGCGACGGGACGGGATGGATCGGGATGGATCAGGATGGACCGGGAAGGAATGGGACGGGATGTACCGGGGTGGATCGGGAATGGACGGGACAGGATGGATCGGGAAGGGACGGGACGGGGCGGGATGCACCGGACCGGACTGGGCTGTGCCCGGACCCTGCCACACTGCCCGGGCCGGGGTCAGCCCGCAGCGCCCTCCCAGCGTGGCCCCTGCCCCGGCCAAGGGTGCGGGCACAGCCCCGCGTTCGTTCAGCCCCGCGCTGCCGCTGGCACCGCCACCAGCGCTCGCTGGGCTGGCTGATCCCCCCCAGTCTGGGCATCCTAATTTCCCCCCTAGTCCGGGCATCCTGAACGCTCTGCCCGGACACCCCACAGTCACCCAGCCCGAGGCCCCAGTATGAGCACCCCGAGTCCCCCCAGCTTGTTCACACCGAGCCCCTCCAAGCAGGGACACCCTGAGCCCCCCAGGCCGGGCACCCTGGGCCCCTCAAGCCCGGGCAACCCGGGTGCTCACGGTCCGAGTCCCCCACAGCCTGGACATCGTGAGCCCCCCAGCCTGCACTCCCGGAGTCCTCCCAGCCTTGGCACTCCCAGCTCGCGCACACCGAGCCCCTCCAAGCCAGGACACCCTGAGCCCCCTCATGATGGGCACCCCCAGCCCGGTCCCCCCGAGCCCCCAACAGCGGGGATCCCCCTGCTGTCCCAGAACCGCACCGGGGGCACCGAGCGCCGGCTACAGAGCGACACCTCCTCACCCTCCACCAACAGCCGAACACAATTTTGGGGTGGTTCTCCCTTCGTGCCGCCCCCTCCCCATGTCCCCTGCCCACAGAGCCCACGGAACTACAGCCCCCGGCGTGCGGCGCTGGGCGCGGAGCCCGGGCAGGGCAGGGCAGAGCAGGCGGAGCTGGCCGCTGGGAGCGGTAGTTCTGCCCCTGCCCCTCCATGTTAAAGGGGCAGCCCCTGGGGCAGCGCCTTCGTGCCCCTCCTGCCCCGCCGTGCTGCCTCCCGTGGCCTTCGGGGGAGGCTGAGCGCTGGGTGCGTTCAGCGAATATTTTCTCTCCGTCTTGGCGAGGCACGCAGGGAAAAAGGAGAGAAGTGCCGGCGCTGGGGAGAGCTCGGGACATGCCCTCACTTGCACGGAGGGAGAAGCAGCAGCTGTTCCCAAGGGCTCCGGCCGGCCGTGGGGCACAGAGCCCGCAGCACGGACGGGTCCCCGCAGCCTTTGTGGTTTATCAGGGTACAAGAAGTCACTTCAAACCCGGGTTCTCAGTCATAAAAACGCGTGTAAAGCTGGATCCAGCCGTGCCTTGCATCCATTTTCTGCTCCATGGGCTGCCGGGGTGATTGATGGGTGTTTCCACCACCTCACTGCCTCTTCCAGCACGCACTCCCGTGTGGGGCAGCAGGACCTCACCCCGACCCCCAAAAACCTGGGGAAACACGGCTTGAAGGGTTTGGTGCTGAGTGCCCCAGGCCGGGTGTGACAGGGGACAGTCAAGATAAACAGTGAGCAAATGTTTTCCCTGCTGAGGGGGGTTTGGAGCCTTGTACAGACCCCCTGAGGTTCTTTGGCCAGCAGCAGCCTGGCTTTTGTGACCTGCTGGGATAAACTCAGCTCTGCTGGGCTCAGCTCTGCTGTGACACTGGGCATGGACCCGTGAGTGGCTGAGAGGTGGACACAGCTCTTCTGGGTCATTCCTGGGGCTCCTGGGGAGGAGAAGGGGCAGGAGAAGGAGGCCTCTGAGGAGCAGCTGAGGGAGATGGGGAAAGGGCTGGAGCCCCAGGAGAGGCTGAGGGAGCTGGGAAGGGGCTGAGCCTGGAACAAAGGAGGCTCAGGGGGGCCCTTGTGGCTCTGCACAACTCCCTGCCAGGAGGGGACAGCCGGGGAGGTCGGGCCCTGCTGCCAGGGAACAACATGAGAGGAAACAGATTGTGTCAGGTTGTGCCAGGGGAGGTTTGAATTGGATATCAGGAAAAATTTGGATATCAGGCATTGGGACAGGTGGTGAAGCCACGACCCCTGAAAGTGTTCAAAAATGTGTGTATGTGGCACTTGAGGATCTGGTTTCATGGTGAACATGGCAGTGCTGGGTTAATGGTTGGACTGGATGATCTTAGAGGTCTTTTCCAACCTAAATAATTCCATGGTTCTGGGGGGGCCCATGCAGTGTCCCCAAAATGCCAACAGTGTGGGAAAGGCCAGCCTCTCGCTGTGGTGGAAATATGAACGGTGGAACTGTGTCATCTGGGCACTGGACCAACTAAATCTGCCTGCACACCCTTCTCCTCTGGTTCCACCCATCTCCTGGGCACCCTGGGCTGATACAAGGCACCAGCCACGGCTCCTGGGTGACAAAGATTTGGGCTGCAGAGCCTGAGAGGTCAGGAGTTCTTCCCCACACCATGTCCTCCCTGGGGACAGAGGGCTGGGCTGTCCCTGCACTTCTCCTGGCCACTTTTGGGGTGCTGTCCCTGCAAGCTGCCACCCTCAGCACCCCACCTGGCTGTCCCTGAGCTGTCCTGCTGGTGGTGGCCCAGAGGTCCCCAAGCAGTGCTGCCCCTCTGCTGTGAGGCAGAGATAAGAGCTCTGCCAGGTGGGCTCAGCACACACCCAGGCTGCTTGCTGACACTGGAAACGTGCTTTCTGTTAATTATACCTGGGATAATTACAGTTATGCTGGTGTAATGAGAGGGGGAGGGAAGGAGTCCTGCTGGGAATGAAGTGTGAGTGCTTCAAACCCTCATTTGCCAGTGAATTTTGCTGGATTTAGGGAGAAGTAGCGTGTGGGGACACACAGTTCTGCAGCCATGAGGCTGAGGGGGAGTTTGGGTCTCATCTGCAGCACTTCATCCCTCCCACAGCCTCTCCTGCCTCCCACCACTGCCATCCTCTCTTCTGCCTCAGACCTTGCCCAAGCTCCCAGCTTGTTGCCATCCATGGAAAAGTCTCCCACTGGGAGAACATGCTGCTCCAAAAACTTCAGAGCCAGAGTGAGAGGAACAGGCAGTGAAATATCTTCCACCTCCACAGGAAAAACCTTCTGTGGGTGGAAATGTCCTTCTGATCTTCCTCGCACCACTGGTCACCAAGAGCTGCCCCAGCTGCCTGGCCCTGGCTGACCCCATACCAGTCCTGACAGAAGTTATCCTGGGATAGATCATCATCTGCAAAGGGAAAAGGGACCTCCAGGAGGTGACTGATGTCCTCCCACATCCGAATCACTCCCTAGAAGGGCCTTTCTCCCTTTATTCCCAACAGAAGGGGCTTCAATCCATGGTGCCCTTCACTGAGCATCAGAATTCCACATCCTGACCCAATGCCCAAATCCAGACCCTCCCTCCCTGCTCTGCCCAGACACTGTTCCTGCTGGCACGATGCCCAACACCACAGAATCTTCTCTTTGAAGAGAAACAAACCCAGCTCTGCTGCCATGATTCATCCTCCTAGGAGCAGAGCTTCCCACAGCTCCACAAGGGAGACTCCTGCATGGGACACCTGCATGTGGGTTTATCTGGCAAAGAAATCAGATTTGGGGGCTCCTAAAGTGGCTTCAGTGCTGCCCCAAGGAGGCCTGGCTGTCCCCAACCTTGGGACATCCAGTGCTTTTATTTCAATGACAATTTGATGCCTGCAAGTAAAAGCTGAATTGAAGGAAAGAGGATCTCCCTCTGTGTAGGGCACCAACATTTCCTTGACCACCAGAAAAAAAAAATTAAAAATCCAGTGACTGACTCAATTTTTCCCAAACCAAGCCAAAAACTGCTGAGGTCTTTACGCAGAATATTTTCAGAGTGTGCTGGCTTGACCAAAAAAATCCTTGAAGAGCCAAGTGCATCATTGATTTACATCACTGGGGCAGCGTTTTGTCAAACCCCAGCGCCTTGAGACGCAAAGCAATGACCAGCCCTGAGCTGGGCAGCTCCAGTGCTGCTCCTGAGCACAGCCACTGCTCCAGACACCTGAAATCAGGGACCTTCCCAGTCCCACAACTCCCCTTCACCTTCATGGAAACACTTCCTGAGCTGGACCTGCCATCAGCAGCAGCCAGGGAATGTCCCTGGGCTCGGCAGCAGCTCGGAGCCATCAGACAAACCCCTCCTTTCCACCTTCACCCACAGGTTTCTTTCCACGCTCATGTTGAGACACCCAGGGCAGATTTTTTTTTTTTTTTTCAGGAGTCCCAGCCAAGTGTCTAAAAGCGGCTGCTGAAATGCTGTGGTTATGGGAAGCTGCAGGAAATTCTGGCTGCAGACCCACCTGGCAGCAGCACGGTCTGAGAGTTTGGTGTTGGCTGCAGAGCTGCTTTTTCTTGTGAAAATACAGCCCCCCCAAAATTAAAGTTTTTAAGCAGCTCCCACCCAGCAGCTGGGCTCAGGGCTGTGCTGGGAGTCACCAGTCCCTGGTGCAAGGACAGAGCTGCTCAGGGGGATGTCCTGAGGGTGCTCAAATCCCACTGTTTCCTCCCTGTGTTCAGGGAAGCTGCTGGCAAAGCCATGCCACATCCCATGGTCAGGAAAGAGCCATGCCAATGCCTGCCTCTGCTTCCCAGGGGAATGGGCTTCCAGCACAGGACGGGCATGGAGCTGCTGGAGAGAGTCCAGAGGACTCCAGGATGGACAGAGGGATGGAGCAGCTCTGCTGGGAGAGCTGGGATTGCTCAGCCTGGAAGAGAAGCATTGGGGTGACCAAATTGTGACCTTCCAGTGCCTGAAGGAGCTACAAGAAAAGTGGAGAGAGATTATTAATGAGGGCTTGGAGGGCCAGGAGCCAGGCAATGGCTTCCCAGTGCCAGAGGGCAGCAATGGATGGGATGTGGGGCAGGAATTGTTCCCTGGCAGGGTGGGCAGGGGCTGGGCTGGAATTGCCAGAGCAGCTGTGGCTGCCCCTGGATCCCTGGCAGTGCCCAGGGCCAGGCTGGACATTGGGGCTGGCAGCAGCCTGAGACACTGGGAGCTGTCCCTGCCATGGCTGGGGGTTGGATTTAGATGACCTTCAAGGTCCCTTCAACACAAACCATTCCATGGTTCTTTGACCCCAGTGATGTCCTCTGCTGCCCCTCCTCCAGTCTGGCACAGCTCACTGCAGGAGAAGACAGCCAGAGGCTGGCAGTGAGAAATGCCCTGGAGAAGTGGAGATAAACCCAGGATGGATTTGTGGGATCCATAAAAGATCCTCTTACTCCAGGGTAAGAGACACATGGGATGTTTTTCTCACTCTGTGGGGTTAAGAAGGTGTTTTCCTCAGGGCCCAGGCAGCAAGGAATGTTTTGGTTGGGAATATGTTTGGTAGACAAATGCTTTTTGGTTTTGGCAGGCACAGGGGGTCAAGTGTCATTGGAAGGGATCCCTGAGTGCCCCTCTGCCACCCCCCTGCCCCACTAAAAATGAGAATGGAGTTGAGGCAGCCACACAAACACCTGGCAGAGCTCTAAACCAGGAAAAAGGAAATTCGTGTTTGGTTTAAAAACCACCTGGGTTTTCCCCCCCAGTCCTCACTGCCCAGACGTGTCACAGCTCTGCTCACATTCCCACCTTTCCAGCAGCCCTTTGAAGTGGCTGCCAAGCCCCGCAGGGATCCTGGGGAGAGAGAACAGGAGCAGGGAGAGATGCTGAAGGGTTAAAAGGTGAGCAGCTGAGGTGCCAGAGCTGCTCCCCTGCTGCCAGGTGAGGGCTGAGCTCTGGGGACAGCAGCTGGATGGAGCACACACCTGGGAGCTGGTGGGATCTGAGAGTTCCTGTGGCTTCACAAAGCAGCTGCAGACAGGAGAGTTCCGGTGGTGGCACCTTCATCCCAGGGGGAGGTGGCTGTGCTGTCCCTGCTGAGTGACACCCCGTGGTTGAGATCCAGCTGGAAGGAGCTGCAGGATCCATGGCCAGCCCTTCCAGGACCTGATGGAGCCTTGTCCCTGCTCAGGGCACCTCAGCTGCAGCATCTGTCCCTCCAAACACCCCAGGGCAGCCACAGCCAGGGCTGTCCCTGTGCGTGGTCACCCCAAATCCCAGCTGGATCCTTCCACCCCCACTGCTGCTCTGTGGGTCCCAGGAGGGGCGGGTGGGACACAGGGGTCCCTGTGCTGCTGATGGCCCAGCAGTGAGGGAGGCAGAGGCTGCCTGGGGACATTTCCCACCCACTGGTGCCACCTTGTCCCTAAATGCTGCCATTGGTAGGAGCGACAGCCCCTCAGAGGGACTGGGGAGACTCCCCTCTTTGAGGATCATCCCCCACCCCATTCCTTGTCCCAAATTCTATCATTAACGCTTCGAAGCAGGAGGCTGATTAAGATTTCCAGCTCGTTTGTTATCATTAAAGACATGGAGGCTGGATTTTCTCAACAGGCAATTATGTGACTCAGCCCTTTGGAAGCCTCCTGCCCTCCTGTCCGCATGACTTCTCCTCACAGCCCCACGGCCTGATTGCATTTCTGGGGAGTGATTTCCCTCTGCCAGCTCCCTGCTCCTCATTTGCATTGCATCAGCCCTTCCTCGGGCTGGAGAACGGGACAGGGGTGCTCTGACTTCCTCCTGCTGCTCTGGCAGGATCATGGAATCCTGGAATGGCTCGGCTTGGGAAGGACCTCAAATCCCAGCCAGTGCCACCCCTGCCATGGCAGGGACACCTCCCAGTGTCCCAGGCTGCTCCCAGCCCCAATGTCCAGCCTGGCCTTGGGCACTGCCAGGGATCCAGGGGCAGCCACAGCTGCTCTGGGAACCTGTACCAGGGCCTCCACACCCTCCTGGGGAAGAATTTCCTCCTAATGGCTGATCCAAATCTCTCTCGGTTTAAAACCATTCTCTTCTGTTCTTCCACCTTCTCTCTCTTTGCAAAAAGTCACTCTTCCTCTTTTTTATCAACATCTCCAGAAGCAAGCTGGGCTGGAGCACAATATTGAGACCAGAGAATCCTTCCCTTCTAGACAGAGCTGTTTATTAGAATATCTGAATATACTGGGAAATATTTACCATTACTGGAGCAGAGTCACAGAGCAGCAAAGCTCACACAGGAGCAAGGGATGAGCTGGTGCTCACAAGGCACTGCCCAGGCTCACCAGGGAATGGGCACATCCCCAAACCTGCCAGAGCTCCAGGAGCCTTTGGACACCACATCCCAGGCTGGGGTTGTTGCGGGTCTGGGCAGGACCTGGGCTTGGACTGGATGATCCCTGGGGGTCCCTGCAGCTCAGGGTATTCTGTGACTCCCTAATTTTGCAATATTAGTCTGGCAGCCAGAAGGTTTTCCTAGTCCCCAACCCCACTGTTTCCTTCCACCTCCCCAGACCTTATTTATTGGTGTTTAATTTCTCCAAATTGCTCTGGTCCTTGTCACACTGGAGAGGGTGACAAGGAGCTGCTGCTGCCGGGGTGGCCCTGGGGCCCTCCCCAGGGCACAGCTATCTGCTCCCTGCACCTTCCAGGCCTGTTTCCTGTTGTGTTCCCAGCTAAGAGCAAACAACAGCCCCAAAACGGTCACGTTTCCAGGGCCATCACCCAGCCAACTGCACAGTCCTGGGCTCACATTTAGGAAATAGCAGCATTACATTTGCCTGTGGAACCTTAATTCTGCCCCCTCAGGCTGCCCAGTCCCTAATTACAGGTTCACAAATGAACCTGGGTGATCCCTGCATCCCAGAAGAGCCTTCATCCACATCCTCATTTCTCTGTTTCTCAGATTCCAGGGCCTCAGAGGGTCAAGGTATAAATACACTCAATATTTATTCTTAAATGGTTGTCTTAGGATGATGTGCAATTATCTCAAATACAAATGTACTAATTATCTCATTTCACAAATGAGGGGTTTTTGCATCCCTGGCCCAGACAGGCCTGGCTGTGTCCCAGGGCACAGGGGGACATGGAGACCCTTCTGTCCTCTCCTGGCCAAGCTGGAAGGAGCTTGAAGGGCACAAGTTTGATGCTTGAAGTGTTTTTGCTTTTCCTCTCTCTGAGCAATTCTGCTGAAATCCAGGAGGGTTTGCTGAGGGTGAAGGGTGAAGGTTGAGCCTCTCTGCTCCCAAATCCACCCCCTGCTGCCACCAGGGTCCCCCCAGAGCCCTCCCTGCCACCTCCTGTGCTGCCCAGGGCTCCCTGGTGGCTCTCCCCGGGCCCGGCGGAGCTGCTGCCATCCCTCTGCCCACGCACACCCGGGGCTGGACACGGGGCTGTGCCCTGGAGCAGCCAGAGCCGATTTATTCCACCTTTCCTTACCCCCGGCTCTGCCTGGAGCTGCTGCTTCTCCCTCCTGCTGCAGCCCAGCCCGGGGGCAAAGCCCGGGGACCGAGACACCTCCTGTCACTTCTGGCCCATCCCCAGCCCGATGGAGCTGCCGGGGGAGCAGCTGGAGCTCGATGGTNCGGACACCTCCTGTCACTCCTGGCCTGTCCCCACGCAGCTCCACGGAGCTCGCAGCCTGAAGGAGCTGCCTGGGGAGCAGCTGGAGCTCGATGGTTTTGCCACAAAAATCTCCCGGCAGAGAGGACGAAGAGCTGCAACTCCCCAGAGGCCAGGACTGATTAATCCCACCCCACTCCTGCCCTGCCCGAGCATCCCTCAGCTCCCTCATCCTCCCCGTGCTTCCCAGAGCTGCGCCCTGCGAGCTCCTGGTGCGACCTCCCCGCGGGGATGGAGGCTCAGGCACACCGGCCTTCGGAGCCCAATTGCCTCGGTGTGATTTGGAGGCAGCAAATCCGCGCTCAGCAGGGCTGATCCACCCTCTGGAGCTGCCCTGCCCCTCCTGGGAGGCTGGGGAGGGATGGGGGGGAGCAGCACCCAGGAGGTGACCCCGGGTGACGCTTTGGGGTGGTGGCACCACCTGTGGGTTCCACTTGCACATCATTGTTACAGTGGGTGTCAGCAGGAGCCAAGCTTTGCTCACACAGGACACAGGGGCCTCAGAGCCCGGCTGGGAGGATTTGTTCAGCCAATCCCAGTGGGAATTTGCACGTTTTTCTCTGTTCTTGCACCCATCGGGGCTGTAACCACAGGGATTTACTCCAGATCACCCCCAGGCCTTGTGCCCATGGTGGCAAAGGGATGTGAATCCTTCTGCCGGTCCTGAAGCCTTTCCCATCGCTCTCCCTGCGTGGGAGGTGCTGCCTCCCCTTCCCTGCAAACCCCCCTTTGCTGCGGTGCCAGCGGGAGCAGGACAGAGCCCTCAGGGCTGAACGGGGTCTGCAGGGCACGTTTGGGAAACCTGCAGAGCCCAGAGGTGCAGCCAAACCTCCCTGATCCAGGAGCAGCACAGGGCAAAGGGCAGGGAATGGCGCAGGAACAACGTGGAGCTTCTCCTGCCTGTCCGTGCCAGCTGCCACCCTCCCCCTGCTGCCGGCACTGTCCCCTGCCCTGCCCACGGTGGCACTGGGACCGGCGGGCTCCGGGCACCGAATCCTGCCAAACCCCACCCTGACTGCCCACACCGTGCTCCCAGGCTGCCTCCTGCCTCCATCCCGTCCTCAGCCCCTTCCTGAGGATCCGGGGCCAAACCCGGCTGGTTTGGAACTGGATCTATGGCGGGACCAGAGCAGGACAGAGCTGTGCTGCAGCGAGGGCATCCTGGCTCATCCTGGGCACTGATGGGGCCAGCAGGCCACAAACATATTTATATTTATTTATATTTATATTTATATTTATATTTATATTTATATTTATATTTATATTTATATTTATATTTATATTTATATTTATATTTATATTTATATTTATTCTATTTTATATAGCTATAGAAAGATAGAGATGTATGGAAGTGAAAAATTGTGTCCATGCCCGTGGCTGCATCATGGCCAGCAGAGAAGGCCCCAGAGCTGTCACCAAGGCAGGTGACACATCCATGCAGTGCCCATTCACTTGTCACCTTCCAGCTGGGACCAGACATGATGGGAGCACTGGAGAGAGCATTTCTCTCGGGATGAAGGGCTTGGGGATTTTGGGGTCGCTCCACCCACGCCATGTCATGGGTGATGTGGTTTTGGGAAGGTGTCCTTGGGGTTGTCACATCTCCCCCTGGCTGGGACCCCTGCAGAACCTGTCCCTCCTTGCCCAGGAGCCAAAGCGGGAAGGATCAAACCCCGAATGTGTCCCGTGGTCGGTTCAGCACCGGAGGCACAGGTGAGCTCTGCATTGCTCCATTCCCCCCTGCATCCCTCAGCCTCACTCCCGCTCCGCTCCCATTTCCCTGCATCTCACCTAGGAGCGCCCCAGCTGGGCCCTCACTGCTCGGAGCCCCTGAAAAGCGTCTCTATGCCTTTGTTGGAGGATGTGAAAGCGGCTTTTTTCACTCCTTAACATCTGTGACTCGCCGGGGTCCGGCGGCTGCGGGAGGGAAAATTAATCCTTTGTTGCTCCTCCGCCGTTTCTTTGCCGGGCTTGGGATGGAAGAAAATTAGCTCGTTTTTCTTCCTGCCCTTCCTGTTTACGGCCACGCCGGGGGCTCTTCACGGGAGCCTGGGCGCTGCTCGGACTCGGTAATTACAGCTCAGCCCCGGCAGGGAGGGGACAGGGGCTGTGCAGAGGGGACAGGGGTGTGCAGAGGTGACAGGGGTGGCCGGAGGGGACAGGGGCTGTGCAGAGGGGACAGGGG
>VWYE01017205.1:63950-92106 GCA_013398995.1 Alaudala cheleensis
GGGGCGTGCGGGGTGCGGGGGGGTGGCGGGGAGAGGACAGGGGCGGTTGGGAGGGGACAGGGGCTGTGGAGAGGGGACAGGGGCTGTGGAGAGGGGACAGGGGTGTGCGGAGGAACCAGCTGGGGCCAGGTTGGGAGGGGTTCAGAGCGAGCCCCCCCAGACCCCCCCAGGTCTGTGAGTATCAATACAATGTCCACACCCACTGGATTTTAAATTTGGGGGGCCCCGATGGATTTTTGGGATGCTGCACCCGTGTCCCAGCTCCAGGCTCGGTGGGAGCGGGGCGGGGACATCACACGGCACAGGCGACATTTGGGACAGCTTCTGCCCCGTGTTTATTTCGAGGAATTCCCAGAATTAAAGGTTTTGATGGAAAACCACTGGAAGGAGCCTATTCCAGCCTCCAGTTTGATGCTCTCCCGCCCGTACCGGGACACAGGAGGCAGAGCAGGGGCACGGCCAGGTCGAAGCTGGAGGGTTTCCAGGGTTTCCGGACGTGCCCGGACCGGCTGCGGAGCCTGGCTGGGCTGGGCTGAGCTCGACTGGGCTGAGCTGGCCTAGGCTGGGCAGGGCAGGGCCGCGGGAGGTTGCTCGGGCAGAGGCAGATCCGTGCTGGGGGCAGGGGAAGGGGTCGCTGCTCCCGCCCGGCTGCAGAGGAGCTGCG
The DNA here is from genome assembly GCA_013398995.1 of Alaudala cheleensis. Taxonomy (NCBI): domain Eukaryota; kingdom Metazoa; phylum Chordata; class Aves; order Passeriformes; family Alaudidae; genus Alaudala; species Alaudala cheleensis. The sequence continues at coordinate 64,615 of VWYE01017205.1, forward strand.
GGATGGAAGCTCCATGGTCCGTGGGATGCTCCAGCAGGAGGAGGCCATGGGATGGGTGCTGCAGAGCTGTGCTCGTGAAATGAACCCACCTGCAGAGCTGCCCCTGGAGCCTCCAAAATCAATGATGTGGAGCTGCTGGAGAGAACCCAGAGGAGTCCCCGGAGCTGCTGCAGGGCTGGAGCCCCTCTGGAGCCAGGCTGGGAGAGCTGGGGGTGCTCCCCTGGAGAGGAGAAGGCTCCAGGGAGAGCTCCGAGCCCCTGGCAGGGCCTCAAGGGGCTCCAGCAGAGCTGCAGAGGGACTGGGGACAAGGCCTGCAGGGCCAGGAGCCAGGCAATGGCTTCCCAGTGCCAGAGGGCAGCAATGGATGGGATGTGGGGCAGGAATTGTTCCCTGGCAGGGTGGGCAGGGGCTGGGCTGGAATTGCCAGAGCAGCTGTGGCTGCCCCTGGATCCCTGGCAGTGCCCAAGGCCAGGTTGGACACTGGGGACACCCTGGCACAGTGGGAGGTGTCCCTGCCATGGCAGGGCTGGCACTGGGTGGCATTTAAAGTCTCATCCCAATCCAAACCATTCCAGGATATAAAAATGGGGAAATCTGGGGGATTCAGAGCCCTGAGGAGGGAGGTGGCAGCACTAAGGAAGGGAAAAAGAGCAAAAATTTAAACAAAATATTAAAAACCACCCCACCTTTAATCACCTGAACTGCCCAGGAAAGGGAAGTGCCCTGAAGCAGAACAGCACCAGCTGAAACTTTCCTTTGACTTTTATAATTACAGAATAGAAAAGAAATCCTCGGTTCACGTTACAAAGACGGGCTCATAGAAAACCAAGCCAACGGAACAGAAACACCCAAGGTCCCGGAGCACCGTGCCTGGCTCCTGTGGAGCCCGGGGGGAGGCTCTTCCCAAGAGCTTCAACACCAGCGAGCTCTTCCTGCTGCTTCCTGCTGGGTTTGGGAGGGGTTGGGAGCAGGGGAGTGGCTGCCTGTCCATCCCATCCCATCCCATCCCGGAGCAGATCNCGGCTCCTGTGGAGCCCGGGGCGGGGGAGGCTCTTCCCAAGAGCTTCAACACCAGCGAGCTCTTCCTGCTGCTTCCTGCTGGGTTTGGGAGGGGTTGGGAGCAGGGGAGTGGCTGCCTGTCCATCCCATCCCATCCCGGAGCAGATCAGCAGAGCATCCTCGGTCCTGGAGAGGAAAATAAACCCCGAAGGTGCTGCTGGCCCCGGGGTTTGGGGATGGGGATATGTTCTGGGAAATGAGGGGGATCACTGCCTGAAAAACCCACAATTTTCCTTGGAGAAAAAGAAGGGGAAGGAGTGGAAAAATTATTGCCTGTAGAGTTCACAGCTTGGCTGGAGGTGGCAGGGGGCTGTGGGGGGCTCAGCCCGTCCCAGCTCTGGGCGGTGGCATTTCCTGTTGGGAAGGGCCAAAAAACCATCCCAGGGTGTAAAACATTCCCCTGGCACTGAAGGAGAAACCCCCGGGAGGTGAAATCCATCCAAAACCCCCAGCTCCCAGGGGTGCAGGGCGGGCTTGGGGCCAGATCCAGGGATCCTGGAGAAGCCACAAAAAGGAGACCGAGGAGGTTGCAGGGAGCTGGGATTCTTCAGGAAACTCCTTTTTTTTTCCTTCCAGTTTCTTCCAAGGCTTCTTCTTCCCAGCTGATCTTCCCTCTGCAGAGCAATCCCTGCCCAGCCCACCCCACATCCCCCAAAATCCTTCCCCTCATGTCCATGTCCCTGCGCCCCTGGAGCTGAGGGATGGGTTTGGCACCGAGCCCCCCGTGGATGGAGGGAGCAGGGGAGGAGCCCCCAGCCCCGGGCGAGGTTTTGGGGGGCCCTGGGGGAGTCCCAGCAATGCTGAAGGCACGGTGTCGGCCTTGGGGGGGCCCGGCTCAGCCAGAGTCTACTCAGGCACTTTAAATTAAATAAAAACTCAAAGAAATGATTGAAAAAAATAAAAATCCCAAAGCAACTCAAAACATTCATCAGATCCGTTCCAGCAGCCGGGCAGGGGCTGTGCTGCAGCAGCGTCGCTGTTCCCAGGTCGGAGCAAGGCCCCCAAAATGTGGGAGGGAGGGGGGGTGCAGGGGGATTTTGGGGTCCTGTGTGTCCCCTCCCATGTCCCCAAATTTGGGGGTCGAGGCGATGCTGATGGACAGATCCAACTCCTCGGAGCATCCCAGACCGAGCCCCTTCAATGCTGCTTCATCCAAGTGTGGGGGGCTGCAAAATTCCTGCTGGGAGCAAAGTCCCGGTGCTTGGAGCCGCTCTGAGCCCAGATGCACAAACTGTCCCAACCCCTCGGAGGCAGCGCTGCTCCCGGTGCCTGTCCCGTGTCCCAAACCCGTCCCACTCCCGCAGCTCCAAGGAGAAGCCAGACTGGAGAAACAGCAGCAGACGGTGTCCTGTGAGCGCTGCCAGCTCCCCGCGTGTCCCCGTGTCCCCAGCGCGGGGAGGGAGGGAGCCCGGGGGTGGCATCCGGCAGGGTTTGGGCTCGGAGGCTCGCTGGGATGGATGAGCCGCTCCCGGCGCTGGTTTCGGGCTGTTCCGGGCTGCAGAGGCGGGATGGGACCGGGGCTGGCCGCGGTGGCCCCCGCAGGGGTGGTGGCATCAGGGGGTGGCGGCTCCGCGGGGTCCCGGCGCCGCTGGCTCCCGGTTATCCGGAGCTGGAAAAGAGGGACAGGAGGGGCTGGGAGAGAGCCCAGGGTGTGTCCCCACATGGGGACAGGGACAGGGACCTCTCGTGGCGTCACAGGGACCTCCCGTGGGGTCACAGGGACCTCTCGCGCGGTCACTGCTCTCCTTCCACCCCCAAAAATGTCAGGGAGCGGCTGGGGACCGGGGCTGGTGTCCCATCGTGTTCTTGGGGTTCATTCCTCTCTTTTGTTATTGTGTCTATTATCATTATCATTAGTTTAATTTTTTATTATTGTTATGTTGTTTTTATNAGGGTGTGTCCCCACATGGGGACAGGGACAGGGACCTCTCGTGGCGTCACAGGGACCTCCCGTGGGGTCACAGGGACCTCTCGCGCGGTCACTGCTCTCCTTCCACCCCCAAAAATGTCAGGGAGCGGCTGGGGACCGGGGCTGGTGTCCCATCGTGTTCTTGGGGTTCATTCCTCTCTTTTGTTATTGTGTCTATTATCATTATCATTAGTTTAATTTTTTATTATTGTTATGTTGTTTTTATTATTGTTGTTATCATCAGCATTGTTCTCATTGTTGTTATTAATAACTGTATTGTTATTATTAATAGCAATAATACAGTTGTTACTGCGACTATTGCTGGTACTATCATTCTTCTTGTTATCTTTTACTTAATTTCAATCATTACTGTTGTTACCCCACAGCNTCGGGGCTGGTGTCCCTTCACATGGGGACATCGTGTTCTTGGGGTTCATTCCTCTCTTTTGTTATTGTGTCTATGATCATTATCATTAGTTTAATTTTTTATTATTGCTATATTGTTTTTATTATTGTTGTTATCATCAGCATTGTTCTCATTGTTGTTATTAATAACTGTATTGTTATTATTAATAGCAATAATACAGTTGTTACTGCGACTATTGCTGGTACTATCATTCTTCTTGTTATCTTTTACTTAATTTCAATCATTACTGTTGTTACCCCACAGCTCCTCCCTATTATTGTTGTTGCTATTTTTATTTTTATTAATAATAACACAGCTCCTCCTACGACTATTACTATTATTCCTGTTAATACATATTTTTAAATTTCAATTATTAAACTGTTGTTACCCCACAAGGTCTCCCTATTATTGTTGTTATTGTTATCATTATTAATAATAATAATACAAGGGCTACTACAACGATTACTACAATTACTATTATTCTTGTTATTATATATTTTACTTAATTTCAATTATTAAACCTTGGTTATATCACAGGTTTTCCTTATTATTATTACTGTTATTGTTATTATAATAATATTTAATAATAAAATAAAAATAATAAATAATTATTTTTAGATAATTAAATGTAATAAATTAATAACATTTAAAATGTAATAAATTAATAATAAATGATAACAATAACAACAACAATGCTATTACCACTTCTATTTTTCTTGTAATTATTCCCGGGCCTCCCTACACCACCGTTAATTCAATCACAGCTAATTAGAAACTGCAGAATGAGCTGTAATTGCTGTGGCTGCAGCCCGGCTGGCCCTGGGGACATGGATGGCCCTGAGGNACAGGTTTTCCTTATTATTATTATTATTGTTGTTATTTTTAATAATAAGAATATGGCTCTTCCTACTATTACTACTATTACTATTATTCTTATTATTGTCTTTTACTTAATTTTAATTATTAAACTGTTGTTACCCCACAAGGTCTCCCTATTATTGTTGTTATTGTTATCATTATTAATAATAATAATACAAGGGCTACTACAACGATTACTACAATTACTATTATTCTTGTTATTATATATTTTACTTAATTTCAATTATTAAACCTTGGTTATATCACAGGTTTTCCTTATTATTATTACTGTTATTGTTATTATAATAATATTTAATAATAAAATAAAAATAATAAATAATTATTTTTAGATAATTAAATGTAATAAATTAATAACATTTAAAATGTAATAAATTAATAATAAATGATAACAATAACAACAACAATGCTATTACCACTTCTATTTTTCTTGTAATTATTCCCGGGCATCCCTACACCACCGTTAATTCAATCACAGCTAATTAGAAACTGCAGAATGAGCTGTAATTGCTGTGGCTGCAGCCCGGCTGGCCCTGGGGACATGGATGGCCCTGAGGACACGAGTGACCTTGGAGACACGGCTGAGCCTGGGGTCACAGATGGCCCTGGGACACGGGTGACCCTGGGGACACGGCTGGCCCTGGGGACACGGCTGGCCCTAGGGATACGAGTGACACGGGTGACCCGCCCCACAGAGCCAGGCCAGCCCCTGTTTGTCCTCCCGCTGGTGAGAGGAGCAGCAGGACCCCGGTGTCCCCTCCCCAAGTCACCGCTGTCCCTGTCCCCTCCGTGAGCCACCACGTGTCCCCACTTTGGGGACAGGGGCGCCCCCGAGTCCCTGAGCTGCCGCTGCTGACAGGGGATGGGAGGGGCCTCGATGGAAATGACAGCTGCATTAATTAAACAGAGGGTCATTAATGAGCTGCTGGGGACAGGGGGGAGGTGGCACAGCAGTGACAATGTCCTGGTGTCACCCAGCAGCCCAGCCCGGGTCCCTGGCAGTCAGGGCAGTGCCAGGGGTACACTGGGATTGGCAGGGGGCACAGGGAGGGTACAATCAATTAGGGACAGGGACCCGCCCAGATGTCCCCAGCCTGGTGACACAGCCCCAGCCTTCTGTGCCATCAGCTTTTGTGTCCCCTGTGTGTCTAAACCTGCTGTTCCCATGACTTCAAATGGATTTTTCAGCAGATTTCCCCAAATCCTGCAGCTTTCAGCACTGATCCCGCAGCCATCGGGTGTGCTGGGCCTGCAGCACCCCCTGGCACCCCCTGTGCCCCTGGGGGTGACACAGGCTCAGGGTGGCTCCTGTCCCTCTGCCCACGGTGGCTTTCCCAGTCCCACCCATGCAGGGCTGAGGGACACAGGGGACGTGTCTCATCCATGGGACACCACTCCTGGGTCCCCCCGAGGGTGACACCCAGCTGGCAAGGGGACGACACCTCAGTAACCCCCAGATGTGGGTGCTGGCACCGGGAAGTGCCACTGCCACCATCCGTGTCCCCATCTGTGCCCCACTCACGCCCAGGGGGCTTCCAGGGCAGGACCAGCTCGGTGCAGGGGGGCACAGCACCCATGGGTGCTCCCCTCCACCCACAGGACCCGTCAGTGTCCCCAGGGAGGGCCCAGCACTGTCACAGATGGATTTGTCCCCCCCACAGCCCCTCTTTGCCTCCCTGGTGGCATCGCCCGCCCTTGAATTTGCATACGAGGCTTAAAATATAATTAATTTTTGGCAGCGGGCAGAGCCTGCACGAGGTTAATCCCTTTAGACTCGCGAGCCTTATCTCGCTGGAGTGTTTATCGAGTTCGCTTTAATGGGGAAGGGAGAGCGAGGAGAGCTCGGCTGCACTTCTCTGGAGAGCTGCTGCTCCCCCGGGCACTGCCGAGGGGCAGCTGAGCAAACAAAACTCAGCAACACACAAACCACGAGCGGGATCCTCCCCAGAACCGCCCAGCCCTGCCCCGATGGAGCCTCGGGATTTGTGGCGAGGATGCAGAGCCCCAAACGTGAGCTGTGACAGCCCAGGGGGGTCCTGCACCCCTCACACCCCTCACTCACTCACGTGTAGAGCGGGGGTAGCTGCAGGTGCGACGTCTTCTGTGGTGCCTGGTACCCGTAGGAGTCAAAGCCGCCGATGAAATCAACTGGGGAGAGCCGGGAGAGCAGTGGGGTGAGCTGGGAAAGGCGGCAGGAGATTCCCGGCATCCCGCGGGACGGGGAACATCCCGGGCTGCAGCTGCATCCCAGGAAATGCAGCACCCCAGGGAAATGCAACTTCTCAGGGTGTGACTGGGAGAGCTCCGAGCTCCTGGCAGGGCCTCAAGGGGCTCCAGCAGAGCTGCAGAGGGACTGGGGACAAGGCCTGCAGGGCCAGGAGCCAGGCAATGGCTTCCCAGTGCCAGAGGGCAGCAATGGATGGGATGTGGGGCAGGAATTGTTCCCTGGCAGGGTGGGCAGGGGCTGGGCTGGAATTGCCAGAGCAGCTGTGGCTGCCCCTGGATCCCTGGCAGTGCCCAAGGCCAGGCTGGACATTGGGGCTGGCAGCAGCCTGGCACAGGGGGAGGTGTGGGATGGGATTTAAGGTCCCTTCCTCCCAAACCGTTCCAGGATTCTGCCATCCTGAGTCACTGCATCATCCCGGAGAATCCCGGTGCTGCATTCCCGGGGGTGGCATCCCAGGGGGATAAATCAGAACCACAAAGGGAAGGGACCACCGACAGTCACCCAGCCCAAGCTCCCCGCTCAAGCAGGGACCCCCAGGGCACTTGGAATTTTATCCAGCCAGCTTTTGGATACCTCCAGGGAAGGAGACTCCACAGGCTCTGAAATGGAGCATCCAGGGAGGAACAGCAGCCCCGGCCGGGGCTTCATCCCCCGTAAGAGCCGCGATCGTGGCGGCATCCCGGGGAAACACCGGTGAGAAAGGGAGGAGAGGAGCAGGAGCAGCTTCGGGGATCCCGGCGGCTCCTTCTCCTGCCCAGCACAGCCCCGGCACTGCCGCGGGACAGAGAGGCCGAAATTCCCCCACACTGTCCGCGGAGCGAGCGTTTAAGGAGAATTATGGGGGAATTAGCGCTCGTTTGAGGCTGTCACCCCGGGGGATTGCATCACGATGGATCAGCTTTTACTGCTTAGATTTCCAGCCTGGAGGCTCATCCTGCTCCGAGCCCAGTCCCGGGGGGATCCCGGTGTCAGAGCCCGGCTCCTCATCCCGAGCAGGGCTGGGGCAGCTCTGGGTGGGTGGGAGTACCCTGGAGGTATCCTGGGGATGCCCTGGGGGTGTCCTGGGGATGCCCTGGGGATGCCCTGGGGGTGCCCTGACGGTGCCCTGGGGATGCCCTGGGGGTGCCCGGGGTAGCTGGAGATGGCCTGGGTCGCTGTGGGTACCCAGCTTCTCCCAGATCCCCCCGTGTTTCCCCAGACCTGAGCCCCCTCCCCGGCACAGCCAGCACAGGGATGGGCTCCAGGTGCAGCCAGGCTGGGAAATCCAGCCTTTCCAGGATCCCCAGCACCACCCAACTCCCCAAACCCGACAGAATCCCACACTGGGGTGGGTGATCCGTGGGTGTCCAAGAGCTGAGAGCTCCAGGGGAGAGCCCCCCTCTCCCGGAATATTTCCCTTCCTGACTTCATATTCCAGCAGCTCTCGATTTTGACGCCATCCATCCATTTCCAAATCTAATAAGATATTCCATTAAAAAGATGCATTTGCATCCCGGGCTGAGGCAGCATTAATATTAAAAGTGTGTTGGATGTGGGAGGTTGTGGGATTGCAAACACTCGCCAGTGCTGGATAAATCCTTTTGGAAAGGAGTTATTCCCACAGGCAGAGGCCAATTCCACACGGAGATGGGTTTTTTTCATGGGAAAGGAGGGAAACAGGGGATGCTGCACCCCCTGGCTTGGCTGGGACCGAGGCAGGGGTGGGATGCTGACCCTGAGCTGATTCCGGTGCTGATCCTGGGGAAGGAGCACATCCAGGTGGGAATCACAGGGATCACAGCCCTGCTGGGATCTGCCAGCTGGTGGGAATTAATTAATGGCAGATGAGCTTTTAATGCACTTGGACAGCCAATGCACCTCGACCACCTGGTGAATTGGGGCTGGGGCTCTTCCCAAGGGCTCTGCAGGGATCGGGGTTGGATCACAAAGAGCAATACAGGCTGGATAAAAGTTACACTTCACTTTGCCTAAAATGCTGGGGTTTTCCCCTGGTTTGGGGTGAAAACCTGGCAGTGGGGAGGATGTGGGGACACAGCCCGAGGGACACAGTGTCCCCAGGCTGCTGTGGCTGTCAGGTGACAGCTGCCCCATCACACCCCAGCACCTCTGCCTCACCAGGGATGGGAAAATGGGGCAAAAACCCAACTAAAGGGATTCTTCAGCAGCCTGGGACCCGGGCATTGCTTCCTCAGACCCCACTGGGAGCTGCCACCCAGCTCAGGGACATCCAAGGACACTGTGCCCCCTGTCGCCCCCAGCCAAGGCACTTACAGCTGTCCTCCTCCTCCAGGAACACTTTGCTGACGTAGCAGGCGTAGACGAAGCCGAAGAGCTGCGAAAAAACAGTGGGCAGGGAGAGGCTGGTTATGGGGTGATGGGCAGCACGACTGACATGGGGCCAGTGGGGGCATGGCCAGGGGCCTGGGAGTGAACTGGGAGGCACTGGGAGTGAACTGGGGGGTACCAGGAGTGAACTGGGAGCAGCCAGAGCCCATGCTGGTGCAGTTTGAGCTGCAGCAGGGTCGGATGGATTCAGCTGCACAAGGAGGGGGCCCTAAGGGGGCCGGGGCTGGCAGCCCACAGGGGGTGCTGAGCCCCACACAGAGCTGGGAGCCCCTTTGGGCACTCCAATTCCCCTTAAAGCTCTGTTTTAGGGAGCTCTGCCTCCGGGTGTGTCCCTTTCCCACCTCCCCACAGGCGGTGACAGTCGAGGGGGGACACTCCCTCCCAGCGGGCAGCACATTCCAGCAGCTCATTCCCACTGAGTGATTCCTCCATCCTTGCAGATCCAGCCCGAAAGCTGGCAAGTTTTGGGGTGGGCAGCACCGCTGGGGTGCCGGCAGGGCTCTGTCAGCTCCTCTCTGGGTGACAGGAATGTGCGATGGGGGCACCTCCCGCCGGACCGCGGCGCCTCTGCTCAGCCCAGCCCCATCACCCCGCGTGTCCCGGTCCCGGCTCGGGAAGGAGGGCAGGGAGAGGCGCCCTTACCGCCAGGAAGATCTGCGTGGCGCTGCTCACCACCTCGATGTACTGGTAGTCGAGCAGGCAGCCGCTGACCGTGATGACGTGGTGGTCCTCGGGCGCCAGGTTGGAGTTGAGCACCGGCGTCACCAGGCAGCCCGGGCCGTTCTCCATCCACCACGAGCGGTGCAGGGACGTGTTGAAGGTCATGATGAAGTCTCGGTCCTGCAGGAGTAGGGGGAGGAGGTGATGGGTCCGAGGCACTTTGCGGGAGGGTTGGACAGCAAATCCCAAGCCAAGGGTGCTCCGTGAGATCAGAGCAGGGCATCTCCCTGACCCCCAGCCAGCAGCCCCGGGGTTTGGGGTTCCTCCCATGGACATCTGGTCAAGCAGCATCCAGGGGATGCCCAGGTGACAGGATGGGTGTCACAAAGCAGTCCCCAGAGGGCTGTTTGTGATGGTGCCTCCTGCCATCCCGGGGATGGGACCATGGGAGCACCCCTTCAGCGTGTTCTGGGGATGTAGGGCAGCCCCTGCTGCTTCCCCGGGGTTTTTGGGGTGCCATGCCCTCATCCCATCCCCAGGGAGCCTTGCAGGGTCCCCCAGACGCATGTCCCCTCCTTGTCAGCCCCTCACAGGCTTTGGCACTCTGCTGTGTCCCCACCAGCAGCTGTGGGGCAGCCTTGGGCCGGCAGCAGCGCCCTGTGAGGAGTGGGGGAATCCTCAGCCCCTGTCTGCCCCTTTCCACCCCATGAGGGTCCCCCTGGTGCCCCTGGCTGAGTCCCCACCCCATGAGGGTCCCCCTGGTGTCCCTGGCTGTGTCCCCACCCCATGCGGGTCCCCCTGGTGCCCCTGGCTGAGCCCCCTCCCCATGCGGGTCCTCCCAGCCCCTCTCAGCCCGGCTGTGCTGGGGCTGAGCCTCCTCCGCAGGAAATCACCAATCTGGGATTCGAAGATTTTTGCTGCTGGGGGAGGCAAAAGCCCCGAAAGGGAGCGGCTGTGGGTTTGTGGAGCTGGAGGATGTGGCTGAGGCGCAGGAGGGGAGGGGGAGCTGCGCCATCGCAGCGTGACGGGCACCGGGGATTTCCACCAAAATCCCGCGGTGGGAGGGAACCCTCCCCCTCTCCGCATCCTGCTGCGCACACCCAGCGCTTCGGGAGAGCCTCAAATGACCTGGAGCCGCTCGGGAAGATGTTCCCAGCCATGGAACACCCCCAGGAGGCCTTTCCCTGCTTGGGGCAGCGCGGACAGAGCGGAGCTGCCTGTCCCCAGCCCTCCGTGATTCCCCAGCGGCCTCAGAGCCGGGGGAGGGACGCAGAGCTCGGCACAGGGACCCCGGCCCCGAGCTGAGGGTGCTCAGAGCCCGGTGCTGCCCCGTCCCTGCGGGGAGTTTTTGCTCTTTTCCGTGTAAAAGCTGTCATTTACCAGCCCAGGGTGTGGTGAAGGCACAGCCCCACTCACATCCTCACCCCATCGCCACGGGGTGACTTCCCAAAGCCGGGAATGCTGCCCAGCCACGGCTGGGAGCCCCAGAAGACCCGGGAAAATTTGGAATATACAGCAGGGGGATCTCCTCCTCCCTCCCACTGCCCTCCCCATCCCTGCCAGAGACTCTGCCCCAAACTTCCCTGCCATTGCCCATCCCTGTTCCCGGCGTTCCGCCGCTCCTTCATCCCCTCAGTGGAGATAAAGGAAATTAATTTGGGATCGGGAAGCGGCCGCTCACTGCCCCTCCGGCCTGAGCTGTCCGTGTGTCCATCCCATCCCATGGGAATTCAGTGCTCTGGGGGGCACCCCCGGCATCCGGAGGGGCTTTGCTGCGGGGCTGGGGCACCCTCGGGCTCTGGGGGGACACTTTTGGGGGAGGAGGAGCAGCACAAGGGCGGGACAGCAGGAAGGAGGGAGGGATGGAGGGAAGGAGGACGCAGGGAGGAAGGGGAGGAAGGTGGGGGCGTTACCTGTGACAAGCGCCCGACCTCCAGGTAGAAGCAGATGATGAAGGCGTTCCAGCCGACCCACAGCACCAACCACACGGCGTACTGCGGGAGAGAGGAGACAGCTCAGGGCACGGGCACCCCGCGCCAGCCCCGCTCCAGCCCCGCTCCGCCCGCTCCAGTTCCGCCCCAGCCCCGCTCCATCCACAGGGGTGTGGGCCTGATATTTCTGGCCCTGAGAGATTTTAGCCTGCTAACTTGTTCCCAAGGGAAAAATTCTGAGGAAAGCTTCTTCTCAAAACAATCTTGGCAAACAACGATTCTTTCTCAAAACCATCTTTCTCCAGGTGGAGTTTTGCTGTTTCTCTGGTTTAACCCATGGGGTTAGAGAGGTGTCCTTCCTATTCACCAATCATGGTAAGTCTGTATCAGAACACCTTATAAAAAGGCAGTAAAATTAAACAATAAAGTTTTTGCACTTTTTGCCTTCTGAAAGATTGGAGTCTTTTATCTTTCTTTCGTGTCACAGGGGTCTGCATTTGGATTGTGCAGTCATGAAATCACTGCATGGTTTGGGGTGAAAGGGACCTTAAAGCTCATCCCACCCCTGCCACGGGCAGGACACCTCCCATTATCCCACCCCAAGCCCTGTCCAGCCTGGCCTCGGACACTGCCAGGGATGGAGCAGCTTCTCTGTGCCCAGGGACACAGGAGGGACCTGAGCTGAGCCACCCCCGGCGGTGACACCCCCAGGGCGGTACCTACCATCATGAGGTATCTGGATCTGTACTGGATCGTCCCAAAAATACCCAAAATCACGGCCATGATGTGTAAGAAGTTCGCCAGGATGGGGGCCCACTGGTATCCCAGGAAATCAAAGATCTGCCTCTCCAGCGCCGCGACCTGGAACAGAGCAGGGGAGGAGAGCAGAGGTCAGGGATCAGAGATCAGGGATCAGAGATCGGGGATCGGAGAGCAGGGATCGGGGAAGCAGGGATCAGGGATGGGGAGCAGGGATAGGGGAGCAGGGATTGGGGATTAGGGATCAGGGAGTGGGGATCAGGGAGCAGGGATCCAGGAGTAAGGGAGCAGAATCAGGGATTGGGGAGCAGGGATTAGGGATCAGGGATCGGGGAGCAGGGATAGGGGATTTGGGTTCAGGGATGGAGGATCAGGGATCAGGGAGGGGGGAGCAGGGATTGGGGAAGCAGGGATCAGGGATCAGGGCCAGGAATCACAGTGGCTCCAGGGTGCTGAAGGCAAGGAGCAGCTGGGAATTGCTGGGAATTCCATGGATGATGGGTTGCAGAAGGCTGCACTGTCTGTGTGATGCATTGGCCAGCAGGACAGGGGTCATTGGGGATATTTGGAGAATGCAAGGAGATGTAACCCTACATGAGCCTCTGTGCCTCAGTTTCCCATCACTCAGAGCTCAGGCACTGCTGAAAACCCTCCTGGAGGATGAGTTATGATGGGAACAGCCTCCAGCTCCAACATTCTGCTTTCCTGCCCATCCTCACCAGCTCCATGGATCCATGGGGCTCTGATCACCATTATCATTTGTAATCCATAAACGAGGCTGTGCTGCAGGGGGATAAATCCCCAGCAGGGCTGGCAGCTGAGGGGATCTGTCCTTGATCCCAGCACTCATTTATGGCTCCGTTCACTTGGGCTCTATTACTCTTAATTACAGGATTAGCTCCGAGGAAGGGGCAAGCAAAGGTGAGGTGGGAGCTCTGAAACGTTCAGTGATGGGTTTAAGTTAAAAAATTGGGATTTTGGATGAGGCCATGTTTTTTTAGAGAACCTTTAAGGAAGTTTTAGAGAACTTGAGGGTGCTGGGACACCACAAGGTGCAGGGGAAGGTCAACAGCAGCCTGGAAAAACCAAATTTCTTTCCATTTGTCGTACCCAGCCCTGTTCTGGCACTCTTCGAGGTGCTCTGAGAGCTCCAGGGCCCCACCCCTCCCCACTGCACCATTCCTCAATTTCCTACCTGGAAAAGGGGGAGTTTATCCTGAAAATCACAGGGGAAAAGGGCTTTGCATCCCCTCTGCATTCACCAGCAGCTCCCAAAGGGATCTGGGGGTCCCAGGCAGCATNGTTTTAGAGAACTTGAGGGTGCTGGGACACCACAAGGTGCAGGGGAAGGTCAACAGCAGCCTGGAAAAACCAAATTTCTTTCCATTTGTCTTACCCAGCCCTGTCCTGTCACTCTTTGAGGTGCCCTGAGAGCTCCAGGGCCCCACTCCTCCCCACTGCACCATTCCTCAATTTCCTGCCTGGAAAAGGGGGAGTTTATCCTGAAAATCACAGGAAAAAAAAGGCTTTGCATCCCCTCTCCATTCACCAGCAGCTCCTGAAGGGATCTGGGGGTCCCAGGCAGCATCCCAGCCTGAATTAGTGAGTCCTTATTACAGAGGGGAATTCCTGAGGTGGGGAAAGCCCTTGCCTGAGTTCTTCCAAAGGATTTGCATCCACCAGCTGTGCCTCAGTTTCCCCATCCATAAAACTCCAAATACTCATTGAATTTCCTTTGTGAGGGCTCTGATTCACACGAGTTTTAGCCCAGCTCCACCTNAAAAAAAAGGCTTTGCATCCCCTCTCCATTCACCAGCAGCTCCTGAAGGGATCTGGGGGTCCCAGGCAGCATCCCAGCCTGAATTAGTGAGTCCTTATTACAGAGGGGAATTCCTGAGGTGGGGAAAGCCCTTGCCTGAGTTCTTCTGAAGGATTTGCATCCACCAGCTGTGCCTCAGTTTCCCCATCCATAAAACTCCAAATACTCATTGAATTTCCTTTGTGAGGGCTCTGATTCACACGAGTTTTAGCCCAGCTCCACCTGTGGTATCCCATCCCCTCCCCTATCCCTGGGATAGGATCCAGCAGGACCCTGATCTTAATTAAAGGTGCTGCCAATCCATGGAGCAGCAGCCCCTGCCTCTGTGGGGCTGGGACGAGGCTGTTTGCACTGAGACTTAATTCACTTCCCTGCTATTTAAACTCTCTGAGGAAACAGCCTCTGGAAATACTCACAGCCGGGCTGTAAATCTCCTAAATTGAGGAATGTAAATAATAAATGATACAGGGAGCGTGGTGCTTGGGGTTTTATGGCCACCCATCCATCTGGGGGCTGTCGGCAGAGCTTTGGGTACCAGGGATGCTCCGAGCTGAGGGATGGGGCTGGGAAGAGCCTCTGAGCATCCCATGGAGCTGGAACAAAGGGATCACACCCGTGTGGCTTCTGCATTCCATCCGGGATGGCTGAGGGAGAAGGAGTTGGGAATGCCCTGCTTGAACCCTTCTCCATCCCAGAGGCAAAATGAGGGATAACCCCCCCCCAGATTCCCCACGGATGAGCTGGGGCTGCTGATTGCACCACCAAGCTCTGCTGGAGCAGCCCCAGCAGGCCCAGCACTGCTCCCTGGGTGCCTTATTCCAGCTTTTTCCCTCTGTGGGAAGGGCCGATCTTGGTTTTTCCATCCTCGTGGATGCACCTTAAGGTTAAGAGACAAACAGAGGCAGCACAAAGGCACCGTGGCTGCAGCTCCCCGGCTCTCCCAGCCTGCCAAGGACATCCCAAGGGCATCCCAAGGGCATCCCAAGGCCAGCCCCGTGTGTTTCACGAGTGGGGAAACTGAGGCACAGCCTCCAGCAGGGAGAGTCCGGGTGAGGTGACCCTGCACAGGGAATTGGGGGCTGAGCGAGCACCCTCAGCCCAGGGCTGGTCCAGCCCCCGGAGCATCATCCCCGATCCTTGGGGGATAAAATGTCCCTGGGAGGTACCTTCAGGACCCCCAGCCCTGGCTCCGGGGCTCAGCCTCACCCCGAGCTCCCCAGGAAACTTCCCAGCAGCATCCAAAACTGTTCCGTGGGGCTCGGAGCCTCCTCCCCGGGCCGCCCCGCTCCTGGAATGGGAATTCCCACCGCTCCCAGCACCCCCATTCACACCCCGCTGTCCCCTCCCCGCTCCGGAGCCGGGATGCAAACGCCATCCCACTGCTAATTAAGATAAACCTGCTGCTGATCAATGCAACGAGTTTTAGGGCTCCCTCTTAATTAAACACTCACGAGTTCATCGATCGGCCCCAAAAGTTCTGTCTGCAGCAAATCACAGCAATTAGCTGGGGGCTGGCGCCGGGTCCCGCCCATCCCAGCGCCGGCGAGGATTTTGGGTTCACCGGGAAATGGGAGCAGGAGACACCGAGCTCCGTCAGTGGGTGAGGGAGGGCAGGGCCAGGAGGGGACACTCGTGGGGACACGAGCTGAGCTGAGGGGCTCGGCTGGGGCGTGGGGAGGTGGCACCAGGGAGGCAGAGCTGGAGGAAAATGGGACTTTTCCAGCGTTCTGGCACCAAATTTAAAAGAAAAGGAGCTCCTCTGTCCGTGAATCACCCGCTGGTTTTGGCACCCTCATCTTCAGATCCAGCCCAGCACTTGCAGTTTTCCCAGTCCTTAATCCCCATGAGGAGGATGGGAGAGATGGATCCTGCTCTGGCTGTGCCGGGGGGATTGCATGGACACCGGGGAGCTCCTTCCCCACCACAGCTGAGAAACTGAGCTTGGAAATCGGACTGCAGCCAAGGGGGGAGCGCTGGATGAACATCCCAGAGCCAGCACTGGGAAACCAGGAACCCTCCTGGCCAAGGAGCTCCCGCTGCTCCTGCAACCAGAGAATCCCAGAATGGTTTGGGTTGGAGGGACCTTTGAAGCCCATCCCATTCCCATGCCAGGGACCCCTCCCCCTGTCCCAGGCTGCTCCCAGCCCCAATGTCCAGCCTGGCTTTGGGCACTGCCAGGGATCCAGGGGCAGCCACAGCTGCTCTGGCAATTCCAGCCCAGCCCCTGCCCACCCTGCCAGGGAACAATTCCTGCCCCACATCCCATCCATTGCTGCCCTCTGGCACTGGGAAGCCATTGCCTGGCTCCTGGCCCTGCAGGCCTTGTCCCCAGTCCCTCTGCAGCTCTGCTGGAGCCCCTTGAGGCCCTGCCAGGGGCTCGGAGCTCTCCCTGGAGCCTTCTCTCTCTCCTGGACCAGTTGGGATCCTGGAGCTGGCACCGGGCAGGATCCCGGGGCAGGCAGGACGCTGCTCCTGGCTCCTGCTGCTTTTCATCCCCACAGCAGCATCTGCACCTCGGGCTGAGCCCTGCGCTCCCCCTCCCCCTCGGCTCCGGGCAGGGCTCCTGGCCCCCCGATGGGTCATTATCCTGCAGCCGCTGATTTCCTCCCGCACACCATATGCCCGAGGTTCGCCGGGGATTTAACTTTTCATTTCGCTGCGTTTGGAAGAGATTTGGCCGTTTTGATTCCCCGCGTGCAGTGCCCGAAGATGCTGCGGGAGCATCGCCCGTCCCTGAGCCTCCGCCATTCCCGGGGCTTTTGGCGCCCCAAAAATATCGGGGTTGGGAGAGAAACCCCCAGGGCAGCGTTCGGCAGGACAGCAGGATGCCCGATCCACAGGGAATGTTCTCCACAGCCTGATGGAGCACCCCTGGAGCTCCGGGCACATCCCGCCCCAGGGGCAGCCGCACCCAAAGGTGCTCCAGGATCCCACATCCCCACCCAGGCCCCCTTGCAGGCTCAGCCCTCCTGCCCCCCAACCTCTCCTTCTGAGGCAGTTTAAGGCATTTTGGCTCTGCCAGAGCCTTCCCTTGCTCAGGAGGAGCCCCAGGATCCGTGGGAGGCAGCTCCAGCCCCAGGAAGGGGAATCGGCCGCGGTTTAAATGAGAGGAGAGCACGGTTGGCCATTAAGGAGGTGCAAACACCGCTGTGAACCCAGGGACTTCATTTAATGACTTGGAAACAAGTTCCTGACCTACTTCCATCCGCAGAAACCTTCATAAAATCACAGACGGAAAGAAATTAAAGGCGCCGGGGCCTCAATCCCTCTCCAGCATCGGGTGGGGATGAGCAGGATGCGGCCCCAACGGGGAAGAGTCCCCGATGCAGCAGCAAAACCACGGCAGGAGCACAAATTGGGGTGAAAGAGGCACAAATGGGGTCCTTCCCCAGCTGGGACAATCCCCTGTGGGTGCCGCAGGTTCCGGGGGGCTCCTGGAGGCAGCACAGCCCCTCTGAACCCCCCAGATCGGAGCTCCCAGCACGTGGCTGGAGCATCCCAGGCCCCCGGGATGGGGATGTGGCACTGGGGACACTCGGGGTGCACAGGGCTCCTCTCCAGGGCCCCCCAGCACCCAGGGCCATCCCACGGCTTTCCCTCCTCTCCCTCCCTGCATCCCCCACCCCTTTCCCAGTTATTTATTTCATTTCCCCGCATCCCGCGGCGTTGCCATGGGAACGCAGCCCCGGCTGGATGCGCCTGTCTGGCCGCTGCACCCCGGGATCCCCACGGGATCCGCTCCATGGGAGGCACCCCCGGGGGTGTCCCCACCCCTGGGAGCCCCTGGGACCCCTGGGTGCCGCCCCTTGGGTGCTCTCCAAGCTCTGCTCCCTCATCCATGATCCTGGCCCCGTCCATCCCTGAGGGTTCCATCGGGGAGGGCTGGGAAAGGCAACCGTGGAGTGGCTAATGGCTAGAATTATTATTATTATTATTATTATTATTATTTCCCCTAAATGTAGCAGATCAAACCCGGCCCGTCCTGTTCTGGCTCCATCACTTCATCATAATTTCCAGGAAAGGGAAACTGAGGCACGGCATAGAGAGACACCCCCTTTCCCCCCCAAACATTCATGGTGCTCTGAGATGCTGGGAACGCTGAAATCCAGGGAATTTGGCGTTCCCACATGGAGAGGGGATGCTCCATGACCACCTCCCGATGATTCTCACCTCAGGAGGAAGCTCCTCCTCATTTACACCCCTAAAACAAAACCCTGAGCCCCATCAGCCCCCAAACTGCGGGCTTTGGGTGCATTTGGCTCCAATGTCCCAAAAAGAACCCCGGGAATTTTGATTTTTTTTTTCTTTTTTCTCCTGAAAACACCACAAGTCCCCGATTTCCCCAGGAGCAGGCTGGTCCAACTGATTCACCTCTGATGAGGTATCTCCTTCACTCTGGCACAACCTGCATTTCTCTTTCACTGAGCTGTAGCCCAGCACCCCAGCTCTGCTTGGCAGCATCCCACAAACGCCACCCTGAGATCCCATTCCTCCTCCCGCCTCCCAGCCGGGAAACTTTTCCACGCCGAGGGAAAGCCGAGGCGATCGAAGCGGCTCAATTCGCTGCCCGCCCATCGCAGGCTGGATATTCCCGCGGGGATTTGCTCCATCCCCTCGGGAATCGCTGCTGTTCCGGCAGGAGGAGCCGGGATGATCCCGTTAATGCCGGACCGGGGCTCAGCATCCCCCGCAGCGTCACCTTGCAGCGACCTTGGAAAGCCCAGGGTGCCCTGGGTGGGGGGACACGGGGTGGTGGCGCTTGTGGAGGGGGTGACCGGGTGCCAGGGGTGTCCCCAGAGAGGGGAATGCGCACCGGGAGGGGAAACTGAGGCACGGGGCAGTGAGCACAGCGCTGCCCAGCGTTGCAGTGAGGCTGAGATGGTCATCCCGCCCTGCTGTGCCTCAGTTTCCCTGGAAAACGGCTGATTCCTGCTCAGCGCCAGGAGCAGCTCTGCTGGCCAGGGGGAGCAGCTCCATGGGAGCAGGTGCTCAGGGAAACTGAGGCACTGCAGCGTGCAGGGGAGCTCCATCCCTGGGGAAAGGCTGTGCCTTGAGAACACCAAACTGGGAACTGCTCCAAACCCAGCTGGGAGCAGGGCTGGGATCTCTGGGGTGGTCAGAGAGCCTGCTGTCCTCTCAGAGCCATCCATTGTCCCAATCCATCCCATCCCATCCCATCCCATCCCGCCTGTCCCATTGTGTCCCATTGTATCCCATCCCATCCATCCCATTTAATCCCACTGTATCCCATTGAATCCTGTTATATCCCATTATATCCCATACCACCCATCCATTCCCAATCCCATCCCATCCCATCCCACCCCATCCAATCTGTCCCATTGTATCCCATTGTATCCCATATCACCCATCCATTCCCAATCCAATCCTATCCCATGCCATCCTATCCCACAGCAAATAAATCCCTGTCTGCTCCAACGTGGATCCCTGAGCCCTGGCTCAGCCTTGGAGGGATTTTCTATCCCCAGGGACATTGGCCCCAGTAAAGAAAATCGGGATTAATCCAGGACCTCAATCAGGCATCCCATTGGAGCCTCCCAGCAGAAGCCACTGAGAGGTGGAGCATTAATTAAAATGAATGAAACATCCCTAAAAAACCCCACAAGCCAATGGGGAATCACTCAGGGCTGAAACCTGGGGGATCTTGGGCTTTAATCTGTGGGTTTGGGGACGAAATGCTGGGAAATGTGGGTTTAAACGTGGCAGATGTTGGGCCTAGGACTGAGGAAACTTGAGCCTAAATTTGGAAGGTTTTGGGCTTAAATTGGGAGAATCATTGGCTGAGATCTGGGGGAGCTGGGGCTTAATTTTGTGATCTAAGATTTAAGACAGTTTGTGCTTTAATCTGGGTTTGGGGTTTGGATTTGGGGATCTTGGTCTCAGATCTGGTGGATTTAGGGTTTAAATTTGGGGGGATTTGGTGCTTAAATTAGGGAGATCTTGGGTTTAAGTTTGGGGGATTTGGTGCTTAAATTAGGGAGATTTGGGGCTTAAATATGGATGATTTTGTCCTTAAATTTGGGAACCTAGGGATTAATTTTGGGATGCTGCACAGACAGAGTGAATCAGAGGGGAAACCAGGGGAGGTGTGGGGAGCCTGACTCCCTAAATCACAGATCCTGGGAATGACACAGACAAAGGCTGGGGCTGGATGTGGGAGGGAAGAGCAAAGGAATGACACAATTTGCTCCAAAAATGTGCCAAAGCCCCCCAGGATGGAGCGGGATGGATGCCGGAGGAGATGCCCCCAGCAGCCCGCGGTGGACAAGGATTAAGCCACAGGCAATTTCCATGCTAATTCTCCCGGTTCTTTATCCCAACATCTGGGAGAAGCCAGAGGTATTTTCCCCAAATCTCAACCGGTGCCTCAAAGACACCGTTAATATAATCCGATAGAGGAGAGGGAAAAATGAATATATTATATATATATATATATATATACACAAAAAAATCCAATTGACTGACTTATTTAGCGCCACTTTCTGTAATCAGTTCTCCCAGGGAAGAATCCCTGATTAAAGCCAAGCGCATCGCTATGGAAACCGGCATTCCCTCCTCCCACGGCCGCTGGCTGGGAAGGAGAGGCTCGGGTGGGGAAATNGGGAGATCTTGGGTTTAAGTTTGGGGGATTTGGTGCTTAAATTAGGGAGATTTGGGGCTTAAATATGGATGATTTTGTCCTTAAATTTGGGAACCTAGGGATTAATTTTGGGATGCTGCACAGACAGAGTGAATCAGAGGGGAAACCAGGGGAGGTGTGGGGAGCCTGACTCCCTAAATCACAGATCCTGGGAATGACACAGACAAAGGCTGGGGCTGGATGTGGGAGGGAAGAGCAAAGGAATGACACAATTTGCTCCAAAAATGTGCCAAAGCCCCCCAGGATGGAGCGGGATGGATGCCGGAGGAGATGCCCCCAGCAGCCCGCGGTGGACAAGGATTAAGCCACAGGCAATTTCCATGCTAATTCTCCCGGTTCTTTATCCCAACATCTGGGAGAAGCCAGAGGTATTTTCCCCAAATCTCAACCGGTGCCTCAAAGACACCGTTAATATAATCCGATAGAGGAGAGGGAAAAATGAATATATTATATATATATATATATNCGCCGCGAAAGGAGCAGCCGGCGGCAGCCGGTGGGGAGGCGAAACGGCTCCCAAAATATTGATTTTGCTGGGATTGTTTTGCAGGAGGAGGGGACGCTCCCACACCCCGGAGGGAGGAAGGGGACATCTGGAGGTGGTGCCCGTGTGCGCCCACCCAGCGCGGCGGGTGTGGGTGTTCCTTCCTGCCTTTATCCCGGTTTTTAGCTGTAAAACCCGGGATGAAACCACGCGGGTCTGAGGGATTCGGCTGCCCGGCGAGGAGGGAGCTGCCAGCGCCGATGGGATTTATGGGATCACCCCCGTGGATTTCCCTCTCCTCGGGGTAATTCCACAACCCACGGGCACCCACGGCTCCGGGTGAGGGGCAGCACCCCCACTGCCCACTGCCAACCTGGGCTTAAATCTTGGGGGGTTTGGGGCTGGAATTTGGGGGTCTTGGATCTGGTGGAGTTTTGTGCTTAAATTTGGGAGAGTTTGGGTTTAAATTTGGGGGATTTGGGGCTTAAACAAGGGAGAGTTTGGGTTTAAATATGGGAAGCCTTTGATTTAAATTTGGGGGATTTGTATTTTAAATATGGGGCATCTTGGAATTAAATACCAGAGCAGCCCCCCATGGGTGAGAATTTCTTGGATAACTGGAGATATAATCTTATTTCTCCATTGAATAATGGGACCTGGAGTGTTTGGGGGTCTCCTCCTGGCTGGGTGAGCACCATGTAAGGAGAAGGTGCTGGATGCATCCAAGGCAGGGATAGAAATTCCCTTGGGCTGAAAGAAAATGATCGGGGGTGGGAGTGGTGAGTGGCAGGGAAGGGGCTGGGATGTTTCCTGAGCCCTTGAGGAGCTTTTTGGGGTGTAAATGTCTGCCCAGGACACCTCAGTATCCATTGAGGAATTCAATAACAATCCCATCAGTGTTTGCCCTAAAATCCCCCATCCCTGTCCCTGCTTCCAGGGGTGGGAGTGGAACCCTCTGCCCTGGCAATGGGACTGGGATCCCACAGGACAGAGCATCCAACCATTCCCACCATCCATCCACCCACATCCCAGAGCTTTCTGAACTACAGGAGCTGGAGAGGCATCCAAAGGGATGATCCAAAGGGATGATCCAAAGGGATGATCCAAAGGGATGCACCATCCTAATAAAACTGGAATACTTGGAGTAACTCCTTCATTGAAGGAGCCAGTGCTGCCAATCCCAATGATCCCTTTGCTGCTGATCCTACTGACACCTTTGCTGTTATCCCAATTTCCCCATTGCTGTATATCCCAACAATCCCTTCACTGTAGATCCCAATGACCCCTCTGCTGTAGATGCCAATGATCCTTTCACATTGTTGATCCCAATGATCTCTCTGCTGTAGATTCCAATGACCCCTTCACTGTAGATCCCAGGGATCCCTGTGCTGTAGATCCCAAGGATCCCTGTGCTGCAGATCCCAGTGATCCCTTCACTGTTCATCCCAAGGACCCCTGTGCTGTAGATCCAGGATTCCTTTCCCGTTTATCCCGGGGCCGTGGCCAGGGGCGTGTCCTTACCCGCAGCCACCGGCAGCCGTCACGCTCGGGAGCTCATTAGGGACTCCTTAAACAGCCGTAAAAATCACTTTTATTAATTGCTTCTCCCTCCTTTCATCCCCACCGCCTGCGGGAGGGGTTTTTGGGATGGGTTTTTCCAGCCCCTTTATTGGGTGGATGAGCAGCTCCAGGGGCTGGATCCACCCAGGGCCCTCCCGCTCTGATGCACCCACAATGACCAGTGTGACACGGGAATGTCGTGCCAGGTGACATCCCAAATCCTGCAGCACTCCCCGAAACCCAACAGGGATGTGAGCCCATCCCCCAGCATCGGGGCCAGCCCCACACTGGGGAAACTGGGATTTTCCACCCAAACTTGCTTTTCCTGCTGTAACCACACTGTGGGGATGGCTCTGGCAGCTGGGTGACGGGTGCTGTCCCACCCCATCCCCCTCATGGATACTCCCATGGGAGGGAGGAGGTTTTCCATATGGAAATATTTCGGGAGAACCCAAGCCAGCAGCACCAAGGCCTGGACACAGGGCTGGGGACACTCCCCATGTGGCACCTGCTGTGACCAGGACAGGGAACGATGCTCCCACCACTTCTTGGGGTCCCCAGCCATGGGAAATGGGGCTCTGGAGCTCTTCCCTGCTCCCTCCCCTGCCCTGCAGGGTGGGGGACACCAACCCCACCGAGACCCCGCTAATGAGGGCACCGTTAATTGCCCAGCCCTTGCCCCATGTATAATTCAAGGCCCTTTGTTAGGGCTGGGTTTGCTTTGTCTGGGAAGTGCCACCGACCCACGGGACCCCACAGCTCCTTCTGGCCAGGGAGGGGGTGGGAATAAAAATAATTAGGGCCTGGGGCTGCTGTGAGGTGGGGGATGGGGTTGTTAGTGGGGTTGGGGTCATTAGTGGTGTCGGCATCCCCCTGATGGAGGAGGGGATGGGGCAGGGGGAGATGGGGAGAGCCCAGAGCACCATTTCCCATGGAAGGAGCCACAGGGGGACCCCAAAAGGTGGTGGGAGCATCAGTCCTGTGTCCAGGCCGTGGGTGCTGCTGGGCTGGGACTTGCCCCCACATTTTGAGGTGGAAATCCTCGTTCTTGCTGTGGGTGAACCCAAAAGAGGGGGATGGTTTGGGGCCTGTGGGTGCCAAAGGGGGGGCAGCACCCATGTCCTGGATTGGTGATGGAGAGGACCTGCACCAACGGGGCATAAACCAGCCCCAAATGGGTGAGGGTGTCCCTAAACACAGCTCCTGACAGCCACCAGAGCCCCAGGTAGACACCCCAAAGTCACCCCAAATTCCCCAGATGCCCTCAGCTCCTGGTGGTGCTGGACCAGGATCAGATCAGGATCAGACCCAGGCTGGGCTCAGCCTGAAATCCAGGTGGGATGCAGCCCTAGGAGGGCTTGGAATGGGACAGGGACATCCTCAGCCCCAGGGAGACTGGGGGACCTGCACCTCTCCACAGGCCACCACCACACAACTGCTGAGCTTTGGGAGGAAAGATTAAAAACATAGAAATAAAACCTCTAATAACCCACTGGTGTTCCTTGATCACAGCAGCACCAGGCTGTGCTGCTACACGGAATCCCTGGGGGAGCAGCTGAATCCGAGACACGAGGCAAATCCCCTGGAGACCACGAAACAGGGAATAAAACCCTGACCCTGAAATTCCCATCGCTCCAGACTCTGCCCCGTGCCCCACCCCCAGGGGATGGGGGGACATCCTGGGTGTCCCCCAGGAGCACAGGGTGTGACCACAGGCAGTGGCAGAGCTGGGAGCTGGAGGGGATTGGGGCAGAGCCAAGGTGGGCACAGGGACCCCCAGCCCCTGGGGACTCCCACGCCTCATCCCAACCCCACAGCATCGGTCCCAGGATGTCCCCAGGATGTCCCCACCCAAACCTGGCTGTGGCACCCACGGCCCCAGGGCTGCCCATCACCCACTCAGTGCTCACGGGATGCCACCACTCACCCACAGGTGCCACCCTCCAGTGCCACCCCCAGCTGCTCTGTGACCACCCCAGCAGTGCCACTCCGTGGTCCCCACACGGCCACGGGGGCTCAGTGCCACCTGTGCCACCCCATGTCTGTCCCAGGGCTCTGGCTGAGGCCCCACTCCCTGAGCTGAGGGAAACGGTGCCAGATGCTGCAGAAAAGGGCCAGGGAAGGACAGAACCTACTGAGAGCCCCAGCAGCTGCTGAGGGGAATTGGCAAACGGCCGGGGACGGGCTGGAAGTGGCAGCAGAGGAGGGGACAGCAGGGGACAGGAGCTGAGGGCATCCCACAGGCACAGATGGAGATGCCAGGTGTCCCCAGGGTGGGTGAGAAGGACGGGGCTGGTTCCTGAGCCAAAACAGGGCAGGGAAGAGCAGAGAAAACACAAATCTGGGCCTGCAAAGGGTTTGTGCAGAGCTGCCCGCCCTGGGCCTGGCTGCTGCATCCACGGGTGGGACCTGGCTCCTTCCCCAGGGCTGGGGGACACAAATCAGGGCAGGGGGAACCCAGCTGGACCCCACAGCCACGGCTGTCACCACTGCTGAGATCCACTGGGGTGGAGAGGAGGGGGAGAGAGCCCAGGAGGATGGGACAGGGACCCTCAGTGTGACACTTGCAGGCAGTGGCTGAGCACCACCACTAATCTGAGCAGTTCCCACACAGAATTAGAGCATGGGCAGGGCTTCCCTGAGGCTCCCATGAGCTTCAGCATTCCAGGAACCCTCCACTCCCACTCTGAGCATCCCCCGAGCTCACCAGGAGCACCCTTCACTCATCCCAAGTATCCTCTGCTCCCACTCTGAGCACCCTCCACTGACCCCCAGCACCTCCATTCCCTCCCCAACCACCTCAAGCATCCTCCACGAGTGCCCTGAGCATCCCTGATTCCCACCTGAGCTCCTTCACCATGACCCAGCACCCTCCACTCCAACATTCCCACCCCAGGNCCTCCCGGCTGCTGCTCCCCTGGAGCTGCCGGGATGTGCCGGGCCCCGCTCCCCGCAGGCTCCAGGAGCTGATCCCTGACGGTGCCAGGGAATCACCACCCCAAGACAGGAGGTCCCACAGCACGTCCCATCCCAGCTGGAAAAATCCCTGTTAAACGACGTGACCCCAGGGGGACAGAGGGGGACACATCCTGTCCCAGTGCTCCCACACAGCATCGGGCCATCATTTCCCCCCCCTCAAATCTCCTTCTGTCACAGATGAGACCCAAAGGAGGGGGAATTTTTTTCCCCCAAGCTCACGGGAGCTGTTATTAATCTTATTAAAAAACCTCTCAGGGTTTAATGTCCTGTTCAAACACAGCCCGGGCTGCTCCCTGCCCACTTTGCCTTCCCATTTTTCCAGCCCGTTACATCCGTATTTTGGAAATTGAAATGAATAGCTGCTTTCAAATGGGGAGAAGGAAAATCCAGTGCCAAGGGGGCCCTTCTGAGCTGTCCAAGCATCCCCCAGGATTTGGGAACAATGTTCTCTCCTCACTCAACCCGCAGCACTTCATCAATTCCAGCCAAACTGCCCCCGGCTGCGCTGGGGACAGGGAGATCCCAGGGCATTCCAGGAGGATGAGGGATGGGGACAGGGAGATCCCAGGGCATTCCAGGAGGATGAGCGATGGGGACACAGCCTGGGGCACCGGGGTAAGGTGTGGGAGAAGGGCTCGGCTCATCCAGGCGCTGAGTGATGGATACACAACCACCTGCATCCCACAGCAGGCGCTGCAGGGGCTGGTGGAACACCCAGCACGCCAGGGATTTGGGGTTTTCTGTTCCTGCCCCTTTCCCTGAGGATGTGATATCCCCAGGTGATGGCTGCAGCATCCCGAGGGCTCCCCGGCCCGGCGGGGGAGGCGATGCCAGCGGATTCCATTCCCGCGGGGATGTGCAGGGACACNCGCCAGGAGCACCCTTCACTCATCCCAAGTACCCTCTGCTCCCACTCTGAGCACCCTCCACTGACCCCCAGCACCTCCATTCCCTCCCCAACCACCTCAAGCATCCTCCACGAGTGCCCTGAGCATCCCTGATTCCCACCTGAGCTCCTTCACCATGACCCAGCACCCTCCACTCCAACATTCCCACCCCAGGCACCCTCAGCTCCCACCCTGAGCTTCCTCCCCTCCCCTGGGACATTTCCCACTCGGGGTTTGTGCCCAGGAGTCCCTGTGGGGTGACATGAGTGCACCCGGGGAGGAGTGGCACCATTCCAGTGACATTCCCACAGCTCCCTGCACCCCAGTTCCCAAACTGGGACAGCCACTGAGGCCACCCCTGGCCCTTTGGCTTTCCAAATCCCACCCACCAAAGGTTCCGTGTTTTCCTGCCCCAGCACGAGGCGGGGAGAGGCCGATCCGCCCTGCCCGGGCTCCTCCCCGCTCCCGGTGCCACATTCCCGGTGTTCCCAGGACGCACACCCGTGGTGGGAAAGGGCCTCGCTATCGATCCGGCCGTGGGAAGAGACCGGAGTGCCCCGGAGTGCTAATTAGCCCTAATCAAGGTAATTAGCCTGAGAGCCGAGCAGCAGGGCAGCCCGGGTGTCCCGGGTGTGTGACAGCCCAGCTGTGACCCCGCCAGGCTCGGTGACAGAGCCGGTGTGGGCAGTGAGGGTGCCCAGGGTGACAGGACACAGCCAGCGCCGATGGCTTTGCAGTGTCACTGTCACCGCCAGCCCCTGGGGACGCTCCCCCAGGGCACAGGTGCCCTCTGCCAGGACAGAGCCGGGGGTGGCACCGGGGCGTCACCCCCTGTGACAAAGGAAATCCCTTTTGGGTGATTCCCAACCCGCGTCCTGCGGGCAGCCCCAGCCCAGGGATCCCAGGGGATTCACACCCGGACACCCCAAACA